>JABMIG010000027.1:428273-866247 GCA_013187285.1 Cyclotella cryptica
TTTTTCACCATGTTACAAGATCCCAGATACATTTTTATATTCTCCTAATAAATAGCAATCCACCCATGTGTGTCACTCCTGTTTCTCCACACTGTTGCCAAGCATCCACTGATGTTGCCAAAACTCGCTACAGATTTCAGTGAAAGGTTAACACCACCATGCAAGAGAAGTCACATGGCACAAGGCACAATAGAGTACCAACAAGTTACTTCAAAGTAAATAGAGAAGATACGTTTATTTTTACCATTCAAGATTCACTAGCTTTGCATGGATCATCAGACCCCCACAAATATATCTTTCAAAATTTGGGGTGGGGTATGGTGTCTTCTAAACTGGGATGTATCATATGTTTTCTTATTTTTACACCACCTTGCCTCCACTATGAAGCCCAACATCACAAAAATATTTTATTTTAAGGTGCACATCACCCATGAGCACTGCCATGATACACACCTCACACTTACTTCTCTACCACAATTTCCTCCACAACCTTAACATTTCCACCTATTGCACAGCACTATTATAACATAAAATCACACCCCACTGTCACCATGACATTGACGTTTTACACCTTCGTAACAAAGCAACATAGGGTCATTTTGCAAATTACTTTCGCAAATTTGTTCTTAGCAGAATCAAGCTTTATGAATATCAATACATGCTCATGCATTGAAAGCTTCAAACAGTAGCTGAGTCATCACTCTAACTTGCATGTTTGTGCTGAGGGAAGCGGAAGGTGAAGCGAATGTTTCTTGCAGTTCTCTAGTTCCTTTTCCTTTCCTCCTTCTGGATGCTTTTTGTCCAGGGATCTGGTTTCTACTGCTTTCCAGTTATTTCTCCAGGTCATCGACCATGGATGTCTTCCTCTCCATGGGTAGACATATTTTGGACTAGCCATGCAAGCATTATCTACTCGCTAGGATAGCTTTTAGGATTAATTAACGCCTGATTATATCAAGTACATGGCAACTATATCAATTACGTTCTGTTTGGATATCGTCTCAATGTGATATACATCTTAGAATCACCATACCAAGGTTGGATTCAATGTGACTCAGTCATGAGGTCACAAGTCTTTTCAAAGTACCAAACTGCTTTAATGACAAATGCATGTGGGTTTGGTGAAAGCTTTCAAGACAAAGACAGACTTGAAAGAAAATGGTAGGAAGGTGTATCATTCTTTTCCTATGTTTTTCCTGTCTGTAGTGGAAGACAAACATTTGTGCAAACATCGTTGACAGAGGGAACTATCTGAGTACCACATTGTGTTTCAAACATGAATACACATGGGTCATTAAAGGTGACTGTGTTGTGCTTTGCCCTTGAATGCGCAAGACTCATCAGATGCTATGTTGACACATGCAGATTGGCTTGGTGTACCTTTGCAAGGTTACTCATACATGAAGGAAGGATAGTCATCCTTTTCTAAACTGTGTTTCAAACCTGAACACACTTGTGGCATTAAAGCTGACTTTGTTGTGCATCCTTCATGAATACACAAGACTCTCTAAAGTTGACTGTACTGTGCTTCAAGCTGAAAGGCACATGACTCCCTAAAGTTGACTTTGCAGTGCTTTGATCATGAATGCACAGGGAGTGATATCAGTATGTGTTTCAATCTGAACACACATGGACTTAAAGACTAAACACTTTGCACTCTCGACAAAATTTCTCTATGACTATTTTTTAAATCATCAAATAATAGTTCTTTGCTGTTGAACATGAAAGACAATCTGTCTGAGGCATGCTCTCAGAACCCTATATACTGTATGGGTTGTCACTTCACTTGCTACAGCATTGCTGCTATTAAGGGCCAATGTTTTGATCTAGGTATCAATCAAGTTGGCACTCTCTTGTGCAATCAAACTTGTCCATTGGATGTCAAGTTCATGCAGCACTGTTGCAATTGAACTAAAAGCTGACTTGTTCATGTGACATCATCACAAGTGAACCTTGGCTTGCTTCTGCATGCCTTCTGTATGTTCCATGCAAACAATCTTTGATCTAGTTCATGCACTCTTGTGCAATTAAACTGTCAATCTTTGAATGTCTTCATGCACCGTCGTTGCAATCAAAATGTGTACTGGCTTGTCCTTGCCCTTCATCAGAGCTGGACCGCTCATGATAACAATATGTTGTGATACAACAACAACTGTTGACTGAGGGGTGGTTCTCACAACTACCAATGTATTTATTGCTGAAACATCATTGCAATAACAAAATGAAGTGGTGGCTTTCAAACTGACTGCTACATAAACTCTAATTTGAGTGTTAAAGACAGTTAATCGACTGCACTTTAATGAAACCACTAAATTGACTATCAGTCAAGTGGGCTTTAGCATCACCTGCTATGTTTGAAAGCAATCAAACATGGTACATGAAAAAAGGTCTACTGCAATACATCGTATGTGCAGGCAAGGTGGGTAAATGTGTTGTTGCTTGGTCCGGCAACAATCAAGACTTATGTTTATGTTTGTGATTTCCATCACTGGCATTTTCTAGATACGTCAAATGCTGAACCCTACGTCTGAACGGGTTTTGACTGTGGTTGGTGTGTGAGCGCGAGTATCATGACACTGACCAAAAAACAGGAGTGTCATCATCAGCAAGATGATTATACATGTTTGCTCCTTTCATCACCAGTGATTATGGTAATCACTTTCTGGTGGCTGCAATATTATTGCACTACTGGGGGTCAAGACTTTCCTCAAATGTCATGTCCACAAGTTGATGTGACTTCGTCACAATCAAAATCATAGTGTCTGCTAACATCATTTAGACAGACAACACTAGTCAATAATTGCACCGTTAGCAGTGTCAGCTACTCAACTGCATGTTGGTAAAAATATTGTGACTAGCAGTCAACAATTTGCATCACGGCGATTGAGCAAATAAAGCAATTCTTATGTTTAGGTACTGTTGTTTAAAAGCAATCAAACATTGTACAACAAGGAGTGTTTTGTTTCCAAACATCATCTGGTTACAAAAAAAATTGTGCAGAGCAGAAAAAATCTATCTTAATTTGAATTTGACTTCCGCAAAAAGTCTCTGCAAACATGGAACTCCTTTGCGCCAAAGCTGGCCGGATGACTGCCTACGGAATCACCATCGACGACTCCAAACTAGCACTTGTCCTCCTCGCCAACATTGACGTCGTGACCGGCCACAATTGGGGCCGCAAATTCCACCCCACACTCCAAACCATCTGCCAAAAGTATGCCTACAACCATGCGCATGATGCCACCACCGTCGCAGCCATCCTTAAGAAACTTGCTGGCGCCGACGGCGTACGCAAACGCAACGACGCCCCAGCACCCACCGGCACTGCCAACGCCGTATCCAACCAAGTCTCCCTGCTCACCTAACTCCTCCAGCAACAGCACTGAGCGTCCGACACCGAAAACACCGAGTGCGCCTCCGCTGTACAGTCCGACAGCTATTCCTCTGCCAACCACAGACACAACAACAATCGTCAGCATGACCATGGTCGGGACCGCGACAAACGCAACAATAGACGTGGCGGCAAAGGCGGCGGCCAGCGGGGAAACCAACGCAGCAACTCTTGCCATCCACCCAACCCTTGCCCACACTGCAAAAAGTTTGCACAATGCAAGCCGCACCCAAAAACGCCGGAAGACCGTTGCTTCTGGATCAAACGGTACAAGGGGTATCGTGGGAAGTGGATTTGTGATGAGATGGAGATGGCCTGTGTTCTCCGACACAAATTTGCAGCTGATATGGGAGGGTATCCCAGCAAGAGTGATGGTGAATGAGGGTGTGGGTCGGCAACCAACAGTAGTGCAATGACATGGGTGGATAACCAAGAAAGGACACATTAAAAATTTAACTTTATTCCTAACAACAAATCTTGTTTCTACACTTCTGTTTCCGGTTATTATAGTACACTTCCGCCGTATGCTGCAGACCCACCCCACACTTCGCCCCCATCAATCCAACCACAGTTCACTCTCACGCCAATCCAACCCCCACTGATACCCATCCCCAGCACTTTCAAGCACAAGGCCCAACACAAAGCTTTGGAGCGCCAAGCACGGTGCCTCCACCTCCTAAACGAAACCACTCTCATGGATTGCCACATCTCATGGGCTGAGGATGAGAGAACTTCCCAGGCCAAAGCAGACACCAATTCCAAGCAATGTCGTGCCATTGATTCGGCGCACACAACCTACCCAGGCAAAACACAGTTATCCATCACACAACACGGTCAACGTACCAATTTTGCACTGTCATCCACAGTACGCCGGGCTCTGCAAAACTTCTCCACTGATTGACACGTCCGCTTCACCTCCAACACACAAGTACAACACTATGACCCCCAGGCCACAACACCACTGATCACCTTCAAATCTAGCGCTGATGGCCACTACCTCTCAGAAACAGATCGTCTCACTGTGGGGCTCCCTATCATACAGCCTTCCAGCAGACAGGTTGGCGTAGCCAATGGTGGCACCAGCAAGGCGTGATACGTTATAGCCGCTTACCTTTTCCCCAACTTTCGACAAACGCTGCCCTCGCCAACTCATTTGATGACTTCCCACAGTCACTCATGAGCGTGGGCAAAACCTGTGACAACGGCACCGTCGACATCTTCACTCAGGCAGGTGTAACCATCCATAAAGACACCAACATTCTCATCACTTGCCGTGGCGAGCCCTTCCTCATTGGCACCTGCGAAGCACATGGACGCTACCGCATCCCACTCACACAACACAAGGGACACTGGCAACGGCGGCGCCCATCCAAGAAAGCACAACACACCCTCTGCCAAGCCAACAGTGTATACGACTTACTGTCCACTGAACAAGCCATCAAATGGATGCACGCTGTGTGTGGATACTCAGTCAAGTCAACCTGGCTCAAAGCCGTCCAAGCCGGCTACTTCATCTGGTGGCCACTGTTCAACGTTCGCAACATCCAGAAATACTTCCCCAAAACTGTGGAAACTCCCAAGGGCCATCTCAATAAAAGCAGGAAAAACGTCAGGTCAACCAAACAGAAGCCCATTCTTCTTGAATTATTCCAGTCCCCCCAACTCAAAGGTCGCAAACTTCGCGACGTGTACACCCACGTGTACGACACCCGCGACACCATCTTTTCTGACCAAACCGGGAAATTCCCCCACCGCTCACTTTCAGGCAACTACTATCTCATTGTCATGGTTGATATTGACTCCAGCACAATACTCGTTGAACCCATTAAAAACCGCACTGACACTGAACTCACCCGCGCCTACTCATCACTAATTGTCAGGCTCCATCGATCAGGCATCTTTCCCCGCAAACATGTCCTTGACAATGAAATCTCCAACGCCATGAAGACTCTCATCACTGACACGTACAAAATGACCTATGCGTTAGTCCCACCGGGCTGCCACCACAGAAATGCAGCAGAGGTAGCAATACGCAACTTCAAGTCCCACTTTCTGAGTATTCTTGCCCGTGTCGCCAACGACTTTCCCATGAAACTCTGGGACAAACTACTTCCACAAGCTGAGATCACCATCAACCTGCTCCAACAGTCCAACGCCACGTCAATGATTTCTGCCTACACCCACTTGAATGGACCCTTCGACTACAACAAGATGCCACTTGCTCTGATGGGGTGTAAAGATCAGGTGCATGAAAAATCTGACACTTGCGGTACGTGGGCTTTTCACTCCATCGATGGTTGGTACCTCGGTACATCACCAGAGCATTACCGCACACACAAATGCCACATCAAGTCCACCAACAGTGACTGCCTCAGCAATACGGTAGTATTTCAACACAAAACAATTACTCACCCTTCCCTCACCCCCACTGACAAACTCATGCAGGCTGTTGCTGCGTGTGCCGCAGCGCTGAAAGGTATCACAGCTCCGACCCAGGACATTACCGACCTCAAAGCATTGCTGGACATCACAGCTGCAACCTCACCGACTCCAACCGAAGCACACACCACTAAAGGTGTTCCAAGGGTGCGATCACTCAGCAACCCACCGAGCCTTCCAAGGGTGCCCCCTACAAACGACCCTGCCCCGTCCCGTGTCACACGTTCCACGACCAACCAGCACCCAATCGCCCCAGTTGCCATATCTATGCCACGCCTTGCCACCAAATTAAAACGTGGCAAACCACCCAAGCCCTCCATGGTCCCTGACTTAGCTCCTGCTTGCAATACTCGCTCACACACTACGGCCAAAGCCAAAGTTCATGCCGCCCCTGTCACAAACACCCGTTCACAACGAATTTTGCGCATCCCTAAACCCATCCCCGTCCTATCCAAACGAATTAAGCGTGTCGACACAGAGGTACATTGGGCCCTGGCGGTTATGAACCATGACACAAGTAAACTCCTCGGTATTTTATATTATGGTCGCATTTGGTCGCTTTCTACAAATGGTCGCAAGACAAATTGCCTATATAATATATTAAATCGAAGTTAGTGCCAATAAATATCAGAAAGCAACTGGTTTGAAATGCATACACCAAGGGCAATAACATACATTTTTATTCATGTCTCAATATAAACTAATGGGTTATGTAAATCCTCTTCACTAGGAGAGGGCAGTAGTGAACACAAATTTTTGAACGAATTCAACAAATTTGTTAATATATTTTTTTATGTATGTCTGTATATCATTTAATCACACCTTTCTTGTATGCTGCGTAACAACCATCCTGTAAGCATTCAAATTGTTATATACATAATCATGTGGTATGCATATTCACATTCATACATGAATATTAAAAATACCGTATATGTAGGATACCAAATTGCCACCGGCCCCGTGCTGGAACTGGGACGTCATTTTCGCCCCGTGCTGGAACTGGGACAAAAACAGCCCGTGCTGGCACTGGCCAAAAATCGCAATCGAAAGTGAAGATTCGGGCGCATCATCAGTTGAAGTAGAGTGGTAGGGGTATCAGAACACTGAAAATTCTGACATGCTTGTCTGACCTAAGTAGATAGGCCATCTGCTCACTTCCGCTTCCCGCCATCACGTGGCCATCACCTGGATTTTTCGCATCCACCGCACTGCCATCATGTGCATGTAGCACATCGCCCAACGCACCCACACGAACTGCGATTCAACGCATTACGCAGTAATTGCATTATTTCTCTCGCTTTTGGCCAGCGCAACACCCTCACTCTCCCATTAGTGGTACAGATCGCACTCTCGCGATTTCTGCCACTGCTTGCACTCTCTGAGCCATCCCAGATTGTGCTGTTCTTCCACCCCATCGAGAATTCACTTTTCTCCACAGAAACATCGCAGTTGCACCATGGCCAAGACAGGCAAGAGGAAGAAGCCATCCAGAAAGCCATCACGCGATGATTCTGACAACTCTTCATACTCTCTCTCAGAGTCCAGCACCATCAGCAGAAGAACAAGAAGAGACCCTTCAAGATGTACAGGACTAAGCTATTCAATTTGATTCACAGGATGATGTGTTCGAGGAGTTCTCCCCAGAGTTAGATTTGGATGATTTGGACGAGACTTTTCCACATGAGGAAAACTCCACCATGACAAAAGGAGAAGAGGACACTGGCAACGAAGACACTGCTTCTCTGTCTGCCCGGAAGGCAGAGTTCTACAAGGCAGTCGATGCCAAGATCTACGCAATGTCGAAGAACAACAACCATGCACATATCATCTGTGATGCTGTGTTTGATCAAATCTACTCTCTGATGTTGTCTATACAAGATTGTAACGAGGAAGAGCGCCTCAAACTATTGAGACAGATCCCCAACAAAGTGGGGTACAAATGGGTCAAGAAGTTTTCCATATTGACCATCGACACAAGCAACATCCTCATCTTCAAACAAGACGAGACAGAGGCTTTGGATTCGTGCAAAAAGGTGGTAAGCTACAGCAAGATATTTGATGTACTCCGGCAAATCCATGAATTGGATGCTGGTAATGACCATCCCAAGGCCAAGACTCTATTCAAGAGGGTTTCAGCGAAATATGGGAAGAGCATCCTCGCTGGGTCTGTGAGATGTTCCCACAGTATTGCCCAATATGCATCAGGGCACGCCCTCGCAAGAAGGCAAAAGCAGGACATCAACCTTTGCTCACTCGAGGTATGAATGTCCGTGCCCAAATCGACCTGATCGATTACCAGAGTATGCCGGATGGTCCCTACCAATATGTTTTGGACTACCAAGACCATGGCATAAAGTTCTGCCAATTGCGCCCTTGGCTTCAAGGACACACCGAGCCGCTGCAATCGAACTGATCCAGATCTTTTGCATCTTTGGTCCTCCTTCCATTCTCCAAGCGGATAATGGTAAAGAGTTCTGTCATGGAGCTTCGAAGTCCAGGCGTATAGCTTTGGATGAAGAGGTACGTTGTTGTGTGCTGTATTTTTATCACTTTTGATCATAATTACATTAACATTTTGTAGTTTTGTACTGGCGTTATCTCTGAGATTAAAACGTTATGGCCAGGAACGGTGTTGGTCACAGGGAAGCCCAGACACTCTGAGTCCAATGGTGGAATAGAGAGAAGGAACCGGACGGTCGAAGAGAAAATTAGCAACTGGATGCACGAAAATAAATCTAAACACTGGGCGCAATCGCTTCCCTTTATCCAGTGGAGGTGTAACACTCAAATCCATCGAGGCATTGGCAATCGGACTCCCTATCATCTCATGTTTGGTCAACATCCACAGGTAGGAATTTCTAACTTACCTATTGCACCTAACATGCTGGCTGGTTTGGCGACAGAGATGGATGTCAATAGGTGTTTGGGGTTGGATGGTGATATTCCGTTGGAGGAAGCAACTCTACCCATGTGTTCCCGGAAGTCCGATACACCTTCGTCGACTGTGGCAAATGCCACTAACACCCAGTCCAATCCAATGGAAACAGCACTTGATAAGACCACCCATACTAATCAGTCGGAAACAGCACTTGCAAAGAAAACCCATCACAATGAATTGGACAAATCAGCAACAGCAAGTGAATATGAGAATCATCAGTTGGCTCGCAGGGCATGTACCAGGCGAGGTTATAATGTGGATAGGACAGATGAATTGGTTGCTAAATTCATTAAGAAGATTACAGTCAACACGCCCAAGGGAAGTTACTTTGGTTGGAAAGGTTTAGGTATTCAGTGCGGAGCGTTGTTTCTCAGTCTTCCTTCCCATGTGAATTTAAATATGAGGATTGGACTTATGACGACAGGTGGTTTCCCCATTTCTCAGCCGAAGGTAGCTTACCAACTGCTGACGGATGGTTCGACGTTGGGTAACCTGAAGAGTCCACCTGAGGAAGTGGATGGAACACTGCCTGGAATTGATCCAGAATCACTACCACTGTTGCCTGCTGATGGTTCAGGTGTGGGGAATCTTAAGAGCCCACCTGAGGAAAGAGATGATGCAACGCCGTAAGAATACAGAAGCGGTACAATTGTTGCCTGCCAGTGATCAAATTTTCTTGCCAACCATTCTTGATAAGCCATCGAACTACGTGGGTGATGTCCGCCACCCATGGTTGTCACTGCTCTTACAGATGTCCCAGCCTACAAATGCTGTCACCCTGGAGAATTGTAACATTCGCTCATGCTTTGCCGTTATGGACAAGGAAAGCAAAATGACAGATCCCTGGAGACGAGTAATTCTGAGGAGGGTCAGGAAACAAATGTGGGAAATATTGGATGAGTATGCTGACACCGTCTTGGAAATAGCCCTTCACAGGGGTGTGAAGGGCGTCATTGAGAAATGGGGCGAATGGTTTCGCGCACCAACGGTTACAGATTTCAATGCAGCTCTGTTGGCAGATAAAAAGCGAAAGGAAGAGTCTTTAGTAAGAGAGAATGATCTGATGGAGTCACCGAGACGCAAGAGTCTCCGCAATGCAGCATTTCAGTCACTGTCTCTGCAAGGTAGACAAATGAAGAGGAAGGCTTTATCTGATCAACAATTGTCTTTTGCCGTTGGGAGCATTGTCCAGGTTCCACTTCATGATGTTGACACAACGAAGGCAGATGGGAAGAATTTGACTTTGGTAGTTGTGGAAGTAGTTCAGCCAAAAGACAAATCTTGTGCCAAGTATCGCTTGGCCTGCAAAGCGGGTGTCTTGGACACATTGTATCATCCAAGTTACATGACATCTGTGGCATCCAACACCAAGCTTCTTGGATTGGAGAGTGTTCTAGATGAATGGACAGGCTTACCAAGAATTAAGGAGAGGAGAGCTGCAGCATCTGTTTCAATGGTCGGTGGGCAAGGAAAGCATCTTGGGTGTGGTTGCAAGGCAGGGACCTGCCGTACAGCACGATGCTCCTGTTTTAAAGCTGGGTTGCTATGTAATTCAAAATGTCATGGGGGCATCAACAAGAACTGCATCAACAAGGAATAAGCATCAGTGGATAATATCTTAAGTTTTGAATTAATTGTTTTCTAAGGACTGTTGACTAAGGATAGACAATACAACTGTTGTATCAATAGGAAAAAAACAGGTTAATACATTAGTGACAATTTGGGACTTCCCAAATTGGCACTGCATTGACAGTGCTAAAACACCGTCGAATTTTCAACTACATACTTATGTACCCTCCTCAGTGAAACATTGGGGCGCCCCATACTGGCACTAGTGACAATTTGGGGTGCCCCAATGTGGCTCTGGTGCCACCACGGGCCAGTTCCAATTCGGGGTTTCAGGTCGAAAGTCCAGTTCCGGCGCGGGCCCAGTTCCGCACGGGCGCCCAGTTCCAGCACGGGCGAGTGAAAATCGAAAAAACGCCCGTGCTGGCACGGTGCCAGCACGGAGCTGTTTTTGTCCCAGTTCCAGCACGGGGCGAAAATGACGTCCCAGTTCCAGCACGGGGCCGGTGGCAATTTGGTATCCTACATATACGTGTTTACAAATATAAGGGAATGAAGGTTTTGATAAACAAAAATGCCAGTTTTTGTGCACACATTTTAAATATCCGTTGGTTGCTCACTTATGTGTGCCACATCGCTAATTTTTTTGTATGGTAGGTACCACCTTATTGGTACCATACCCACGCTGCATGCAGGCTGCTCCAGAAGTGCTTTCCACCGCCATGCAAATATCAGGCCAATTAGAATGACCGACAATGAGCAAAATGAATGTTTTGGCCTGATCGGATTGTGATGATGCAATACCACCATGATCGCATCTTGAAGGGACAACTTTTGGTAGAGTAGACGCGTGAAATGTGCTTGCTGTGACTGTTTCTTCCGTGCTGCATGAATGTTTTACGGTTGAGCAGTGGTCGCAGAAGATGAGCCTGGTGGCCCCGGAGCGAATCGGAGCGATGCAGAAGTTGAGCCTGGCGACCTCACCGAACAAATCGGGCGACTCACAATATGGGCGTATCAGATTGGGAAGTCATTTTTACGCAATCGTCGCGAAATTTTATTAACACAACTGTACCGTCACGCTCCTTTGTTTGTGCAAAATCGATTTGTTATGTATATAACTTCGCTGCACAGGTACGTCTGTCTTATGTATATCAATTGTTTATATACATCACGAGCATTATTTTATTAACCAACTGCAACACTCCTTTGTTTGCGCAAAATTGATTTATCGATTTGTTATGTACATAACTTGCTGGATACGTAAGTCTATTATGTCTGTCAAGTTTTATGTATATGTAGGATACCAAATTGCCACCGGCCCCGTGCTGGAACTGGGACGTCATTTTCGCCCCGTGCTGGAACTGGGACAAAAACAGCCCCGTGCTGGCACTGGCCAAAAAACACCAATTGAGTGACGATTCGGGGCGCATAATCAGTTGAAGTAGAATGATAGGGGTACCCGAACACCGAAAATTCTGACATGCTGTTCCGACCTAAGTAGATAGGCCATCTGCTCCCTTTGACTTTCCGCCATCACGTGGCCATCAAGTGGATCTTTCGCATCCACCGCATCGCCATCATGTGCATCTTGCACATCATCCAACGCACCCACACGAACTGCGATCCAACGCACTACACAGTAATTGCATTATTTATACTATTGTTGTGTCATAAGGAAAAAATCATGTTACTACATTAGTGCCGATTTGGGATTTCCCAAATTGGCACTGGATTGACAGTGCTAAAACACTGTCGAATTTCAAACTACATACTTAAGTACCCTCTTCAGTGCCAAAGTGGGGCGCCCCAAAATGGCACTAGTGTCGAAATGGGGTGCCCCAATGAGGCACTGGTGCCAAGAGGGGGCCAGTACCAGTCGGGGTTTCATGAAAAAGTCCAGTTCCGGCGCGGGCGTCCAGTTCGGCGCGGGCGCCCAGTTCTAGCGCGGGCGCGAAACAATCAAAAACGCCCGTGCCGGCACGGTGCCAAAACGGGGCTGTCGAGGTCCCAGTTCGCGCGGGCGAAAAATCGCGCCCAGTTTCGGCACGGGACCTGTGCCAATTTGGTACCCAACATATATAACATCATTTTGTGTGTAAATTTATATGGGTGCTACATCTCCAGAGGAAGGCAAGAAGATGAGAACGACATGGCATTCCATCATCTTAAAAAAGGCAAGTACATGAAATTGTTATGAATATAAAAAGCGGTTTTAACACTTTGGCATTTTCTAACATTGATCACATGTAAAACCTATTTCAGCAAAGGTGAGAATGTTGGGATTTTTGTTAATTATTTATGTATATAAGAGGAACTAATGCGCTACTTTGACTGAGGGGATTGCCATGGAAAAATTTTGAGCATTGGAAAAATGATGGAACGGGGAGAGTGGTATGTTTTGTAATGGGGTTATGTATTTAACATGGTTCGTTTGGCATGCGCCAGGTGAGTACCAACTGATTACTCAATGTTTAATGAGACACACCGGCCAATATGGTGTTGATACTTTTGGAAGAGCCATGGGTTGATTTCTTGATGATCTTAAGAGATTGCTGTATGATGGTGCCGATATTTTTGGATTCACCATGGTATTGATATTTTTGGAATGCGTCTGAAGTATGGTGTCTATATTTTGGGAGGATGATCACTGCAAACAAAAAACACCGGTAACCTCCCCGTACACTCGCAAAACGTCAGAGTGTACCGGGAGGTTACCGGAATTTCAAGAGTGTACGGGTGGGTTACCGGTTTTTTAATACATTACTTAAGCCGCATTTTCGTTTATCACGCTAAGCTTTCAAGCAAAAATAATCTTCCAAGTGGTTGTTTGTTTCATGACTCACATTTATCGAATCACGAATTGTAAACAGCAAGATCACCTGTTGGGTCTAGTTTTGGTTTCAATTCTAGGCTTGATCTATGATTTCATTTGGTGAGTGCGTTTTGGGCCTATTCCTAACCCTAACCCTAACCCTAACCCATGATGGGAACGGCCAAAACTCAGTCCACAGACTGAGTTATCCCTCCCGCCTTGCACCGCCGTGTTGCCAAGAACAATTGGCAGCAGCGGGTATATTTTGTGGGTGAGTAATCGCGATTTCGTCTTGTTCTACAATATTATACTCACCACACGGCCAATTTTTTTTCAATTAATTAGCTGCAGGCCTGCCGGCGAAATCGCCGAAACTCAGTCCACAGACTGAGTTAGGCATTCCCATTTGCACCGTCGTGTTGCCAACAACAATTGGCAGCGGCCGGTATATTTTGGGGGTGAGTTTTGATGAACTCTCCATTTTTTGCACTATAATACTCACCACACGTCCATTTTTTTTCCAATTAACTAGTTACAGGTGTACTGGCGAAATCGCCAAAACTCAGTCCACAGACTGAGTTAGGCATTCCCATTTGCACCGCTGTGTTGCCAACAACAATTGGCAGCGGCGGGTATATTTTGGGGGTGAGTTTTGATGAACTCACCAGTTTTTGCACTATAATACTCACCACACGTCCATTTTTTTCCAATTAACTAGTTTCAGGTGTACTGGAGAAATCACCGAAACTCAGTCCACAGACTGAGTTAGGCATTCCACCTTGGACCGCCATGTTGCCAACAACAATTGGCAGCGGCCGGTATACTTTGGGGGTGAGTTTTGATGAACTCACCAGTTTTTGCACTATAATACTCACCACACGTCCATATTTTTTCAATTAACTAGTTACAGGTGTACTGGCGAAATCGCTGAAACTCAGTCCACAGACTGAGTTAGGCATTCCCATTTGCACCGCTGTGTTGCCAACAACAATTGGCAGCGGCGGGTATATTTTGGGGGTGAGTTTTGATTAACTCGTCATTTTTGACCCTATTATACTCAACACATGTTAATTATTTTTCAATGAAATAGTTACAGGCCCAGATCTGAAATCCCCAAAACTCAGTCCACAGACTGAGTTTGGGATTCGCTTTCACCGCCGTGTTGCCAACAATATTTGGCAGTGGCGGGTATATTAACAGAGGTGAGTTGAATAGAATACAATTAATTCTACACATGTCTTGTCTACATCTAATTTTCAATTATTTTATTTCAGGCCAGGCACGGGAACAGCCGAAACTCAGTCCACAGACTGAGTTTGGCATTTCGCCTTGCACCGCCGTGTTGCCAACAACGGTTTGCAGAGGCATGTAAATTTTTATGGTGAGTTATTGAAGTCATACTATATTTCAATTGTTTCCATTTCAGCTTAGTTTCAATTAAATAATTAATTTTCTTCTACCTTGGTGATAATATTGTCCACAGTATCGTTTTTCATCTTGGAGCAGCTTGGGGCTGAAATTTTGGCACCTGTGTCCTTTCGGTGGGCGATGTGTTGGGCGAGCCCCTAAAATATGTTAATGTAGTATGTTTAATTATATTAGTCGAGATAAATTACACATACTCTATTATTGTAGTTCAACAGTAGGTAGCCCTCCCGGTAACCCTCCTGTAACGTTCCGGTAGGCCTCCCGTATGCTCCGGTAACCCTCCTGTACTCTCCGGTAGCCTTCCCGTAACCTTCCGGTTACCCTCCCGTACACTTCCGGTATGCCTCCGGTAAACATTTTTTTAGCTACTAGGTAATGCAGTTATAGCCACTAATTAGATTGATATCGATTCTAAGACTTACTGAGAAGTCTGTTTTCCTGTGAAAGCGTACCAATTCCTATTGTACGTAGAAAAAAATCGAAAAGCTCCTCTTGGTCTCAATTTCCGGTAACCTCCCGGTAGACTCCGGTAACCCTCCCGTACACTAGTTTACCGGAGGGTTACAGAAGTGTACCAGGAGGTTACCGGTAGATACCATTCCGGGGGCTCCGGTAACCTCCCCGTACACTCGAGTGTACGGGGAGGTTACCGGTGTTTTTTGTTTGCAGTGATGGGGGTATGGTATGTTACAACTCGGTGTGTGGTGTCAATATTTTTGGATTGGGCTAAAGAATGGTGTTTAATATTTTTGGATTGCGCTGAAGTATGGTGGCGATATTTTTGGACAGCGCTGAAGTATGGTGTCGATATTTTTGGTTTGCGCTGAAGTATGGTGTCGATATTTTTGGATTGTGCCTAAGTATGGTGTCGATATTTTTGGCTTGCGCTGAAGTATGTATGGTGTCGATATTTTGGGAGGATGATGGGGTATGATATGTTACAACTTCGGTGTGTGGTGTCGATATTTTTGGATTGGGCTGAAGTATGGTGTCGATATTTTGGATTGTTCTGCAGTATGGTGTCGATATTTTTGGATTTGCACACGGAGTATGGTGTCGATATTTTGGAGGATGATGGGATATGGTATGTTACAACTTTGTTATTTATATAACATGATGACTAACACTGTTGTTCAATGTTGGATGCTTGGAGAGGACACATGAGGACGCCTTGAAGGGAAAGTTCAGACACAGACAAAAAAGGAGTGAAGTAGCTTGGCCCGAGATACCCACCGATTTTGAAGAGTGGACACCGCCAAAAAAGAGAAGAACTCAGGAAAAATGACTGAGCTGAGAGTATATTATTTTCACAAAAAAAAGGTATGTTCATGACTTTGTTATGTACATAATATGGTCTTGCCTTCACGAAAAAATGACTGAACTGAGAGTATGATATTTTCGCAAAAAAGGTATGTTCATGACTTTGTTATGTACATAATACTATGGTCTTGCCTTAACGAAAAAATGACTGAACTGAGAGTATGATATTATAGCAAAAAAGGTATGTTCATGACTTTGTTATGTACATAATATGGTCTTGCCTTCACACAAAAGCATCATGTGTATAACAGTGTTATGTACATAAGCGCTGTGAGCAGGTGTCTTTTAGGTTTTTCCACCATGCAGGATGCCCCTGCAGTGGTTTCTTTGCCAATCACACACCTCCAGGCTGTGTGTATTTTGAACGTTGATTGGGTAATAAATACTAAAAATGAAATTTATTGAAAAAGGATAGTAGTTTGGAATCAATTTATAACATACAATCTGATAAATCCTGCGACCAGTTGCGGAAAGAGACCAATCGCGACCAAAAATATCGCAAACCAACTCCTCAACTACCATGTGCTCCGCTCCTCCACCACCCAGCATACCACAACGATTGGACCACTTCTTCAGCGAATGAATTTGGACGACTAGAGCAACACCATCCGATTCATCTGCATACGAGACATTCCCAAGGATCACATAAAAGACGTCACTTATGCTTTTGGTCAATTTGTGTGCACTATACGGCCAGAAAAGAAAGAACCCAACCGCAAATGAGGTCGCCACACCCACCGCTGACATGCTTGCCGCCAAGATTCTCTTTAACAATGTGATTTCTACCGCCACTGCACGCTTTATGACAATGGACATCTCCAACTTTTACCTCAACACTCCTCTCCAATGCCCCGAATAAATCACCAACATACCAGAAGAAATCATCAACAAATACAAGCTCCACAATCTCATGGAGCCCGACGACTGCATCTACATCATGACTGTCCTCGGCATGTATGGACTACCGCATGCCGGCCTCATCGCCAATGAACTACTCAATAAACGGCTCAATAAACATGGCTACCACCAAGGTAAGCTTGTACCAGACCTTTGGAAACACAAATGGCGGCCGATATCGTTCACACTGGTAGTCGATGATTTCGGGGTAAAGTATGTGGGCAAAGAACATGCTTTACACCTAAAATCTGTGCTCGAACTCGAATCCTATTACACCCTTAGCACGGATTGGACCGGTAACCGCTACATCGGAATACGCCTGGACTGGGATTACCACAACTGTAAAATACACCTGTCCATGCCTGGATACAAAGCCAAAGCCCTCAAACAATTCCAACACACAACGCCAAGCAAGCCCCAACATTTTCCCTTTCCTACAAAACCCATCAAATATGGGGCCAAGAAACAATACGCTATGCCAACATCTACAGCACCCTTCCTTGACAAGAAAGGCAAAAAGTTCATTCAACGGGTGTGTGGAAAACCCCTCTTACTTGGCCGAGCCATCAACTCTCCCCTCCTCTGTCCCATCAGTGCAATTGCCTCCCAGTCAGCGGCACCTACACAGGATACGATGACCCAAACCTTACAACTCCTTGACTACCCATGGTCACTTACCATGCTAGCAACATGATTCTCGCCGCGCACAGTGATGCCAGCTACCTCAGTGAACCTCACGCCCCAGTCGCTCAGGGGGCCACTTCTTCCTTTCCTCCAATGCAGACATACGGCCAAACAATGGTGCCATCCTCAATATCGCTCACATCATTAAGCACATTATGGTGTCCGCTACTGAAGCCGAATTAGCCACCCTGTTCATCGCCGCTTGAGAAGCAATCTACATACGCATCATACTTATGGAACTCGGTCACAAGCAACCTGTTACACCTCTCCAAACCGACAATGCCATGGCCAAAGCAGTCACCAATGGCAAAGTCCAGTCCAAACAAACCAAAGCCATGGACATGCGCTTCCTCTGGCTGCGCGATCACGAATGCCAAGAACAATTCTGCATCTACTGGCGCCATGGTCATAGAAACTATGCTGATTACTGGACAAAGCATCACTCCGCCAAACACCACCAGCACATACGCCACGAATTCATCACTCCGCTGGTTGTACTCAAGATGTTCGGCCAAGACCGCCACCACAACCAACCAGCTGCAGCCGCAGCATAGTCTTCCCCTCCTTTTCTATATACCTTTCCATTTTTGAGCTCCCACAAGAGTGTGATGATACCATACTATAGTATCAACCTAAGTAAGTACTAGGTCTATGTTGACTCTTGGGAACCACTGAAATTCCAAGCCATCCACATGCATGTGGTCAACACATGTTTATAGCCATAAAACTAGATAATGGATTTGCTTATGACTATCATGTTGATTTGTCTAGCTTCCATAAATGTACCTGGTTTTTAATTTTATTCCCTATGTTGGAATCCACCAAACATTGTGGACAACTCTTGGACTTGCATCAAATTCAAGAGTAGCTTGAGGCATGAGTATCACTCTTTTCCTTTTATATACCGCTTAACATTTTCAGTTAATCAACTGTATGTTAAGGGTTTACGAACTTACTAACAGTCAAAATAGGTTATGTTCCAATTCCTGGACAGACGTAATATATTCTATTTTTGTTTAATGTTTCAAAACAATTAAACAAATTAAATTGTACCATGTTGCTGTCTTCGCGTCCACTGGCAATGTTCTTAATGTGGTTTGATTCACAAACACACATCAGCCTGTATTGTTAATCTTGTCAGCAGTAAGGCTACATGTCAATGAATGGGGGCAGTTATATGGAGCCCCCTGGGTCGGTCAGACAAAACCAAGTTAGTTAGGTGCTTTGTCTGACAAAACGGATCGAGGGTATGTTCAAATACAGATGTTAATATAAGATAAAAGGTATCCCATTTTGCTTCTGATCTGACCGGAGATCATTTTAACTAAACTTACGAATTAACATTTGCTATCTATATATTTAAAAAACACTTCACTTTTCAGGTTTGCCAAGGCTATGTGGTAAATGTTGACATTGTATTACCTCTGGACAGGGGTGTGATTCCCTCTTTTGTCTTTTTATTGGTGCTTGATTTTGTCTTACGAAACCATGTTTACTAGTGTAAGCATGCAAATTTTTTATTTCTCTAAGACTCTTTGGTGATTTCGTCTGACAAAATGTGCTTTCGATTTGAATTTGTTTTTAAATCTAGTGGATACCTTTTCCTGAAAATTGTGTCAGTTGGACATCTAACTGACACCTAACTGACAAAAATGCTTCATCTGATGAAGTAGTTTGTTTCGTATGACAAACCCAGGGGGCTCCATATAACTGCCCCCTTCCATTCCTGGACCATGTACATGATTTTTATTTTTAGTTGATTATTGTTTGACTTCAAACAAACAAACCCAAGGCTTCGCCTTGTCCAACATGTTTGGCATGTCATCATCAAATGTTCAGACAAAAATGAACCGCAAATATCTTTGCAGTTGACAGCTCCAGCAGAATCATCAACGAGATGATCATTGCACCAGTTTTTCTTTTTTGTTTCAGGCTGATTGTTGAGTCCCTCCAGGCTCGATAAACACATTGTGTAGGGTGAGTGCAGATTCTTTGTACCCCAGCAACCCGGCAACAATCACTAACCAGTTGATTGTCATCTTGCTTTATCCATTGAACTCTCTGGTGATTCTCATCATCATTGATTGTTTTGATTGTCTGTTGCGATCTTGCGAGGTTCCTCACTTGCATCTTACGATTGGTCACTCTCGCGGTTGAACGTTCTCTTGTTTGTCGCAATCGCTGTCGCGCTCGACCTTTCAAGGTTTTGTTGCCAATGCCCTCGCGATCCACCTGGTCAATTGTTGCGTTCCTGCGAGCTTCTTTGTAGTCGAACATAATGCTTGCTCATAATTGTCTCTGCAATGGAGCTTTTTTGTTTGCAACGAATCATCGCGACTGAGGTATTCATTCGCGATCCTCATCGCGATTGACAAATGTCTTCATGCGACCCTCGTCACAGTCAACTAACTCGTTTGCGAGCATCGTCACGATCAACGTACTCAATTGTGTTCGCAATCAAAGTACTCGTTCACGAGCATCTTTGCGATCGATCTTCTACCTTTGTTCCAATGTCATGTTTGCCATGATTGAATGGAGAAGGAGTTGGGTACGTTGCCTTGCGATGGGCTGTTGGACTTGTTCGTGCACTCTAGTGTGATGAACATTTTCAAACGTCGCAAGCGCAGCTTGGCTCTCGTGGCACGTTCCTTTCCTGTAGGAACTTTAAGAGAGGATGTGAGAGAGTTCTCGAGATGATAGTTAGATTTACTCACCGCCTTGTAAGGACTATTATAATAGTGACCTGACGGTCCAGAGGTCTAAAACCTAGTTGAAGGGACAATGAAGCAAAAAGTAGTAATTGAAATATTATGTCATTTCTAGATGTTCTAGTTCGTTCCAGGAGCAACCAGCCATGGGCATGAGGCCCAACACCACACCTCTCTCAAAGATGTACTCACATGTCCGGAGGAAGGTCTTTGTCCATTCAACAAGGCTGAGTCAGTTGGTACCATACGTACATAGCATATTCCATGTCTATGTGAGTGTGTACCACACATGCTTATCTAAGCCGATTTAGGTGAATTTTTAGTAAATAAATACTTCCTCCTACACAAAATGGCTGCATGCGCGGGCAGGACAGAGACACTAAAGTAATGCTATTACCACCCTATGCTATGATACATTGTTGATAGGTTCAAGTAAGGGTATTGCCAAAGAAACAAGTTGTCTTGCAAATGGAAAACACTACTCCCTGAGAGGGAAATGTGCATAGCTCCCTGTAATGAAATTGTGACTCTCAGTTTCAGGGTTAACACTAGAAAGATTGAATTTGATGCACTCATGTGTTAAGCTAAAATCCAGGGAAAGTGCATTTCCCAGGGAATTGCAAAAACCTCAGTTCACCGGATAGCAACATCCACGGAATGGTTTTTTCACCAGATCTTGCATTCTGGCCAAAAAAGGCGAGAATCAATTCTTAGGGAACACTTGTAGTTGATTTAAAATCATGTGAATAGCCTGAGATTGGTTGCATTTTTTGTAGATTCATCCATTCAATATTCTATTACCGATTCCTAAATGGGAGTAAATTTTGGAGTATGCAGTTCATTGAATGTGTTCGATTTGCAACTCCTATGGAATAGCCAAATTTTTGGGGGTTCTGTAGAAATTGAATGTATCTACCTCATTTTCCTCTGTTAAAGAAAGGATACGGGCACACTGTGGCCCCAGATTGGCATTAATTCTGTTCTGTCAAAATGTGCCAACTGGATCCCAACCATTAATTACAATTCATTGGGAATTGTTATCGAACACATTCAATGAATTGCATACTCCAAAATTCACTTCCATTTAGGAATCGGTAATAGAATATTGAACGGATGAATCTACTAAACATGCAACCAATCTCGGGCTATTCAAATGATTTTAAAACAACTACAAGTGTTCCCTAAGAATTGATTCTTGCCTTTTTGGCCAGAATGCAAGATCCAGCGAAAAAACAATTCCATTGATATTGCAATTCGGTGAACTGAGGTTTTTGCAATTCCCTGCGAAAAACACTTTCCCTGGATTTTAGCCTGACACATATGCATTGAACCTGCCTCAAGCCTTGTTGAATAGACACAAATCAACAACAAAACACCACACCACAAAGGAGACATTTTTCCAATGTTAGTTTGCACTTTACCCTTGACTGGTGTGCTGCATATAAGACACAGGCTAAGAATTTAGGAGACACATTCCAATCGTTCCTGCATAGTTTTGTCATCAATGATGTCCAGTCTACAAGGAAGAGTCCACAATGAAATTTCATTTGATCAAATAGTGGGCAGTGTTTTTCTACGTAACAACCTGCTACATAATTTATGCAAATTCTGGATCTTTTCAACAAGGCACTGGCAACTGCAATGCACAGCATTCAAGTAAAAGTGACTACCACAACAGGGAGTATGCCATGAGCGCTACGTCCTGCTAATTGCAGATTGGCTGACATTAACTAAGCATTGCAACAGTATCTCAATGAGAACCTTTGCCCTGCCAACAGAAAGCAATGACAATACGACTTTGCTTAGGATCAGCACGTTTTGAAGAAAGTGGATGACCAACTAAGCTGAGAGTTAGAACCACTAGTTCTTACATTAAGAAGTAATCCAATGGAAATTGTGGGTAACAAAACTTCCGTTCCTTCATTCATGCTGTTTTTGATGGACACAATTGTTCAAGATCACCCGTAACACCGTCTCCAACAACATTAGCACACGCCTCCATCTCCTCTACGCCGAGTCCTGCTCGCTTTATATCCTCAACAAGGCCAGGAATAGAAAACAATCGTGCACAAAACAATTTCTTGGCAAATTGATATACCTCCACATCTTCTCGATTGTATTCCGTAACCAGGGATGTACCATTGTTTTTCGCAAAGGCATTTGTTAGAAATTCCTTGTATTCCGTGTCACTATTCACACGCAGTCCCACATTTTTGTCCTCCTCCCCATCTTTTGACTTTTCATACACCTCGTCATCTTTCGCCCCATCCTTCACGGGGGGTAAACCAAACACCACCGGATTCGGCACCAACCATCGAAATGCCGTCGTCTCATAAAGCATCAACGACGAAACCAGGGGCATTTCACTCATCCCAAACCAGGCAATACGACACAGTCTCCACTTGGCATTGGCAACCGTATGTCTCGCTTCATCAAAGGCATCATAGGCATACGCCCCATTCAACATCTTCGTCAAAACGTTTCGCCGTGTTCGACTTTGGACATTCTCCACAAATTTCTCCCAAGTGTGCACTTCCCCCCGGGGCACGTTAGTATGAGGCGGCGCGTAAAAAAAGGCACTCACCGCCCGCGAAACCACGTCACGAAGCGAGGTGACGACCGCTTCGTCCCCGTCGTAATTCGGTCGATGGTCGGTGCATCCTGTGACGTGCGAGCAATATAAGTCGGGGAGTGGACAGGATCCGACGGGATCGCCGGGATATCCGCAGCAGGGATACCCTTCGGGTTGACAGCCTGCCAAGGCTCGTGCGATGACGGAGAGGGAGGAGGAGGCGGCTTTGGGAATGCGAATACTGTTGATTAATGTGGTGGTGGGTAGGAGGTCCGTTGCGGGGTTTTGGGCTTGGTATTGTGATTGGAGATTGGGGTAATAGGGACGGGGTTTGGTATTGGTGTCGGATGTTGTTGCGTTGACGCGGGACCAGAATCGAGATAGGGCGAGAGAGTAGGCTGATTCCTCCTCGCTTCGGACAGCGCCGCCGGCGTCATCGTTTGAATGAATCCCAACGGTACGGCGTGAGTTACCACTAGTTTCACTCCCGGCTTTCTCCCGGCTGGTGGCACTGCCGGCCGCGGCACGAGGAGACGGTGTCGAATTGCCTTGTTTGGACGCAAACAAGACAGAAACATCCAGCGTCAATTGATCCAACACCATGAAGAGGACAACTGCTGCCACCACCGCGACACGACGGAACTTGTTCCGTCGTCGTTGGTCTTGATTGGGTCTTTGTGGCCAGGAGCTGACGTTGCTTATGACCCGGGGATTGGGATTGGGATTAGATAATGGGCTCATCTTGCTGAGGATGGGTGGTCTATGGTACGGTGCACATTCCGATTATGATGGGAAGAGAGTGCAGGCTCCCGTCGTCTCGTGATGCACAAGAGAAGCACACGAGATAGGAGATAAGAGTGAGATTATCTTATATACTATATCTAACATTCGGTTTCGTCTGGATTTGTCGCTATTTTTTGTCGTGGTGTAGTGATGCGTTCTGTATTTTTGATATGGTATCCTTAAATAACGTTTTGAGGTTTTGTGAACTTGAACGTAGCGTCCATGATGCTCTTGGAAGATCTTGGCTGGGGCCTGCTGTGACACAATTAGGACGGTACTTTGTTATTGTCGAGTGAGTAGGAACAGGTATTAGTTCAAAGGGAGAGAAAAGTATGAGTAAATCGTAAAAAGAATCAGCTGAACATAGATTCGGTCTTCGAGAGGTAGGTCTAAGGATTAATGTTTGGTGTCATGGGAATTGGCAATCAAACAGAGTTTCTCCAAAAAAAAATAATGTTTGCTTACATCTAAAATTACTAGCAGCAGCTGCAAGATTTTTTAGCAGAATGTCGTTTGTAATTGAGATTGGCATTGTACGTGATATACCGTATATCAAGGTCTTTAGGATCCCACGGATTATAAGATATGTTTTGCTGATTTTGCTGACATTTGTATTTTTTAGCTAGTAAAACGACCCCGGACGTTCTAAACCTTTTATGGTTAGACTCACCTTTCTGACAGCAACACGCCCATGTGGTTTGCTCCCTGTGATTCGACATGGTTGCCAAGAAACTTCCAATGTCCGAGAAAGTCACCACACATCTCGAGCACATGGTGGAGTGGTGAACAGTGTCCTGCCCATGCCTATTGGCCCCTTTTGTTGTAAAGGAGGAAGTCTACTTGAAGATACCAATAAGGGGCCTGGATGAAGTACGTGTGGGTATGTACCTACAGTAGCTTGGAAGTAAGCTACATACTGGTCAGTAGCATGGTCCAGTCCAGATACCTTTGGAATAGGAGTACGTCAGTACCTGACTCAGTACCTTTGGCTGTAGCCGGTGGTACTGGTCCTACTTTCCTGTCCTCCTCCAAGAGCTGGTAAAACATCATCTCTGAGAGAGCTGTAGTGTGGACATGTTGCTGCTGAGGAGATATCTCCTCAGCCATCACGTGAACATCTAGAAGTTAGTTAGTAAATAAAAAATGCTCACAATTTCATTTCCACTTCATTTTTAGATTTATTCATCCATTGACCGTAGGTCGCTATAATTATAGTCCAAAACACGGTTTCCACCATGTCCGACCTCCTCAAGGCCCTCTCGACACCACAGTTCACGTGGTACAACAAGTGGACCTCTCTGGGCCCGGATGGGCTTCCAGATCGAGCGATCGCGGACGGCTTGAAACAGCCTGACTGCATCAAGATCTCTTTCACCGTGAACGGGAAAGAGTTGACCGGAAGCATCGCACCTGACCAGGCTCGCTTTGGCCCCGAGTTTTTTCTTGCTCAAACGCTTCCCGACTTCGAGTCGAAAGTCGTTTCGAGATTGCCTGCGAACAAGCAGCGCGACGGGCCTACGTTGTTCCCGCTCTTGGAGCAATGCTTTCAAGAGGTCGGTTTGACCGAATGGTCGAACGTCGTGTCCGCGCGATGCCCGGACGACACGAGCAAAACGTAAGAGAACTTCGTTGAATGCCAACGAGACTATCTCAAGGCACTCGCCGGGTTCCCAAACATCGGCGACCAGCTGATCCGCTGGTTCCGTACGGCTCGAAAGCCCGCACTCATGCCGATGCATGATTTCATGCGGCATCGAGTGCAGCTCATGGGTTACCTCAAGAAAGGGCTCCTTTGTGCGATGATGGAGTTGCCCACAAAGACGGAGAAGATCAAGCAAATCTTCTTCTCGATGCCGAGGAAGCATCAGCAGAAATATGCGGAGACGCATAAGACTGTGCCCGACGATCACATCGCACTTGTCTGCTTCTTTGAGCAGTGCCAAAATGCCGATCGAGCGAACGGCGTACTCGATCAGCTCCAGAAGGAGAAAACCGAGAAGACCGCCAAAAAAACGAGCATGAAGAAACTGTGCGAATGCGGTTCCAAGACGTCTTGTTGTGATCAACGTCGAGCTCGTTCGTACAATTGAAACGATCGTCACGATCGTCACGGCTACCGCCGCCACGATCGACATGACCGCTATGACCGCAGCGATCGAGGCCATTGCTACGAGCGCAGCGACCGTACCCGCGACAAGGCATCTCATAAGCATGACCATCGCAGCGGCCGTGATGGCAAGCATCGTGGCCATGATGGCAAGAGCGAGGATTGCCGCCGCCACGACAAAGACAAGCATCACGTCATGCACAATGACGATGCTTCCCAGCGCTCCGTGTCCACCTCTCACGGACGCTCCAACTTGTCTCGTGGTTCCTCTGTCAGGCCCCACTCCGCCTCCTCCTCCAGGTTGGTAGTCAACCACCACATGGACGAACAGGGAACCGCCAGCCCATGCCATCCCAAAAGGACTCACTCCTATTCTGAAGACGAAGACGATGGACATCGTCACGTACCTCAGGAACGCGGTAGCATTTATGCAACCTTTGCTGCGCCCAGCAAGAAGTCCAAGAAGTCCAGGCGCAAGACCGCCTAGGAAAGTGCGCCAGCAGAAATTGTTTGTGTCGTCCCACAAAGTATCGACGTCTCCGGCATGGAAGTCAACTTAAATGATAATAGTGTTGCTAAACTAAGTGTAGTTAACGACAACAATGACATTCTCTTTAAAAATAGAATGTTTTTAAAGTACAATGACAACTCAGGTAGTATACCTCATAGTCTAGAGGAAATAGATGACTCCTCCACTGACAATTCCTTTTTTTCTGCTGGGAATGCTGATTCTTCCTCACACCATGAATGTTTTGAACTGGAGTTCGAAGAACCCAGGTACAACTATCACGGGCCAAAAATAATTGTGCTCTGTCATGAATGCCCAGTTACTATCTGTACTGCAGACATGATTGGTGCAGTCAAAAGCAGGAGACTCTTGAGAGTGCTGCTTGACTCCGGATCGACTGTGTCTATGATCAAGAGATCAGTCTTGCCGTCGAAGGTTATCACCAAGACAATTAGTGAAACCAAAAACATTGCTACGCTTGCTGGAAAACTTCAAGCGCATGAAGTCGTAACACTCAGAGACCTGAGGTTGCCAGAGTTTGACAAAACAGGCGCATCAGCCAGCAAAAGGCTTTAGTGTTTGACAACGATCATGTCAGATACGATGTAATCCTGGGTACCAATTTTCTGTCGAAAGCAGGAATTAAGCTCAATTACTCAGAAGGCAAAATGGAATGGTTTGATTGTTCCCTTCCCTTGCGTCCCCCAGGTGGCCTAGACTCCAAAGACTTTGATGCAATGGAGGACATGTTTTTCATCCAAGCAGAAGATGATCTCTTCGGCGAAGATTGGTTGAGCTGTAATGCCACCGACATCTTGGATGCTAAATATGAATGGACAGATGTTGCTGAATTCGTAGACAAGCAGACACATCTCAACGCACACCAAAAAAAGGACTTACTTCAGGTGTTGCAAGACAACAGCAAGATGTTTGACGGAACTCTTGGGCTGTATCCACATCACAAGGTACACATCGAATTGGTACCAGATGCAAAACCAGTACATGCCCGACCCTATCCGGTACCGCGCATACACATGAGTACTTTCAAACGGGAACTAGATCATCTCGTGGCACTTGGAGTACTTATCCCAGCTCAGGAAAGTGAATGGGCCTCCCCTACCTTCATCATCCCGAAAAAGGATGGTCGAGTACGCTGGATCAGTGATTTACGCCAACTGAATAAGGTAATAAAGCGACGCCAGTATCCGCTGCCGATCATATCGGACATTCTGTGCAAACGCTCCGGGTGTAAATTCTTTACCAAACTGGATGTAAGTATGCAATACTACACCTTTGAGCTTGACGAAGAAAGTCAAGATCTATGTACCATTATTACGCCGTTCGGCAAGTATAAATATGCCCGGCTCCCCATGGGACTCAAGTGCTCTCCCGACATAGCACAGTCCATCATGGAAAGTGTGCTGTCTGGCATCGAACATGCTGACGTATACATCGATGACATTGGTGCCTTTTCCTAAGATTGGGATCACCATCTCAAGCTCCTTGCTACAATCTTGAGAAGATTGCGGGAGAATGGATTTACTATTAATCCACTAAAATGCAAATGGGCAGTTCAGGAAACTGACTGGCTCGGCTATTGGCTTACGCCCCGCGGCCTCAAGCCATGGAAAAAGAAAGTTGAGGCTATCTTACACATGGATCATCCAAGCAACGCCACCAAACTGCGCATGTTCATTGGCTGTGTAAATTATTATAGAGATATGTGGCCTAGTCGTGCCCATATTCTTAAACCCTTGACTGATCAGTCCGGGTTGAAAAAGCGTGCTCCAATTAAATGGACCGACGAAATGCAGCAAGCATTTGATAAAATGCGTGCCCTTATGGCTGCCGACGCTCTCGCGGCCTATCCAGACCATAACGAACGGTTTGATATTTACACAGATGCATCAGACTTCCAGTTAGGAGCCTGCATCGTACAGGAAGGAAGGCCGGTTGCCTACTTCTCTCGAAAGCTGTCGAAATCACAGCAAAACTATACAGTAATGGAGAAAGAAATGCTCTCTATTGTAGCTACTCTTGACAAGTTCAGAGGTATGCTTCTAGGTGCTGACATTCATGTCTTCACCGACCACAAAAACCTCATGTTCGACACCTTGAAGACACAAAGGGTCTTATGTTGGTGCAATAAGGTCGAAGAGTTCTCACCGACATTGCATTATATTGAAGGACCCCGCAATATTCTAGCTGATAATTTATCTCCGCTCCATCGCCTGGTTACACCGGCTCAGATCGCGGAGGGGAAGAGTCTTGTAGACCCAGCAGTGGTTTCAGACAAAGAAGACGACGGGTACTTCTTGGATCAAGAGTACGCCGGGTTCAATGATGACGAGCTAACGGAGTTGTTAGAGTGTTACCTCAACCTCCCGGAAATTCCGCATCCTGAGCGTAATCCGTTGAATTATGCTCACATACGTGAACAGCAGCAGCAAGACGCCAAACTGCTAGCTCTACAAACACAGAGCCCTGACAACTACGTCAGCCTACAACTAGATCCAGATGTCGATGACATCATCTGTTACAAGAAGGATCCCACCCAAGACAATTGGAAAATTGCCTTGCCGGACTCGATGGTTGAAGACACTGTTAAGTGGTTCCACCAAGTGATGGGACATCCTGGAGAAAAAAGGCTAACTGAATCGTTGAGACAGCGATATCATAATCCTGGTCTGCGTTGACACATTGAGCAGCTCAAGTGTCCCGACTGTCAGAAGTACAAAATAACAAGCCGTGGATATGGATTGTTGCCCGAGAGAGAAGTGCGAATTGCACCTTGGGAAGAAGTTACCATCAATCTCATTGGACCTTGGGAAGTCAAGGTCAATGGCCAAAAAGTGGAGTTCAATGCACTGACTTGTATTGACACTGCATCGAATTTAGTCGAACTTATCAGGATTGATAATAAGACAGCCAGACATATTCACGACAAGTTCACGCAATGTTGGCTCTGCCGCTATCCCCGACCAATGCGTTGTGTCCATGACAAAGGGGGTGAGTTCATAGGCAGCTCGTTCCAATGGCTGTTGGAATTGTTCAGCATCAAGGATGTTTGCTCAACCAGCCAGTCTGTAAAAGAATGCATCAAACAGTAGGCAATGTGCTACTAACCATAGTACACGCCAATCCTCCACAGAATACGACTCAGGCGCGAGACATAATCGACGATGCACTAGCGACTGCTATGCACGCCATGCGCACTACCGTTGCCACTACCCTAGGAGTGCTCCAGGAGCTCTTGCCTTTTCAAGGGATATGTTTTTGAATGTGCCGCTGATCGCTGATTGGCAAGCCATTGCGCGCGTACGTGAACATCATGTCAATGAGAATTTGCGACGTGCTAACAGGAAGCGATGTCACTATGACTATGCTCCAGGGCAACAGGTTCTGAATAAAGTGCACAACCCAACTAAATTGGGAGTAAGAACCAAAGGTCCTTATACCATTGAACGTGTTCACGTCAATGGAAACTTGACGATTCAATTGCGGGACGGGATCACCGAACACATCAACACATGCAGGGTGCTGCCGTATTGTTGAACCTTTCCACTTACCCCAGTGAAGACAGCTTTGACGGACAAGCTGTATTTGAGGTCTTTTTGAGTTTTTTACCTCAGGGTGTTTTTTCTCCACCTCTTCATTGAAAGAAGTGAATGTGGAGTTGTTGCAACATTAGTTCTATTTGTTCAATTCATGGCAGAGAGAGATTCTTGCCATGGAGGGGAAGAGTGTCCTGCCCATGCTTATTGGCCCCTATTGTTGTAAAGGAGGAAGTCTACTTGAAGATACCAATAAGGGGCCTGGATGAAGTACGTGTGGGTATGTACCTACAGTAGCTTGGAAGTAAGCTACATACTGGTCAGTAGCATGGTCCAGTCCAGATACCTTTGGAATAGGAGTACTTCAGTACCTGACTCAGCACCTTTGGCTGTAGCCGGTGGTACTGGTCCTACTTTCCTGTCCTCCTCCAAGAGCTGGTAAAACATCATCTCTGAGAGAGCTGTAGTGTGGACATGTTGCTGCTGAGGAGATATCTCCTCAGCCATCACGTGAACATCTAGAAGTTAGTTAGTAAATAATAAATGCTCACAATTTCATTTCCACTTCATTTTTAGATTTATTCATCCATTGACCGTATGTCAAACAGCACGGCAAAGCAAGAGAAGGCAAATTGCAATATGGTACAATAAGGCTACCCTGAAGTAAATAGGAAAGATACTATTATTTTTTCTCGTGCTGGCATCGCTAGCTTTGGGAAGATTATAAGATATTTTTTAAAGTATCTTTTGACATTTTTGGGATCCTAAAGACCATGATATACGGTAGTTAAGTTGAAAACCTTGTCATTTTGAGCTCAAAAGACGTTTACGATTAGTAAATAGATTGAGGTGTTGTTCTAAGAACAAAATTTTATAGTATTTTAGTCTATGCTGAATGCCTAAAAGTTATGGGCAATAGAAGATTAAGCTGGCCATAACTTCGGCGAACGATGCTCAATAGATCTCGTGGTAGGTGGTTCATAATAATCCCATTAAGTTTTACGGTAGTGGTTTCAGAAGTGTTTGCAAGACAATGCAACAGACACTTTCTGCAGAAGTGAGTTAGCATTGTCTTCCGTGTTGCTTTATCTGCTGTGGCTTTGTTTATGTATGTTTGTGATTGTGTCATCGTTGCTTTGTCGTTGCGGCGTGGTCGATGTGGCGTGGTTGTCGTCGGGTTGTCAAAGTGGCTCCGTTGTCATGGTTTTGTTGCCGTGGCTTCGTTGTTGTGGCTTTGTTGTTGTGGCTTTATTGTCATGGCTTCATCCCCCCCTCTCTCTCTACCCATTCGGATACCGCCACAGAATATTGCCAAATCCTCTCAGCATCCGTGGTAGAAACCTTCTCCCTACTCCATGGAACTACCATCCTCCATGTCCCCTGAGAAGAATTACGGTGCAATTCATTCCTGACTTTGTTTTGGAGGTACAATACGTATTTGCAACGACAATGGCAGTGATGCATCCCATCAACGAGTGCGGCAATTGCAATGCCATTGGAACATCAGCCATGTCAACAACAACAATATCGAGCTGTTCCTAAAATCGATTGATTTACAAATCCATCCCAACTTGGAACGCTGGAGCAGAGGCGGAGGACACATTCTACTGGGGAAAAAAGGCATCGGAAAGTTATTGATTTCGCGTGGCAATCAAGGGTGGGGGGCGCTCTGGCCCAACGGCAATATTCACATTCTATTGGGAATGCTGCACCTCCACCAGGATGACGACAACAACAAACAATGGAACCAACAATTCACAACCCATACCCAACTCCTCACCAACCCTCTAACCAACACAGTCCATTGCGCCTTCATACCCCATGGAGGCAACAGTCTTTCCCCCATGGCACAACTTATCACAGTACAACAAGGGATGTTTCCCCTATTGCCGCAACACACTGCCACCCTTAGCATGGGTGAAATTTGTCGAGTGTTACTCGTACACACGTTTTGAATGGGTTAGATGATGTGGGACAGTGCGGCATATGGTAGCAATTTTGTATGGATATTTATTGGTGCAGGGCATTGGATGTGCAAGGGATATGGTGCAGACGCAGATTTTGATGGCCGACGGGAGATTTTGGGGGATGGGGAGACATGCATTTCCATTGAAAACAGTTTTTGGTGATGTGTTTATGTGGTGTGTTTAAATGTAAAGCCACTTTTGGTAAGCCAGTCAGTGGTGTGTCATTCTAAGTAGTGATCAATGTTAAGATGTGAAAAATGAATGCTGTGTTTTCACCTTGTAAGTAATGTGTTAACATTGAAAACATTTGTAGCATTGAAAACAATTATGAGTGCACTTATATTTTGAAAACCATTTTTGGTAATCAGGTTCAATGAGTGTTGAAAACTTTTCTTATGTGAGATCAAATCACTTTTTTTGGCCGTGGCCATTTTTGAGTGCTTCAACATTGAAAACATTTTTTGGTGATACATTTAGGTGGTGCGTCTATGCTGAAAAATATTTTTGGGTAATATGCTACTATTTTGCATTGAGTGATGCTTTTATGTTGAAAACCTTTCTTAGGTTATACGTTACGATGTACACAAATTTTGGTCATGCTGGTTATAAGGTACGATGAAAGCATGATTTAGCCAGAGAAATTGAATGCTGTGTTTTCATATGGTCTGCCTGCATTTGCATTGAAAACAGTTTTTGGTGATGTATTTATGTGGTGTGTTTAAACGGAAAACCATTTTTGGAAATCCAGTCAGTGGTGTGTCATTCTAACTAGTGATCAATGTCAAGATGCGAAAAATGAATGCTGTGTTATCACATTGTAAGTAATGAGTTAACATTGGGTAATGTGCTAAAATTTTGCATTCAGTGATGCTTTTAAGTTGAAAACCTTCCTTAGGTTTTCGGTTACAATGTACACATATTTTGGTAATGTTTGTTATAAGGTACGTTGAAAGAGTGATTTAGGCAGAGAAAACGAATGATGTGTTTGCATATGGTCTGTCATGAATTTGCATTGGAAACAGTTTTTGCTGAACCGTAACATTTTTGGTGATACATTTACATGGTGCGTCTATGTTGAGAAATATTTTAGGGTAATTTGCTACAATTTTGCATTCAGTGATGCTCTTATGTTGAAAACATTCCTTATGTTATAAGTTACGACGTACACAAATTTTGACCATGCTGGTTATAAGGTACGATGCAAGCATGATTTAGCCAGAGAAATTGAGTGCTGTTTGTTCATATCGTCTGTCGTGCATTTGCATTCAAAACAGTTTTTGGTGAAATAGTTATGTGGTGTGTTTAAATGGAAAACCATTTTTGGTAATTCAGTCAGTGGTGTGTCATTCAAATTAGTGATCAATATTAAGATGTGAAAAATGAATGCTGTGTTTTCACCTTGTAAGTAATGTGTTAACATTGAAAACATTTGTAGTGATGCCTTTATTGGGTGCATTTATGTTGGAAGTACTTTTTGGTGATGTGTCTAACGTTGTACTACATTGACATGAAAAATCTTTTTTGGTGATCAGTGTATGTGTTGCATTTATTAGAAATCATTTTTGGGTTTGCGATAGAGTTGAAAACAATTGCCATGTGGTTTGTGTTTCAATGGAAAGCTATTTTTGGTAATCCAGTCAGTGGTGTGTCATTCTAATTAGTGATCAATGTTAAGATGTGAAAAATGAATGCTGTGTTTTTGCGTTGTAGGTAATCTTTTAACATTGAAAACATTTTTAGTGATGCCTTTATGTGGTGAATTTATGTTGGAAGTATATTTTGGTGATGTGTCTAACCTTATACAACATTGACATTAAAAATGTTTTTGGGTGATCAGTCTATGTGTTGCGTTTATTAGAAATCATTTTTGGGTTTGCAATAGAGTTGAAAACTATTGCGATGTCGTTCAAGTTGTAAGTAGTGTTTGACATAGGCCAATTATCTACCTTAAGTAGTAAATCCAACAAGGTTCCACCTGCAACATCTAAGGGTCCTCTTCACTTTGCATTGGACAAAGGAAGTGTGAAAGTCATAATATATTCGTTTCTCAGAAACAATATATTTCAAGTACATACTGATCAGGTATGTTTTGAGAGACAATAATTCAAGTGAAGCAGTTGAGTGAGTTCAACTGCTCAACTGACAAGACTGCAGTATGAGACCTTCTCAACTGACAATGTTGCAGTGTGAGAGTTTCTCTATAAAATTATCACCTGAGGATTCATACCAAGTCAGGTAGAATTCTACACAGTTTCATTTTGTGCAATGAAGCATATTTGCTTCATTGCTGCTTGTTACTAGCAGACAACTTAACTCATAAAAATCAGTTCCCAACAACTTGTATCTACCCGTTTACAACATAGTACAAACTACATTAAAACGGCTTAGGTCACTATCAATTGATAGCCTTCGCGCAATCGGATCGGATCGTCTGTCCGTCGTTCCACCATCCATCATCCATCAGCTGTTGTCGGTGGTTGACCATGGTAGGTTCGTCTGTCCGTCGTCCATTGTTGCTCGAAGCCGTACTATACACTTGGGTATGTTACACGTGGTGCAACTTGTGCTGCCTGACCCCAAGAGTAGCAATATTGCCACAGCTGAGCCCCGAGTCACGTACTCAGCCAGTTGAAGTGAGTTCACTCACAGGCCAGCACGTGTTTTTTTGAAACATGTAGCGAATGAGAATTCCCCTGTATGTCAGTTGGGACTAGATCCCACTTGACACGGGTATACTCCGCTTTTGTTAGCAGAGTGCGCATTATTTAGCACATAGTGCATTTGCCATAAAAAAAAGACCACTTGTGATGTATCATACGCACTTGTGGCACGAATGCTTACGTACCTATTAGGTAGTAGCAGCCCCTCATGAAAAATGAGGAGGCAATAAACATAAGTGCCCTGGTTTATTTTTTTCCGAAAGAGCAGTATGTGTGTAGTCTATTTTTAGACCTAAAAACACAATTAGACTTAAAATTAGTCCGTACCCGTGATCACATGCAGATGCAGTGACACCACGGAGTACTAAGTACTTATAGCCTTAGGGCAGTACAAAAAAAGATCTTCTAGGGCAGAAAATGACCCTATGAAGAATCGTATGGCCTCTCAGGCCTAAAAAGCTTGCTCGTGACCCCCCAGAGGTTTTGGTCATTTGAAAGACTCGCGATCCCCCAGGAAGTTCTCGTCTTAGAAGTGTTGGGTACTCCAAGGATCCAGTTTCCTTGTTCGTTCGCATGGTGGCGGTGGGAGTATCGATGCAACACTGCACGGGCATAGGTTGGGCGCGGGACTCAAGGTTTCAAGGTCGGATGAGCGAAAACCTCAAAGGAAGATGCAATCGCGCAGGACTTTGTCCCACGATCGCGGATCAGCCCCATTCACATGGGAGCGCGTCACGGCACAGCCCATTTGATGAATCGTGTAGTTGCACAGCCCGCGCGCTCACGATCTCAAAAAGAAAACGACCACAAATCGTGAGTCCTAGAATCATCGGGCTCAGTCCATGATCGCAAAGGACCAGCCTAGGAGAGAACAGTGTTCTACTCGGCAAATGGGCATAGGAGCGCAATGTATTGCAGCGTCCTGGTCAAAACGTCAGAGTGACGCGGAGTATTGTCTCCAAGTCCCAGCACGCATGGGGGCACAAGAAGGACCCACAAAACGACTACGTGTCGTGCCCCAGAAACACTCTGAGCAAAATTCTCGCGAATTTCCGATTTGCGCAAGAATGCTGCATACTTTTGCGGTTTTTGTTAGGAAGACACGCAACTTGTTGATTTATTTCTTAAATCCAAGCAAAAAAAAGTGAGAAAGTCCACAAAAGTGAGAATTCTTCTCATGTGGTATTCCTTTCATGCATATAAGCTACCGAGCTTGGCAAAAAAAGGAAAGAAAGCTAGTTGGCTTATGAATAGCCAAATCACAACCTCTGGTCCGAGGAAAATAGAATTTAGAGAGCGAAAATATAAATTCGGAATTATTTAATTTTAAATTAAAGAGCTCAATAGAGAAAAATCTTGATCAAAATTCTCCTGTCACGTTAAAATAACCTGATATTCAAATACCTTGCTACATGTAAAAATAAAACAAAAATGCCAAGAAATCTTCTGGCATCATGAATTGTTTTCTCAAGAAGATGAACTCTTCTCCCACGTGAGAAATGTACACATGTGCCATGCTGCACTATTAACAAGCAATGGTATCAAAAAAGCAACTGGAAATCAAACCATGTTGGGTTTCGAACCCCTGACACGGTGTTGCTACAGTAACAGTGAAAGCAAGAAGGACGTAGTTCCAAGCTTCCCCCATGTTCCAAAATTAGGAACATCCATATGTTTTCCTTACCCAGCTAGGCAGGTGTCAAACTCTTGGCGCACGCAGGATGGGTTCTTCCTACTCAAAAGGAAGGGCAAAGTCACACGATGTTTTTATTGCACAAGCAGTAAATTCCTGTCAAAACACACTTTTCTGAGTACATGTTACCCAGAGTGACTAAGCCAGCATATGACCTCAGTCTTTGACAAATGCAAGAACTGAGTTTGAATTGTTCTAGATTTTCGAACAAATAACAACATAAAATATGTTAAGATCAATTTTACCTTGCCAGTGATAATTGATGCAAAGTCTGCAAAAATCTGTGAACCAGAGTTGAAACAAAACCTGGACACAACATACCATGCACATAGCTAACCACTTAAGTGCAGGACTCTTCTTGAGCAAAAATACTCATGATCACAGAGCTAACCACTCCTGTGAAAAACTCCTCTGGGGGTTGAGTACAATAGCAGACCTTCCAAGCTGTGTCAAAATAAAAGAAAAAGACACACACTTACACTACAAACTCAATTTCATACATGTTACTGAGGTTTCTCATGACAAGAGAAACTGTTTGATGAAGTTCAGTGTGTTGGAAGAACGTGCCTGTTTACCTCTATTTTTCAAACGAGGTAGGTTTACAGCCTATAAAGACAGAGCACAACCAGTCCAAAAGTCAAGTAAAAACAACGAGGACAATTTACCTTGGCGACTGGAGGGTTTCATTGACAGCCGTCGTCAGAACTGGCTGTACAACAACAGAACACCCAAACAAAAATAAATTACTGTAAATCAAAAAGTGATTCTAAAAATAAGTGAATATAGGCAAAAAAGTTAGGAAAACTGTCTAAACTCAAAGAATCCTTACAGTACCGTAGATGTTGCTATGTTCAACTCTGCAAACACCATAAGACTTCATGAAAAGTCAACAAATCATAGACTAGATACTGACGCATCTAGAACCCGTTCGTGCCTAGAAAAACTGAGTAGGTATAACAATCATGGGTTTTCCATGTGCCTCACAAGCACATTCAATGGAGTCAATGATGGCCATACTGTTCTCAATAGAACTCATTTGGAGTAATATGATATTCTCCATAGGCTAGCTTGAGAGTCCACCTTAAACAAGGTTAGGATGGACTTACCAAGCAGCGAGTAAAGGTTTGCATGACAAACCAATACACAACATCTCTGCACAAAGACAACAAGGGCTTAATAACAGACCCAAAGTCTTTGCATGGCAAAAGCACCATGCTCACAAGCAGATGAAAACTCGCTAAACATTCGCCCATACAGGGAACTCACACGCTACTGGGTGGTCCAGTACAAGGGAGAACCTTGGGTAAGACAATATGATTGTCTTGCCTCACTCACAACTGGAATTGTAGAGGAGGAGGTACACCGTACACAAAAAGACGACACATATATGTTAGACATTTGTTATCACAACAAGTCTAGAGCAACACCAACTCAGGTTGGGTATGCTTGCATTCTAGTACAGCTTGCTGAACTTAGAGTGCATATAATACACAGAATAAGAGAAATTGAATCCTTGACCATGATTAACACTATTGGATTCAAAAGAACTGTGTCTTACTAGATAATGGTCTCACTGAGACGTCAGTGACTAGTACTTGATTCTCTTGTGAGAACTTCTGACGGTTCACCTTCAGAATTAGCCATGGAGAACACATATGGTGTCCATAAGGAAGGACTCATAGAGTCACCGAAACACGTGGGTCTTTTTGCTAAAGACAACGGGATGACCATAGGTAGTGCACATATGTTTGGCACAACAAACCATAAAATAAGCCTCATAATCACATGAGCACACGAACAAAAACGATCCACAACCTTTGTTCTTGTAAAACCACAGCATATAGAATTGTGAGTATCCCTAGTTAAACAGGAATATCATCTCACACAAAAGGATAAGTCAAACATGAACATCTCTACTGAGAGACATGTAGCACCTTGTTGGCATGCAATGCAAAACAAATGCAACTCAAGAAGCTATGCACAGAAATGTAGTATCGCTTCACTAGCTTAGACAAATCCAAAGAGAAACACAACTATTACGTTGTCAACATATCATGGAAAGTTCACTTCTCCATGATGCTCGCTGTGAAGTCACAATATGGTTCCATAAACCATAAGATTATAGTCAACAACTGTCTTACAAAGTATAAAAATTGGTACGCACATGCACATTTAATTATGTTGCAATGTCATTACCACCAACAAAAGATTTATACATGTACAGACCTCCCTCGAGGATCCTTGCTACAAAATACAAAAGGATATCATAAACACTGAATCCGTACTCTTCATGGTACTAAAAGACATAGACGTTGACGCTTGGACCTTCCAATGATTCTAGTCAATACATTATGTATGACTTGACATTGTTCACTTGCCGGTAGCTGACCCTTTGGGCAACTATTCCCATGGATACATAGGGGTTACAGAGCAAATAGAAGGACAATATACCAACACCAAGGATTGCAGAAGATAACAAACAGAATATCTGTACTATCAGCACCTTCGTACCTAGACCTGGTTCAATATCCACATTGTACACAAATTGTGACAATTAAGGTGCAGTTTCAACACTACACTTTTGGACCATATGCATTTCATTTGGCTTCCCAGTGTAAGTCAACCAGAGTCTTCAAATATCAAAACCCAAAAAGTGAATAACTATCTAGAGTTCAACATCAACCAAATCATGGAGATGCTTGGCCTGCTGTACCAATCATGGTCTTGTCAGCAGCTTCTAGTGGCACAATGTTTACCTAAACAAACACTCAGATGTCATTCACTCATACCTACTATGCAGTGCCTATCGCCTATCATAAGATGGAATTGTTGTTCGGCATTCCACTTTTGCACACACAGACAAAATCAATAGGAGACACCAGGCAACACCAAACCGACCCAAAATTATCCTCATCAATTTATGGGCACAGGGTCCGTGGAAAGCAATGCTTTAGTAAACAAAGGTAATTTACCCCGCACAAATATTCAGTCGGTATACCAGTGATAATTGGACTATCACAGAAAGTATACGATAAGACAATCAGGGTTACACGCGGAAGTAAGTCAGAATATAAGTTTGACTTAGGAGAGTACAATCAAACCAGCTTTATCATAAGCCATGACAAATCTCCCTCTCCACATGAACTTACACTTCATATACTACATAAAATCATATGTAGGTACACAGCGTCACAGGCAGCTTACACATTTTTAACCTCAACAAGAACGGTTTTTCTGCAAGTCTGGCTCGAAATCGGATTTTTTTCCTCACAGAGGTTTTACTTTTCCGCGAGCCACGCTAATTCTCCAATCGTGGGGGCAAGTGACATAGGCCAATTATCTACCTTAAGTAGTAAACCCAACAAGGTTCCACCTGGAACATCTAAGGGTCCTCTTCACTTTGCATTGGACAAAGGAAGTGTGAAAGTCATAATATATTTGTTTCTCAGAAACAATATATTTCAAGTACATACTGATCAGGTATGTTTTGAGAGACAATAATTCAAGTGAAGCAGTTGAGCGAGTTCAACTGCTCAACTGACAAGACTGCAGTATGAGACCTTCTCAACTGACAATGTTGCAGTGTGAGAGTTTCTCTATAAAATTATCACCTGAGGATTCATACCAAGTCAGGTAGAATTCTACACAGTTTCATTTTGTGCAATGAAGCATATTTGCTTCATTGCTGCTTGTTACTAGCAGACAACTTAACTCATAAAAATCAGTTCCCAACAACTTGTATCTACCCGTTTACAACATAGTACAAACTACATTAAAACGGCTTAGGTCAGTGTTGTGTTCTTTGCTGTTGACACCATTGTTGTTCATTTGATTGTTGTGTGGATGTCCGTTGCCAGCGGCCATTGTCATCGTTAATTTGATTATTGTGTTGTTCGGTGTTGCCATCGTTGTTTTAAATTTGATTGTTGTGTGGGTTTCCATGTTGTGTTGGTTTCCGTGGTCATCCGCCTGCACCGCTGTTCTTAATTTGTTTGTTGTGCTATGTCACCCCCTACTGAAGTTCTTGAGTCAAATGACAACGTGGAGGAAGCTGCAGGAGAAGAAGACAACACAATTCATGAGGCGGTGATGTAGATTGATAAAATAAGTGAAATTGTCTTTCAAACATCTTACCAATAGGAAAACATCGAATTTCCAACACACCATGCCATGACAAAAAATCTAACAAAATTGGCATGGTGGTGGAGGGATTTGTTCTCCCACAATACCATGAATTGAGGCAATCGCGCCGGGGATATTGTTATAGCAGATGTGCCCATGGGTGTGGTGGCAGAAGTTTAATATCTGCGATGGTTTTTGTGTGGTAGGCTGAATTCTGACGATGTTGCAGAAATTGTCATGGCGGGTGAGTGTTGACACAGCACGTGATTTTTTTACATGACATGTTGTAGAAAAAAATGGCACACATCAAGACTACACTTCAAATAAGCTAAGCAAGCGCGGCATGCACTAGCACGACTTTTCAATGAGTCTCTTTCGAATTCACAACAGCCCTTAAAACATGGGAGTTCATCGACAAGCATAAGTTGACTGCTTGCGGAGCAGCCCCCAGCGCATGGAAGTGATCGCGGAATAGCCTTGACAAATATGGTATACATAGACCAGCCTCATGATAATTTTTTCTATTTTAAAGTGATCATAATCATTTTTTATGGGGGATGAATCATTGTAGGGTGAGGTGAAGTACCTATCCCAACAGTTTTGCAATATTAAGGAATATTGCCCAAGTGTGATTCGAAGGGTGACGAGGAGTTGCACGCCAGTAGTCTTTTTTGAATTAGTAACAGCCCAGGTAATTTGCAAGGTCGTTGCATTGCAAAAATGGACAAGACTGCTTGTGAAGGGGCCCCAAGACAATGGGAATCACGGAACAGTCCTTTCAACCAAAGCGGTCGCGGATTGGCCTCATGATCACTTATTATCTAAATTAAAACCATTGTGATCGAGAAAGGCCTAGTAAATAGCAGTCAAGCCCCGTAATTTTTGGCCATGCTATAAATTAATTTTAGATATATTTGTTAAGGTAATCACAAATCAACAGTCATTGAATACCCATGCATATCAAACATAAAAATCAGGTTTTTACAGGTATTGGTAGCAGTGTTCATATGAATTCACCTATAAAACTCAATAGTGAAAAAAGTGTCTCATGACGGAGAAGAAGGAAAAAATTCTCGATTAATGATTACAAGCAGCCGCTGCAAGATTTTTTAGCAGCAGAGGGAGCCCGCAAAAGGAATTTGCCTTGTTTCGTTAAAAAGAAGATATCACAGTGGCCGCCAGTTAGCATGCGCGCTTCTCATGGAAATGGAGAAGAAAACGAAATCTGCTCAATGATAAACTAAGATTTTTAAAAAAAATCTTGATAAACTAAGATTTTTTCAAGAAAAAATCTTGATATCGTACTTATTACCGGTCACCAATATCGTAGAGAATGATTCTATGATGATTTACCTATATAATTACGGGTAATCGTATTTCATAATACAAAGAAATGGTCAGACTAATAGGTCATACAGTGAACATGTTAGGAAATATTCTTAAGATATTTCCTATGTTTGCAATCGTTTCGCTATATAAATTCAGAGAAAACTCTTTCCAAGTAGAAGGTCTAACAATCATCTAATTGTATGTTAATAGGTTAGCACTGCTCTACCTGCTCTGCACATTTTCACACAAAGCAGAAGGATGACAAGAAGACGACTTGCTTCATGAGTTTCGTGTGTTGTCGCAACTTTCTAAGTTCTTAGTAAGCTTATGTTATGAAATGTCATTGCATATCGGAATGTATTTGTGAAATAATATGACATTTTCATTTTATAGCTATGGTACACATACACACGTTGTATTTTACAAGTGTTTCGTAGTTATTTTCATTTGGTACAACAGGTGTGCAATAACGTGTACGGCATACATGATATGTGTACCATAAACAAAATTGAGGGTTCAGTAATAGCAACAGCAATTGTTGTTCAAATGGACCCCTATGGCCATGTCCAACCAAACTAGTGCTATAAACAAAAATTATTTTAGACTCCATACTAGAGTGGGCATTGGTTGGGGGCCCTTGGGGGCATGGGTGGCAGTAGAAAGTAGAGCTCTAGAGTGGCCATTAATACTGTACATATTTTTATGTACCTCAAAAATGTATCATATGGGGTTAATTTATATGATTCGTATCATAAAACTGCCTCAACACAAGGTGTTAGTGTGGCCAGAAATCGGATTGTGATTTGTCATAGAATGACTCTATGATATTGAAAAATCCATGGAGACTGCTAAGTAAACACGTGAGACAGATTTTTTGAGATTCGGATAAATCATAGATTCTTTCTATGATAGCTAGAAAAAAAATGTGATGTCATCTATGATATTGATAATGGGTTCAAGGGATTATACATGAGAAAATTTGTTTGCACTAGCACAGTAATTTAGAATTTGAGAAAAAAGGTAAAAGAGGTCGGCTATTTGGAGCGTCTTCCAAGTTGTACTAAATACAGCATCGCACACAAAACGCAGCACTGTATTCAATACCATGCCACCCAACATAACATTTAAAATACATTATCCCATCCCCTAAACCTACTGTGCAAGTAGGCCCAAAGAGTCCGGACAGCGCATTAAGCCCTAAAAATCAGAATGTGCAGTAGGCCCTAATGCCTGACTGAGCGTTCTCACCCTAACTTCGCACAATGGGAAACCGTACTGGACACATCATCGTACTACACTCTGGACCGGGATCCCAACCATGTACCCTAACACCACCGAGGTGTGCAGCATGTGTTGCAACTGAGACTCGTGTTCTCTTCTAATATATAAAGAGCTTTTTTATATTTTCATTTACATGAGTCAGTATGACCCACCGTATTAAGTACAACTTGGAAGATGCTCCAAATAGCTATCCTCTTTCCAGCATTTTTTGTTGGTTTTAGCTCGACCAGGGCTGTGGTTAAACTCACCTTTCTGACAGCAACATGCTCATGTGGTTCGCTCGCTGTGATTCCACATGGTTGTCGAGAACTTCTGATATCAGAGAAAGTCACCACACATCTCGGGCGCATGTGTTAGGCCAAATTCCAGGGAAAGTGCGATTCCCAGGAAATCACAAAAATGTAAGTTCAATGGATTGCAATATCCAGGGACTCGTTTTTTCACTGGATCTTGCATTCTGGAGCCATCTGGTGCCATTGCAATTCCTAAGGAATAGCCAAATTTTTGGGGGTTCTGCAGAAATCGGATGTATTGACATCATTTTCTACAGTTAGAGAAAGGATAACGGCACATTTAGGTCCCAGATCGGAATGAATTCTGTTCTGCCTCAATGTGCCAACTGGATCACACCCATTAATTCCAATTCCCAGGGAATTGTAATCGAACACATTCACTGAACAGCATACCAATTCCCTAGGAATCGCAAAGACCAGTGAATCCAACATTTACTTTGCTATAGGAATTGGTAATATAATAATTAACCGATGAATCAACCGTAAATGCAACCAATCTAGGGCTATTCACATTATTTTAAATCAATTCCAAGAAGTGCTCTCTAAGAATTGATTCTCGCCTTTTTTGGCCGGATTGCAAGATCCAGTGAAAAAACGATTCCCTGGATATTGCAATCCATTGAACTGACATTTTTGCGATTCCCTGGGAATCCCACTTTCCGGGTGAACAGCATGGCGCAGCAAGAGAAGTGAAATTGCAAGTAGGTACAATAAGGCTACCTCAAAGTAAATGGGAAAGATGCTCCTATTTTTTCTCGTGCTGGCACCACTAGCTTTGCAAAGATTTTATAAGATATTTTTATAGTATCTTTTGACATTTTGGGGATCTTATAAGACCGTGATGTACGGTAGCTTTGCTAGATAAGGGATTTTTCATGTCGAGAGGGACGAGAGAAATAGAACCAGAGAACTGACCTCTCTAGAGGGAACCATGAAAATCATACGAGTTCCCGTAAATTTAACTAGGCATCATACAATGGTATGATTTTCCTCGCTCCTGTGAAAAGAGATTTGCTTGATATAAGCCCTCTTTTATGTGGAAGAAATATCTCTACGAAAAAGAGCGAGGAAAATCATACAACACATGTATGATTATCGTCCCTCTCACCAGTGCCCTGTAGGGCATCCCTCGCTAACCCTGGATACGGGCAATAGTGCATTGCAAGCATCACGCATGTGCTAATGGGTCCCATTTTTATCTGCACTCAACAACACGTGCATGTGCCACACATCCAACACATCAATTGAATTAATTTCCGCTGCAGCCATCGTCACCGTGCTGCCACCTCCCCCAGCCAAACAGTCATCAAATTTTCCTCCGGTCGCAATGTCTAGTGGCGCACGTTGCCAGCGTCAAGGGGGTGGCAGCCGGATCAACCCACATGACCGTGCTACAGACGACATCACACGAACAGTTGCGGGGCCGGGAATCATGGCAGAACACGCTGCTGCAATTTTCACGACTGCCAACCAAGGACTAAGTAAAAAGGTAAGAACGGAGCATAGATCTTGAATTCGCCGCTTCATTACCTTCTTGTTTGAAGAGTACCCCAGCATCTTCGAGGAATGCACTGTCATCGTGTCAGCAGAACAACGTGCAGATCCCACAAATTATTTCACGGATAAAGACATCAGGGACCTTTCCTACTCGGGCCTCAACCCTGTGTACTTCCTAGCCTTCCTCTCACAAATGCAAATAAAGAATAATGGCAAGCACTCATCTGTATCTAACATCTCAAAGTTCTATGATGCACTCAAGTTCGGTTCCAAGATAAGTAAGTGATTGATGTCTGTCCATTTTTATGCTGAAGTTGACCAATTCATCGCATGCTATAAGAGAGATGCATCTGCCAGAAGGATGGCAACACAGATGAGAAGGAGGCCGATGCTATCAGCAGCTCTTTTAAGCTTCTTATGATGTGGGCCATTGAAGAAGGTAATGTTTTTGTGTGGTGCTTTTCATTACTGATGTGGCATCTCATGGCCCGCAGTATCAATGTTGATTGTTTGTCTCTGCATAATTTGAAGAGGGGTTTCTGATTCTATTGTGTTTAAGTACGATGAAGCGAAAATGGAAAAGACAGGCGAGTTTGTCCAGGAAAAAAATGTGTATTCCAATCCTTTGAAGGGCCAGGAACATTTGTGTGTTTTTGCTTTGGGTTGTTACTTATGTCTTTATTCTGAACAGCTTGAGGGCACAGAAGTTTTTATCCATCCCGGCTCACAGTTTTGCACAGCAGTACAGACATTTGCATTGCAAATTGGAGAGATTGCCAAGAGGTACTTTGATGTAGTAAAAACTACGTTCGTCTATCTCACTTCAATATCCATGGAATCAGGAAGGGTAGTGGCACTCATGCAGCATCAGCTACCACTTGTCCTCCTCTCTTTACTTCAATAGCTTGCAGAGGTGAGTGGAGCATGGGGAAGATACTGGACATTTATTTTCAATTTGCTGCAGGTGGTGATTACTACTTGGGCCAGCTCCTGAGTTTAAAAGATCCCAACACTGTCGAGTTTGCCTTACCACGCATTGGAAGGATCCAAATGCGCCGGAGTACTAGGCTATCCAGTTGACTTTTGGTAAGGTTTTGTTGTTTCATGGTGAGACAGAACATGATCCAAAAGGTGTGTTGTCTTTGTTACTTGCTTCTATGTGCCACCACTCCTCTTGGATGTTGGGTGTTTGCCAAAAACACCCAGGTCATCCATTCAGCAAGATTCCCTTTTAAGCAGTCCTCTTCTTCAAGAATTGGTGAGTGAGCATGTCACACTTGAGTTGAATGCTCACATGCCTGTTGTTACTGGTATTCCACCACATGTTGAACAATTGTGCATCGAGGAACTGAAGGTATTGCTGAAATAAAGACAGCGGTGAATACATTCAATGAAACCATCCGAGAGTCCGTTGGGACTATTGATGAGAAGGTGAAGGAGAGTGGAGGCATAAATGCTGCTATCTTGGGCCGGATCCGTGAGTTGGAGGGTACCTTGTTAGCCCATCTAGATCAGATATCAGTGGTAGGTACACGAGATTGCAACGAGCCCCATGTGGCTGTGGAGAAAGTCGATGCATCCCAAGTTCCTATTGTTCCAAAGGCTAATGAATTCAACTATAAAGGGAGATATTGGTGTGTGCCTGAGAACTTTCAATTCCCAAAAGATACAAAGTGGTTAAATGGGTGGCGGATGTGGTTGTGTGGCCAGGTTTTGTAAGTAAAATGTCCCTTACAAACTTAAACCGTTTAGTTTGTTACAGGGCAAGGATTTCCACAACAAGACCGTCAAGCGTGAATTAGCAACGAGATGGAAACCAGTTTTTAGATTGATGGAGCAGTGTCCTGCATTTGAGATTCCAGAGCAGGTGAATGAGTGTTTTGTTTTGTCCTCTTTTTAGAGGCCACTGAGTTTATGAAATCGAGAGCAGGCTACATCTGGGAGAGACGGATGAAAGGGTTCTTTCTACTTGGTCGATTGGTACTTGGAGTAGGAAGGTACAAAGAAGTGAAATAGAGAGAAGGGGTACTGCGGGGACAAGGCTATGCTTCCTGGAGCAACGGCTCGGAACCAGCCTCACAAGAGGAAGAGGACCTTTGTTGTGCACGGTGATGCGAGGGCAGATGGGCGAATCTGAGAGGCTGAATAAAACACCTAGGCTTGATGTTGAAAGGAGGAGAGAAGTGGTGGCTGATTCTTTTGCAGCGGAGTTTGGCTAAGATTTGTTTGATTTGGATGGCCTTGTTTTGTATCATTGTTCCATGAGTATGGATTCATTCCAGCACTATGGAATTGCAACCCCTCAAAGTCAAAGAAGTTAAGGGTTAGGTTGGCCGCAGGCTCATGGTTTATTTTAGACGTGGTTTAATTTAACATGGTATTTTTAGTGTGTGTATAAGCTAGTAATTTTTGCTGTCTTTGTGATAATAATTGAACTGTCAATTTTACTACCGTATAACCCTCATTATAAGAACGGGCAAATGTCCAAATGATACCTTAAATGTTCCTATAATGCGAGGCGTGTTAGTGTTTTAACACGGGAGGTGTGAAAAGTATCTGTTATTTTATTTTTATTTTTACCTCCTACTATGATACAATAGCATCGTGCGCCGATGTGCCCACCGACCATTCTTGGAACAGTCAAACTCCCAACCATAGAATCAGTAAGCCCACCAGTGATGTGATTGATGTGCCATGTGTTTTCACATGATTCCCCGTAACTTTGCATCCAGACGGAGTTACGGGGAGCAACATGTGTGTGCTGTGGACTTGGGAATCTAACGGAGAAATAATTTGAGCAATAGTTTGTGTTTTAACAGGTTAAAACGCAAATGTCCTGAGAATCGACGAAATGTTCTTATAATGCGTTAGCTCTTATAATGAGGGTTATACGGTAGGCATTTTAAGCTGTGTTTTCTTAGTCCGTGATATTTCGTGAAGACTTAGATACTAGTTAGTAGTATCACCTTTTATAATTCATATTTATATTAAGTCATTTTAATGTATTATTGGAAGTTTTGGATAGGTAATATCTTAAAATCAATTTTACATGCTTCTTTATATGACCTATAAATTTCGAGCTCGATCACAAGAGTTTTACTGTATATTAACATACGATTTATAGGTATGTGCATCATACAAACTTTGTATGATAATCACGAGCATATAATATAAGAGAGAGGTACAATAGGTGGACGGATCCTCTGCTACTCCTCTGCTGCTCCTCTGTATTTGTAGAATTTAGAATATGGTACCGTATGGTCTCTTGATGAATTAAATATCTTGATCCAGGGTCGTCAACTGTCATCAATCTACGCTTTTCGCTGCGCGACGTAGAAATATGCAACAGCTGCCACCTCTTCCTCCTCTCACAATTGACCAACTATCTCTGACCAAATCCCATGGATTCAATAACAAAGCCCACTGGGTAATCCCCAATGTTCTCATGCAAGGAGCCCATCCGTCGACAGCCGACGATCTTATACCCTCACTTGTTCAAAATGCGAAATGCACAACCTTCCTCTCGCTCCAAGCCGAAGTCGCGCCTCAACAGAGCGCCATTCTCATCGGTGAGGGGTATCGAGATTGGAGTATAGATTCGAAAAATGTACCGTCCTACTCGCAACAAGTACGATCGGTCGCTAAGGAATTTCGGCTTCGCGACCCAATATTTTTGCATTATGGAATACGAGATTGTCAACCAGCCAAGTCGATTGAGGATTTTATTCAATTGGTAGCGGAAATGATTCGTCGAATACAATCTGGAGAAATAATCTACCTCCATTGTATGGGAGGAAAGGGACGTTCGGGGCTAGTTGCGGCGTGTGTTTTGGGTGAATTGTATCCCGACGTAGACGTTGAGATTGTGTTAGAATACATCCATAAGTTTTGTCAACTTCGTAAGTTTGGTACCGAGAGTGGAGAGAGCTGCTGTAGTCCGGAGACGGATGATCAGAAGGAGCAGGTTCGTGAGTTTTTTGGACGGAGACAAAAACCAAACAAAAATTGAGTTTGTGGAATTCTATTCTCATGCAGCATTGTTTCGACAGTTGGGGCCTGCATCCCTGCACAAAATTGTTATTCAAGATTTTGATAGCTCCTTGCTCGTAGAATGTTGCTTACAATGGATCTTGACCGATGACAGTCAGAACTTCATTTTCTCACGAAGCTCAAAGCTCTCTATCAATGCCCATCACATGTTCGATTGTTGAGAGGTATTGCTGAATAATTTGGTATCATGCCGTCAATCATTCCCGGGTTTTACCAGGTTTAAAACAATCGTACATAGGTTCGTTTCTTTTTGTACAAGAGTTATCAACATCTAAAAGTTAAATTCTTGTTTTATTCGCGTCACTTCTATCTTCTATCATTGTCAAGCGCATGACTCGATTAAATAAGGTTTAAATACATTGAAGATGATCTTGAAATCGCATATGTTTCACCTGGAACTGGAAGATAGTACGGGGACAGAATGACTTCAACCAAGGAGAACATGTAGTAAGTTGATATGAAAGAGTGAGACTGGGCGGGATGTGCTTCAGATGTAGGCAATGCGTGCACACAACGGTCGCGGCACACGAACCGCTGTTGTACAACCTTTAGGTTAGATTCGGTAATGTAAGACTTCCCTAAGACTTCTGATATATTGTAGTGTCGAAGTCCATAATTACCTGGCATAACAACAACATACCAACTCTCCTCCAACTCTCGCATCGTCGCTGTAGCGGTGCGACTTCTGTGACATGAGAAGCAGAGTGATTGTGGCCGCCATTGTGGCCCTTCGCCGACACAACAACTCCGTGACTCGCGGTTTCATGTTGGACATCGATATTACACCTGCAAAGTCAATTCTTCTCAGCTTTCCAGAAGAAAACCGATCTCTGGCATCGAAGTCAGGCAATGCGCAAATAATGGCTATAGTGGTCTGCACCGCAACACTTGATTGTTCAGCTGTGAACGAATACGTCCATGCGCACTACCAACAAGCTGCATACTTTACTGATCGCGGCGAACAACAATTTCACGATGCTCGAATACTTCAATCGCAGTATGACGATGAGAGAGAGATGTTGGCTGACAACGGACTTGCCATTATAAATTCGCCACCACCGAATCCCGTTGATTGGACTGACGTAGACGATATCCAGATCTCCTACCTCCCACTACTCGGAAAGATAGTGAGCGGTATATTCCCAGCAGTCATGGGGTGTTGCTTTTGGAATCCGATGATACGAGGAGAACACTATGAAATATCTCGCGACCGTACAGAAAAGAAAACTCCAACTGCAAATATTGCATCAATGGTACACATTGATACAGATGTTGGCGCCTTTGACATCCGCGATTTTCTTGAAATTGTAGATAAGAACAAGGTACAATCGACAGCTTTACAAACGAGTTCACATTCATTCAGAGAAATGGCACAAGATGCCATTCTAAACAAAACCAAGAGGTTTGTAATCCTCAACTTTTGGAGGAATATCGGCCTTGAGCCTGTATCCACTGCACCTCTTGCAATACTGTCAACGCGGTATGACAACCATTCCAAGTGGCTGGCATTTCCAGATGCAAGTCCCAACGATAAAAGCCAATGGTACATCTTCCCAAATGTCACGCGAGATGATGTGATTGTGTTTTATCAGTACGATCGTAATGTGATGCAGATTTCAGACTTGTTTCATTGTGCCATCTCTCCTTCCAAACATGTGGGAGTGGGAGAGGGAAGGAGATCATTTGACATTCGAGCATTGATCATTCTTGACGAAGTGGTACCAAAGGAGCTTGATCGTTACACAGAAAGCAGGACAAGGCCCGTGCTTACGTTGGAGGAGAGTGGATGTTTCTGCGATGACCAGTCCGAGAAGAGAAAGACGAGATGAAATCCGTCGATCATCACGTAATACATTATGGTTTCGTGTCTGTTCGAAACGACGATGATGCAAACAAACTCGTATAGGTTACGCAGAAGAATCATGCATTCGCAAATGATCGCAATGAATTCGTCATGTTGAGTATCATTTTTTCGTGTGATAAAATACTGCAGTCGTCCTTTGGTCGTGAACAAAGCAATCGTCAAACATCATCATCAAATCGAAGCGATCGGCTTACATCAACAAGGCCATATCAGACTTAGGGTGTTCCTGGACTCTTATAGTTATGTGAGTCAACTCAGACAAAGAGTTTCATCCAAAAATCGTAAAAGTCAACAATGAGCTCATTTCACCTTAAAACTATTTCCCCAGTCTATGAGATTGTCATTGACAGGCACCTTTAACATGTAACGCGCCAGCAAAATTCCTTTGTAATTGCAATTTAAGTTACCTTGTCTAAAGTTCTGCATTTTACCATTCTCTATCAACAAAAAAATAAATTAGTGAAAATTCGAGGAGCAACAGAGATGAAACCATGCCAAGACAGAAACAGATTCCATCTCCTCCCAACTATTAAATTCCCATTTATCATGAACACAAAGATTGTGTCAGCCTATTCTTCATCTTAGAAACATTTTCGGATGAAAAATTTCTACAAATCAACAGTGTCCTCAACATCGTAACTCTTGGATTTTAATGAGCTAACGGAAAATGCTGGGGAACTTGGACGAGATTCTGCGGTAGGTCTATTGTTCCTGAACACAGAATTCGGAGATCTTCTTGACTTGGAGTCGATTGACACCGAGGTTGTGAGAAGAGTGTCTGAATCATTCGAGGAAGCGTGGGGGATCTCTCGTGGCGATGGTGTCTTCCGAGAGAAGTCAGTCATAAGACCTGCCTCTGATTCTTCGTTAATGTTTTCATGCGTGGATTTCTTTTTGCGAACAATAAGTGCAGCTCCGAGTAATGCCACGACAGCTGCTCCCGCAATCGCTACGGTTGTGAGAGTGCTTGGTCCTCCAGTAGTTGAAGCATTGCGGCTATCTAGCGTGGCGTTTGAAGTAAGCAATGAGTTAATAACACTGGCACCTGCAGATGAAACAATGTCCGGCAGAACGGAAGAAATGTAATGCTGTACATCTTGAACATCAACATCTCCATAAACAGTTAGTCCACCATTGATAACAATGCATGGCCCATCCTCTGCTTCGCATTCCTCGTCAGTTGCGTAGTCAGGAGGATTGCTATCAGCTCCTACTAGTTTGGCAATAAGGAGTTTTCTTCTAGTTCCAGATATGCTGCAACGCATTTGGGTTACAAGGCTGTCATTGATCTCTACCTCAATGGACTGAATGGCAGCATCAACATCTGTGTCATTGTTTAGTATGATGGGGTATTTGTACAGCAAGCGGTTTTCTGTTACAGTTGAAGGGTCTTCATCGGGGCACATGTATGATGCCAGTGGTGGAATCATATCAGCATTGACTTCAGTTGAGTTGTCAGATCCATGAGGAATTACTTCACCTGGACTCTGAGTAGAGGAAGTGTCGACGGCAACAGTAGATGTTGTCTCGGCTGCAACAGATGATGTTGTCTGTGCTGCAACAGTTGTTGTAGTTTCTGTTGCAGAAGAACCATCTGGTAAAACAGTAATCGTAAGAAGTCCAACCTCACATATCAGGTCTCTGCTGCAAAGCTGAAATTCGCATTCGTCATTTCCACTGAAGCCCTCTTCCGGTGTGTACATAATCGTTGAATTTGCTGTTGCAGTGCACATTCCGTTTGTTCCATTCATTACATCAGTGATAAAAGATGTAGCATCACTGGCAACAACGTAAATAACTGCAGCGTTTTTCGTCGTGGTACATGTATGCACGCACGATGGCAAAGGAATGTCTGTACCACTCGAGGCAGGAGATGTTGCTGTAGTCATCGACTCAACAGTGACGAAAACATTGGCAGTTGAAACACTACCCTCTCCATCCATGACTAAACAAATAAACAATGTAATGAGCACTCAACAACTGGGGTAGAAACGAATGATTGACTCTTGGAACTCACTTGTGTACGTGAACTTATCCTTCCCAACGAACCCAACGGGAGGCTCGTAGAAAACAAACCCCGACGAACCATCACTGACAATAGCAATGATCGCTCCTTTGCTTGAATTTCCAACATCTACGATTGTGAGGGGCGATCCATTAGGACTGATATCATTGTCGGTCACCTCAATCTCAATCGCAGCATCAACCTTTGTTATGGCAGCATCATTAACAGCTAGGGGAGGGACCTTTGCCTTCTCTACTGTCACAATGACGCAAGCGGAAGAACATCCTCCAATTTCATTGCAGATTGTATAATCGCAGTGGTCGTTGCCAGAGAACCCTGGAGCAGGAGTGTACTGCACAACTCCACCAGTTCCGTCACCAATGATGACAAGAGTGCCTCCTTCCTTGCATTGTGAAACAGTTGTTACCGTCAAGGCACCCTCTCCTGCATCTTCATCGTTGGCAGCAACATTGATGAAAACTGGCTGATCCTGTAATGTAGTAATGTCATCATCACTAGCGACAGGTGGCTGGTTGGAGCTCGAAGGGGCAGTAGCGGACATCTCGGTGGGTTTGGTGGTTGAGCCTCCAATTGGTTCAATCGTAATTAGAACTACTGCATCATCACAAGAACCTACTTCTGCACATGCACTGTAAACACAGGAATCCTGCCCACTGTATCCTATATTGGGAGAATAGATAATCTTCATGCCATCATCGGACATGGAACACACACCATTGTTTGCATTGTAAACAATACTATCAACATAAAGGTCATAGCCTTCAGGGGCAATGTCATTGTCTAGCACTGGAATAACAACTGGCTCAGAATCTTGGGGAATCGTCAAATAATCATTGATTGCGTCGGGTTTGAGAATGGTCTGGTTCACATTCTTGCAAATAACTTCAACTGTTGCCACTGCAGAATCTGAGTACATTCCAGAAGCATCAGTAATAGTGTAGTTGAAAGAGTCGACTCCACAGAAATCATCAGATGGTGTGTAAACAATGCCGTCAGTTCCAATGCTGACACCGCCATGGGAAGGTTCATCGAATTCACCAGTTGAGTTCACAGGGACAACATCGTTTTCCATCACCGGCACGATCACGGGAACGCCTTGAGGAGTTGTCACAAAGTCGTCATTCGTTTCAGGCTTATCATTGACCATGTTACTTGGTGACGTAGTTGGAGGCATAGGTTTCTCCGCTGTTGATGTACTTGGTGTCGTTAAGGAATCAGGCTCGCATGCGACACCAACCATAACAGTGGCAGTGTCACTGATATTGGAAGAATCAACGATCGTGTACGTAAATGAATCAGTCCCACAGAATCCCTTATTCGGGCTGTAGAGAATGTCATCGCCATCAAGAATGGTGACAACCCCATTTTCGGGTCTAGAGAAACTGCCAGTAGAATCTGAAGTGGCACACAAAGTAAGGAAATATAGTGTTCTGGTTTGCTATATATCCAATGATGAAGAGAAAGATAAATGACGTACCATTAGGGATTGTGTCATTCGCAAGAATGGGAATAATAACTGGAATATTTTCGTTTGTTGTCGCGAAGTCATCATTGAGCTTCGGTCTGTCAATAATAGGGGTGCCCCCACTGAATTCTGGTGGCACTCCAACCAAATCATCTCCAGATGATGGAGTGGGCGATGGTGTAGAATTCTCTTTCTCGCGGGCACATATCACTTCTACTGTTACGGTGGCAGTATCTGAAAATTTACCAGTAGCATCGGTTACTGTGTACTCAAACTTATCGTACCCGCAGAATTGAGCAAGCGGGGTGAATATAATCCCACTATCTGTTGCATCAATTTCACCATGGAGTGAATTTCCCATTGTACCTGTCGAATCTGTTGGAATGTAGTCATTATCGAGAATAGGGATGAACACAGGAACACTTTGGTTTGTTGTGGCGAAGTCATCTTTCAGTACAGGTCTATCTGGAGTTGAAACGCCTTGGTTGAAGTTTTGGGGGACACCGAGGGCATCATCTCCGGAAAACAGGGTAGGTTCAGGGGTCGGTCTATCACCCGTACCTTGGTTGATGTTTGGGGGGACACCAAGGGCATCATCTCCGGAAAACAGGGTAGGTTCAGGGGTCGGTCTATCACCCGTTCCTTGGTTGAAGTTCGGGGGAACACCAAGGGCATCATCTCCAGAAAACAGAGTCGGTTCCGGGGTCGGTCTATCACCTGTTCCTTGGTTGAAGTTCGGGGGAACACCAAGAGCATCATCTCCAGAAAACAGGGTAGGTTTAGGGGTCGGTCTATCACCTGTTCCTTGGTTGAAGTTTGGCGGAACACCAAGAGAATCGTCACCGGAAAATCCGCTTGGTGCTGCTGTTGGCTCAAACCTATCAATGCTTGGGTTTTCTGCACCAAAGTCGGGGGGCACACCTAACAAATCGTCGCCCGAGAAATAAGTTGGCATAGTGGTTGGCTGGCAGATTACAAAAATTGTAACAATGGCAGAGTCTGAATGTTCCCCAGTTATATCCGTGAGGGTGTAGGAAAACATGTCAATTCCGCAGTATCCACTGTTAGGGGTGTACACAAGGTCATCGTCAGTCATCGAGATGGCTCCATTACTTGGTGTAGTGTAAGATCCAGTTGTTCCTGATAGCAAGATGGCGCGCGTTATTACATAAGGTAAGCTGGTTACCATTGAATAGAATGCACTGTAGAACTAACCTTCGAACAAAGTATCATTCAAGAGAGGAAAAATCGCAATACTTTCGTCCTGATTCGTAGTGAAAAAGTCATCATTCGCTACAGGTTTTTCGACTTCTAAGTCTCCTCCGTCTGGAAGTACAGGTGCATCGAGTGGCATCATTGTTGGAATGTTCAAGCTTCCTCCAAAGTCTACTGGCATATTCGTTGGTTGACGAGGGTTTAAATCTGTATCGTGCGGGATTATCTCATCTTCTGTCGTAGGAGTGGCTGTAGGTGGTGGAGTACTCGCACCACCAATACAAGTCACAGTAACAGTCACGGTGGCAGTACAAGAAGATTGACCACTGGAATCAGTAAGGGTGTAAGTGAATGAGTCGATTCCACAACTATCTGTATCAGGGACGTAGAGTATTGATGAATCGGTGATGATGCTAAGGCCATGGCCCGGCTGAGTGATCGAGCCAGTCGAGCCTGAGGGAACAACGAGATGAATCCATTAATCAAGCAAAAGTTAAATCTTGCCAATATGAAACGATCGAATGAAAGAATGACATACCAACGGGGACAGAAAGATCGTTATCAAGAACAGGGATCTCAACAGCTACACCTGCGTTTGTCATTGCAAAATCATCCGAACAAGACACCTCATTTACTTCTAGACTTCCGGCTAAAGTTGGTGGCAGAGTGTCAACAGGTGTCGATGGATTCGGTGCCATTGGTAATACAGGAGCTGGTGTAGGCGGTGGCATTGAAGAAGTGGCGCCACAGACAGCGATTTGAAAATTAGTTTTGCAGCTGCAAGACGTGTCAACTGCATAACTCTCTTTTAAGGATAAGCTGTTTTTATCACTCTTTGATGAGACTTTTGTCGACGATGTCGCGATTTCAACAGAAGTTTTTGCTGTTCCTTTGAGGCTACTTTCGCTTGTCTTCGTCTCTGTTACCTTGCTTGGTCCCCAGTTTTCGCCTTGCCACTTCGCAGAAACAACTGTTTTGGTTGTTTTGACATCATCCTCTTTGTAGGAAGTCTTCACCTTGAAGGAAACGCTGCCGCCCTTACTGGAAGAGATCTTCGAAGTTTTCTCACTTGTCATTTTGTTCATTCCGTAAGCATCACCCGCCCACATGCCACCGCCGGATGTCATCTTAGAGGAGGTTCCACTCACTTTTGATTCGGTCTTTTTATCGATGGACGTCATCTTAGAGGATCCAGAAACCTTTTCAGTAGACTTCATTCCATACGCATCACCGGCCCACATGCCGCCGCCAGCTGACATCTTAGAGGAGGTTCCGCTCACTTTCGATTCACTCGTCTTTTCAGAGGACGTCTTTTCAGAGGACGTCTTTTCAGATGACGTCATTTTTGAGGAAGATCCAGTCATTTTACTGGCTCCGTGCGCATCACCGGCCCACATACCACCACCAGATGTCATCTTGGAAGTATTTCCTGACACCTTCACAGTAGTGACCTTGCTCGAGCCAGAAGTAATTTTGGAAGAACTTTCTCCAGATGACTTGTTCGTGTCATCACCAGAGACTTTGGTTGATGTGCCACTTGAAACCTTGTTTGCGCTTACATTGGAAGAGTGCCCGTCGTTTCCCCATTGGAGGTTGCGACGATCGTTTTCCATTGCACATGTACACATTTCGTGTGGAGATGAGCGAGATTTTTTGGAGTATCCCTTGTATGCGTATTCGACTGATGAATCTTTGCTGTACGAAGAAGCATAACTTTGCGATCCACTGTTGTGAAGACAGACTTGTTCGAAGCGGTGAGAATCATTAAGAAAGTCAACAGTGAGCTGACTTTATCATATTGGAAAACAATTGTAAACCACGGCTGTCACAAAAACTCACGGCCGGTGGTGGTGCCCTTGGACGCAGTAGCACTCCAGAAAGCTTCGCCTTTGCATGTGAATGTATTCATTTGTCAGGAAGAATAATTAGATATTTATAACAATCCGTTTCGTGCGGAGAGATTCAGGCGCATTGGACTTACTCTTCTTCGAAGCACCTCCTTTCGTAGGGCCGCTAAACGAAGAAGTAGATGAAGAACTAGCCTCGGAAATCGACGAGCCAGACACTGACGTTGATGAATTCTCTTGAATTGTATTCACCGTCACAGCCACTCCACTCCCGTAATAATCCACCGCTTTGTTCCCGTAGTAGTCGACCAAGCTGTCAGCCGATGATGATTCGCTATCCTCGGAGCTCCCCGTGGTGGGAACTGTAACGACTATACTCGAGACGTCATCGTCCATCATCTCACCCGTTCGAGTTTGAATCAATGGGTTATTAACCCATGACACGGCGGCTGTAGACGCAGCGCAGATGAGGAAAGCCGCCGCAGTGCGTTGAAGGTTCATGCTTGTTAATATTTACTTGTGTTGCACGGGTTTTCTTGTTGTGAAAACGGATTAGGAATTGCAACACAAGATGATCAGCAACAATTAGATCTTCCCTGATTTTTTGCAATGAGGAGATCAGACGGATGATGATGATCGTTTGTGGCATTCATAAAACGATAGAGACCGAAGACGCCACCACACATTTTGCTTTTTATATGGAGAAACAACAGTGTAACCAACCGATTGCAACGGCAACTATGATGGAGAAATTTATGTGTTTTCTCGACAGTTCAAATTGTGAGAAATAGATACCTTTTTCAACGTAGTGCAAAGCAAGTAGATGCGACACGACAAAAAGTTTCTCAGTCTAGGAAAAGGAGTCTAGTTTTTGTAAGTGGGACTAACACAACGAGCAGATACTGAGGTTATAAGGGTGCCAAGTTCAAATTTCAAAAACGAGAAAGGTTCGTACATACGTCGCGTCTAACAACGACAATATTAGGTCCTATAATATAATGCTAACATACGAATTGGGTCTGCTCGCGTTCCCGCCAAAATGAAATGAGAGGTGACTACAGCTTGGAGATGCTTTTTCCTGCCTCCTATGATACTTAGTCACTACCTTTATTTTTTAAAAACATTTGAGATATTTGCTACTGACCATAAAAAATTACACGGCAACCATGGGATTCTCCGCCCAAAATGTAAATGCAGTGGACTCCAATTATCGAGTGCAGGACTGTGACTTAAAGGGCTTCATCGCATCTACAACACCTGTAGATGTGATACAACCCTTTAGGTCACACTCCTGCACTCGATAATTGAAGAACGGAACTGTCCGATTGGAGTGAGTGGGGGGCGGTTGTGTGGTGAGCGATCCCGAGGAGCGGGGGAGAGCCAGTTTTTTTAGAGTTTTTATTCATGCGACATAAAATACATAAGCTGTTTTACATAAGCCAAATTATGCGAATTATAGTATGACGTAGATTCAGTAATGATTTCTATGCTGTGCAGGACCAGCCATCTCCAGGCTGTACAACATAATACACAATGTGACTCTCTAGAGAGAGGTGAGATGTCCCTTAGAAATTCTACTAATTCCTATGAAAAATTCCACGAAATTATGCCAGCAGACGAAATGACAGACACAATATTCAGTTGAAAAATTGCCATTTTTCAACAAGATTTTTTGCAGCGAGCTAGAAAGAAGAAACATCATTGAACCAGAGGAAGTATACATTACAAAATAAGGTGACTCGTCTAAGCTTTTTAGTAGGCGTGTGCGCCTAGTGTGCTTTGTGCACACAATGCATGTGAACACACCTGTTTTGGAAATATGATACAATTTTAAAGGTAAGCTGACATCACAACATAATGACTACCCATGTACGTCAACCCAAAAAATTAACAGGAAATTACGCTTGTTGTGTATATCGTGGAAGTACTGGTTATGGCCAAAGGTGAAAAACTGTCTCACTGGAGAAGAAGAAGAAGAAGAGGAGGAGGAGGAGGAGGAGGAGGAGGAGAAAAGAGGTGTGTTTCCAATACAACTAAGATTTTGAAAAATCTTGATAAATTGCTCTATTTTTCAATATGAAGGCGAACAAAATCATCACGTGAATAGCAAAATGTAAAAAATGGGTAAATTGAAGAGGAGCACAAGGCATCCTGATGGTATCATGATACCCGACTAGCCCACTCCAAAAACAATTTCAATTAAAATAGAAAGTAATGCTTTGGCTCAAACGATGTATATTATATTTATATTTTGTTATAGAAACATATCAACTCTACAAAGTTGAATGGATCAGATTGCTTCAGTTCATCACTTTCAATGGAATATAAGTCACAAACAACATGACTAACATATGATAGAAAAACGCCATTCAAAAGTGATAAAACCATCTTTTGATTAATATGTATGACATTGTCAATACTTTTATACTCCACCTGCGACATTAATGTTGCCCATCAGTTGGACAATAGACAGAAAGCGAGTGCTCCTATTGTATTTAACTGTCTTATATACCTGAATTTCATTCTTAAATTGGCGGATCATGCCAAATGACCAAATATAGTCTGATTTTTCCAGTCAAATCTGGAGGCAATTCGAAGTAATGTAGAATGCAGTCATTTTGTGGCCTCTAAGAAAAATAGTAATAGTCGTCTATTACTTTGTCCACACTTTGAGTAGAAGCTGGGTAAATCATATCAATGATGACCATTTTAGGGGAATGTGAACTAAGGCAATTTCAAAAATATTGGAGTCTTGTTTAAACACATTGAACAGGATGAGAGGTTCAACATGATAAAACAGAACTTCGACATCTTCGATAATTACTGAGATAAAATTTAACACAGTTCTACAGGAACAAGTTTACTACATAGAGGAAAGCATATACAGGGGAGTATCAGCTTGTGTGATTTTTTGTGAGGCGAACAGATCAGATTGCTTGAGTCTGTCACCTTCAAAAGAATATAACTTGCAAAGAACATAACACACAACTCAAACTAAGAATCATCTTTCAATTGATATGAGGTTGTCAAAACTTTTGTACTCCGCCTGTCACATCATTTTTGTATAACATGTGGATCACAGACAGAGTTCTCTTATTGCATATAGTATTTAGCTGTCTTCTTATACACCCAAATGTAATTCTCAAAAGGACTGGTCATGCAAAGTGACAAATATATTATGCCGTCCTCGTGCAATAAAATCCAATTGGAATATGTGATATGGTAGAATCCAGTCATTTGGGGTATTCTCAAAAAAAAATTGTTTATTAGTAGTCTAGCCCACTTGTAGTAGAAGTGAGGCAAATAATATCAACAATTACCACTCTGGGGAGACTTTGAACTTAGATAACTTCATTTTTTGAGTCTGAGTTATATGGTACCTGTCTGGTTTGATATCGCAAAGTTAAGATAACCGGAGCATATTTTGGGGCCTCACATGTGGGCCTCAGGTGAAAAAGTAACTGGGTTGAAAATTGAAATGATGATGTAAAATTGTATTATTTTACTGATGATATCATCACTGCTCTACGAAAAGTGCATGCGCAGGAAATATTTTGATTGATCTCTTTTATGGTCCTGTCCACTACATGGGAGCAAAGTCTGGACGGTCAGTAAATGTCTTACGTCCACAGGAATGCTATGCATGCTCTGTTCAACATTTGATGATGTTACATATAGCATATAGCTGCAAATATATCAATCAGAGTCAAGGAAACACAACTCTGTGTTGCATCAGCATGGACATGTGTCTCTATATCACTTTCTTGCTCTTCTTTGGAACAGGGGGTGTATTGTAATATTGGATAGCTGTGAGGCACTCACTTCCCCAAAGCATACTTCAATCAACAGAACACAAACAAAAGCTAGATCACATAGTAATAGCAATTGCAATAGGAATTTATTAGAACTATGATGATAAAGTTGTGATGTCTATTGTCTTGTGTATTAGTAATCTTGGTGTAGAAATAATTAGAAATTATAACCATAGACATTTTTATCACTGTCCCAAATGGTCAGCAGTGTTCAAAAGGTTGAACTGAGTCTTGGCTCCACTAAAGATGCAGATAAGAACAAATTGTGTCTGATGTGTAGTACTACTATGACATGGTTACATGCACACATCACATAGTGTGCACTGCAGTAAAATGTTAAAAGAGCAGATTTTGAGAGCCACCAAAATACATCATGCATTGTTTTTTTTCTGCTGAAAATTTCCCTTGCAGCACCTCTATCCATGTGACAATCCAAGTGACCAAAGTGAAAGGAATGAATTTCAATAATTTAACTGCTTTGGCAGTCCATTGAGGAGGTGTCATATCTCAGATGGTTAAACTGGGAGGAGAATCTTGTTTGGTCTTCATTAGTATGAGTGATACAACTATGCTTTAGATATAGAAAGATTGGGAATGAAAAGAAAACAAAAAATCAAGAAGTTGACAGATATTCAACAATTCAAGTGTTTTCTAAAAAGTATATGAGTAAGCTCTACATGAAACATAAACTTTCCGCAAAAGAAAAAGAAAACAGCACTACATCATGCATCTGTTTGGTTTCACTACATCCGAATCAATTCAAGAGAAACCAATTCAGGCCTCACCTTCTTCAGTAAAAACTACTGCTTTCAAGGGAGGTCACAATTGGCCTCTCCGTGGTACAATCATGTTTACATCATGGCATTATGCAGCAAGAAAGGAGGCAAAAGATTTTGTTCCACCTCTCAAAATGGATAAAGCATGTGATGCAAGAACTAGCCTCCCTCGGTATGGTCAACATGGTACATGTGATGTGTTTTCTGCACAAAGGAGACCAATACTTTTCTTTTCTCCCTTGGCCTTGGCTTTCCGTTTGGGATTGGCCCATTCTGAAATTCATTGCAAAACCACCATTTGTGTGGGACACACTGAGCTTTGTAGTATACAAATGTCAGTTGAGCTGCACTGGTATCAGTTCATTCATACAATGGAAAAGTATTATGCACCCTTTTGGTTGATTCAGTGATGGTACTAGATTTTGCACATGATGACTGTAAACATCTTCGTAAAAATAAGAGATGAGCTACTTTAAGCATATTAGAAACTCAATTCAGAATTCGACTCCATAGATTTTGTACGACCAGCAAAGCTGAAAAGGCAAAAAAACTACAGCACCTCCTTGAAGAAATAAAACTAGAATTCTCAAAGGAGGCCAGAATTGCAGTCATGTGGCATTGGCAATGCTGTAGAAGCTGTTTGTTTTCTACACGAGGAGGAACACCACTGCTTGCCTCCATCCCCTTCTATTGATTGTGTGAACCATTGTTGCAAGCCTGGGAACACAGTGATGTTTGTGCTGCAGATATATCTTGTCCAGCTGGTGGTCAAAACACTCAGAGGGTGCACATTATTGTACTGTGACGTGGGTTGCTCTTGTCCAACACAAAATAATTCTCGTAATTACCAGCAGCCGCTGCAAGATTTTTTGTAGCTTGCTGGACAGAATACAATTGGTAGAGACAGAGGAAGACGTACTTTTGAAATAAAGTGCTTGTAGTAGTATGCCACTTTTCTACGCTTAATTCATATGTACTATAAGGTACTATAGTATTATCGGAAGTTTGCAACCGATGTTGTAATTTCCCTTCAAGAATTTCCAGCCCTTTTTTGTAAAGCATGCTACTGGCATGGTACGTCAATCGTGCCGTGACTGACTAGTGATCAAATTTCCCGTACTATGTTTTTTTGTATTTATTCTGTTTCATGTACTAGAAATAACCTCAAGTTTTGACGTGGCATTTTTGCAACAACGGTTTGCAAAGCTGTATACACGATTTCAGTGCTTGCAACCTAAGAAGGGCAATGGAGTGCGGTTGTAAAAAACATCACTGCATAAAAAAATGGACACTCTATGAATAGCTAAAGCATACACCAAATGCCTCATTGACATCATGTCCTTCATCAATGGGGTGCACTATGATTCTTCTTCCTCCTTCTCCCGTGACCAACTTGCCCTCATCACGGCGGACCAGGTCATCGCATATCTCAACAAGAAAGCCTACGGCACACCTTCGCCAGGTCCCAACGATCGCCCCCATTTCATGAGGGCATCCTCCCTTGCCTTCCAAAAAAAGGCCATCTCCCAGTTCATGCCCCTGTGCACTATGCCATGGGATGACATCCATCAGCGGGGCAACCCTACCCGCTCCAGCGCGGTCAATGATGTTATCACAAAATGTAAGAAATATGAGGTGAGACAGGAGGGGGTATCAGAAAGGCACGATGCGCGCTGGAGTGGAAGGAGTTTTGTTCCTTGCTTGTGCTTGCCCATCATCTGTATGCAGGCATTGACTTGTGGTTTTTTTACTGCTGTGCTCTGTCTGCAATGGAAAATTATTGGGCGCATTGATGATGTCATGAAGCTCGCAAAAAGCACACTGCTGTTCAATTCTTGCGAGCCGTCAACATTGAACATTAAAATGAATTGGTCAAAAAATATCAGAGAGGAGAGAGACAGTCCCATGCAGGTTTTGTTTGGAGCAATGGATCCGCTTGTCTGCCCTCTTTTAAACCTTGCCACTTGGTTAGAGGGGGGGAGGACCCTGGTTTATTGTTGTTTGGAAACCACCGTTCTAACAGGTCAGTATCAAGTGTTCTCGACACAATTTTCTCAAGCCACCTGTTTCAACAGATCAGGAGGGGTCTGCTTGGCACTCACTCTATTCGCAAGGGGGCTGCATCTTATGCAGCTCGTTTTGGTATCTGCAAGGATTGGATTAGCACACGCGGACGTTGGAGGGGAAAGAGACAGCAAGTCGACACCTACATCGAAACATATCTCCCATACCCTGATGCTCGAGTCGCATCAGTTTTGTCTGGCCCCCGAGGACCCTGCAAGTATGCCGCCAAGGGCGGCGATCCCATCAGTGATGAACTCGTGAAGTCCCTTGTCCCGAAGATTCATGCCGCCTTTGGCGGCGAGATTGCTAGAGTGCTGGCGCTGCCTCTCCTCTGGGCGGCGTTTGAGGGCAATATGACGGTCAATGGGTACACCTTACCCATCATCCCCGTTGAGCTAGCATCACTCATCAAGGAGAGATGGATTGCTGCTGGAAAAGATCCAGTGGAAAATCCCATTGAGAAGATCTCGCTGGTCGTCCAGCAACTTGGAGACCAGCTTGCAATCATCCCTCTCACTCGCCGTCCAGGTCAAGCCGGGGTGATGGCACAGTGGCAGCATCTGTGCAACAGCCAGGTGTTAGTGATGGTGCTGCCTCCGAAGAAGATGGAGCTGCCATCGCTCCAGGCCGAGGGGCAGCATCAGCCACAGCTGCAGGGTCTGAGGAATTTTGGGCTGGTAAGTCTGCACTTGAGACTGAAGTGTTGTTTTCCCAACAATTCCAACTTCAGCAGAGGTTGGAAGATCTACGCAAGGAGATTATTAGTTTGTTTGGTGGTCAGCAGCGCTACCTCCAAAATATGAATACTAATGTTCGGAAGATTGCTGTCCAACCTGTTGTTCGTTCTGTTGTCCGACCCTTCTTTACAGCCGAGAGAGGGAGGTGGAGAAGTAACTCATGGATTGCATGGTACCTTGAACAGGGAAGCTCAAACACTAGTGATGATGAACAGGAATGGTAGTGGTGTCAAGCTTTCGAAGAATCCTAAGGACTTGTATTCAGTGTGGAAGGAGTGGGAGTTTGGTCTGAATGGGATGAAGGCTGCCAAGGATTTCACTTATCATGAGAGGGGGGCAAATAAGTTTAGCTACTGTCGACGCAAGGTATTTTGGGATGCTGTAACTGGGCTGATTTCTAAGGGGTACACTTCTGATACTGCAATTGATCGAATTTATCTTGTTTATGGTGAGGGGAAGTCAGTTTGTAGGATATTGAAGCTGATGGCACGAGACAGGCGGGACAAAGTAGATAGATTGTAGTTGCTTGCTTGTTTTGCTTGAACCTGGGCATGGGAGAGGCCATTAGGAGGTGGAAGGGGGTCTCTCATATTAAAAATTAATTACATTATTATTATTCAGACTTAGAGCAATTGTTTGTAGAGTACATTGCATTATCATTTGATCTTAGCGACATATTTCCATTGTCACTGTTGTAAAGTATGTTTAGACTTAGTGAAGTATTTTGAGTCACACTACTAGTTATAAAGCATGACCTTGTTTCATTATTTATTGACTTGATGATATAGTGCATGAGCTTTTTGTAACATAGGTACTGATGTACCTACATTTTAATATGACCTATAAAAGCCAAAGTGTGGAACATGATTTTTGGTACATACATGTATTATACTTTTAAAGGTCACGCGAGCTCATGTAGAGACTTCTATGTCTTACAGAAAAAATGAGAGCTCGCACACATGGATGACACCCGGTTGCACACGCTGTTGCACGCTCTGCTGATATGGGCGTAGTTGCAAATGGGTGCGAGCGCCTCGCGCGCTTCGCGCGCGCCGCGCTCGCGCCCATTTTAAAAGTATGTACCCTTTTTTAGTTTGCGAAATCATTCATATTAGACGTACTATAGACACTCTTTTGTGACACGATAACGTTCCCTTCAAGTTTACAGAACCATTGTTGTATGATTAAAATGATAATTTGTGACTAATGTTCCCTTCAAGTTTACAGAAACATTCTTGAAAATAATGTCATACGTTATACAAAAAGATATAACTTTAAAGGTAGACAGATATTAAAACATCATGACTACCCATGTAAGTCCAAGCGAAAAATGAATTATTTACAGGTAAGTTCGGATCAACTTCATGGTCAGTACCTGTTTTGGCAAAAAGCAAAAAAACTGTCTCACTGAAGAAGAAGAAGAAGAAGAAGGAGAAGGAGAAGAAGGAGAAAACGGCTCAGTTTCCAACACAACTAAGATTTTGAAAAAATCTTGATAGGTAATCCTTAAAGTACCATACGTACCTACTATGGTACAATACAAGTTAGAATTGACTTTGGACCATTGCCTGGACTATGAACCACTATGTGTGTGAAGTACTATTCCTAAGTAGAAATCTACGCGATTCCTCAAAAAATTTTGCGGACGTGATGTGTCAGACAGTCTGTCTGTACTTTCGCTTTTTTGTGTGGTATCGTACGATAATATATCGTACGTACTGTGTGCTCTTACAATTTTTTGCGTGGCTTCCTAGGGCTCTCAATATCTGACATTTTTTCCCCGTAGAAAACATACCTTGTTCTACGGGATGGACTTTGAACCATTATGCCTCTTTTTGTATCGCAATTGCAGCTGCCTTCCCTCGTTTCTGAGGACTTCTCGAGCTGGACTTAAGCCCTCCAGATAGTCCCAAAGGGTTTTGCAATGTTGGCCGGGACCCAGAGGGTTGATATTGTGGCCGCACCAGTGGCCAAAGATATCTGACAAATAGTGGTCCAAAGTCAATTCTAACTTGTATCGTACAGGAGGCCATCAGTTATTGCCTACCATTCGTACAATACGGTATAATGTATTGTATTGTACAATACCACCACCAAGCCACCACACCACTCACCAGATATCAACATCACATTACATCTACCATATCGCAAAAAAGATCAAACTAAAAATGTGGTGTAACATCATGTCCAACCAAACCGACCACCAACAACCACGGTAAAGACATCGCACAATGCACCATGACTAAACTGATTCCCTTTCCCTCGCCCACAGCCGGCCGGCCGCTAACCGAACGCGAAGACTCGTAAGTGATGTGTCGTGTGACACCTAACTTTTCAATCGTCTCCGGAGTGTCGGCCTACAAGAACTCCCGATGATTATAAAACGTTATTAGCTCTATCGGATGTATCCAAATTCGTGACGAGATAAAACTGCATGTATTATATGAGGGATTCTTGTTTGGACAGCCATCAGTTTATGTTTGATCCAACTAACCGTTTGGGTGCTTGACGACCTGATGTTTGCACCTTTGAACACAATATTCACCCCATGACGAGCGAAATGAAAAATTACTGAAGTTGTCAAGTGCAATGGCTGTGGATAAAATTATGTAATCGGTTTGTATTCTCCGAGGGTGTTCATTTTTTAAGGTTTTTCGCGGGTATCTTTGTAGATGTCTCGAGATCCCTTGTCGTGCTTTCTTTTATTTTCTACATAATTCCATCTCCTCTCAATAATGTTTTTGATACTATGTTTTAGACCGCAAGCTCCTTGAGCAGTTCGAAAGTAAGTTAATCTCGCATGGTCTCGCTTTCCATTTCGAGCCTATAGGGCGAGGGTACACAGCACAGCTGTGAAACGAATGATGAACTAACTTTAAACACTATGAATACCTCAAGTTGAGGTATCATGAAAGTTTTATTTCCAATTGATACTCCTGACGTTTCAAGTTGCAGTGCTTGATGTGTATGCTGTTGTCTGCCTGTACCGTGGAAATGTCACTCAACATGTATCGCGACTAACTCGTTTTGATTTCAAATTCGTCAGTCTCAGAGCTTTATCGGGACCGAAGTAACTGTTTCCCAAGGTTGGCATGTATCAATCACATGATCACAATAAAGGGGATAGTGATCTACTCACCCTTCTTTTGCAAGACCCTATTGATAGTTGGGGGGCCATATACAGGCGAATTCAGACTCGTTCTCAAGAAGCGAAAGATCGATATTACCGAAATGAATCACCCTTTCAGCTGGCGTTGAAAGCTAAAGAGCGTAAGTGGGAAGCACATTCCTCAGCTATCAACGATATTACTTTGGATAGGGAACACTCCACTGTTCCCACAAAGAAATCCCACACAACGAGAATCCACGTCTTAGAGGCACTTATCCTTGTCGATCCAGATGCTATCCTCTGGCGGGACGACGAAGGCCGCACCCCTCTCCACACGGCTTGCTCTGCGGGAAGATCTTTTGAGATCTTGCAGTGGTTGCTCGAACAAGAGAAAACGAGGAGGCAACAATGTGTGGGGAAAGGGTCGGTATGTAGCAAGGGTCTTGAAGATGTCGGGGCCATGTCGGAAGGGAATGCCACCTTTCGGACAGACCATCCAGGGGGAGCATTGGCGCTTCACAGCGTTGCTGCCTGTTCTGTATTTGACGATTTTTATTTCCGAACGAATGGTCACGTGACAGAAGGGGGAGCTGCTGTTGACGATACGACTTATTTGAAGTGCATGGAGCAATTCGAACGCTGTCCAGTCCCGGTGAAGCTATCACCCAACATTTTGGCTGCCTACGCATCAACGACTGCGGTTATCAAGGCAAACCCCAACGCAATGTGGGATAGAGATTGCGAGGGAGAAATACCACTTCATTGTGCTGCTTCCTGGGGCAACATTGGTACTGTATTGGCATTGCTAAATGGCGCGACCGATGGCGAACTACAAGAGGATAAAATAATCAGCACTCGACCAGCAGTCACTTCTGCAGCTCTGATATTAAATGATCGAAGGAAAAATTCTTTAGATTGCGCTTGCGAACGGGTAGTCGCATTCGGTGTTCGCGGAAAACGGGATTATTTTCCCCCCATTACGACCTCTAGCGTTGAAGATCGCAGGGAAATCCCAGTGACAGTGAGTGAGCGAAGCAGTGCTCGCGAGGACATCGTCAGAGAGGACCCCTTCAGAGGTTCGGGTATTGGTAGATCTCGAATCGGTGTTGGAAGCGCCAAAGTAAATGAATATAAAGATCGAGGATCAGCTCTTCGTACAAGCATATCCACTGGCGACAGACGAACATCATTCTCTTCATCTTTCATATTATCCGGTGGTTTGTTTGGTCTTCATAACGATCAACCGAACAGTGACGTTTTGCGGGCCTCATTTACCTCCCGGCGGAGGCCTGTTCATCCTGTTCGCGGTATTGCCCTGGACGAAGATGGCGACGAAGAGTTTGTCAAAGTCGAATTACTTGCGTGTGCAGCGTGTGGCCATTTTGGTTTCGAAAGAAATCTAGGAGTCGAGAAGATTTCATTGCAGACTTTACATGCCAGAGCAAGCAATGTCGAGGGCAGCTGCCCTGCACGATCAGAACAAAGTAGAAGTGACTCGTTTCATTTAGTCCACGAAGTCATCAAGTTAGGTTGTCCGCCCGAAGTCGTTTGGCATGCAGCAAGTAAATATCCCTTCGAAGTAACGACTAAAGATGCAATGGGCCGTGTTCCACTATCTCTGGCTTGTGAACGCTTGGTCGGAGCACTCGCTGTCGACGATGAAGAAATGAAAGCAAAACATTACTGTGTAGATCCTGCTACTCCACAGGGTTCTGACTTAGTCTCTGATCGTAACGAGTCGGACAATTTTAATGCTGCAAGAACCTTAGTGGAATCATTCTTTCTCGGTGATTCTACTTCTTTGCCCGATTTCCCGACGATTGACGGCAATTCTTCTTCCTGCGCAGCGAGAAACCAAGAGATGCCCCAAGTCGAGCGAAGCATTCCATCGACAACAAGCTCAAGTATTTTACCACCAACGAATGATGGCTGCAAAAGCTCACCGATACTTGCGCCTAAACAGCAAGAGTCGTTTGCTGAAGCGTCGTTCGCAGTTGAGATAATTAACATGCTCCTTTACTCTTCGGTATTTGGTAGCAAAGCTATGGCTTCAACTCCAAACGACGAAAGACGCTTGCCACTTCACATAATCTTAGAAGCCGTGCCATGGATTGACGTTCGTGAAGAGGAAGAAAATAATCCTGATCAGAACGAATCTAGCTCATCAAAGGAGACAAAAATTGAGCAAACTAAACTCGTGGATTCATTAATAGATGCATATCCCCGTGCCTTGGAGTCAAGAGATGGTAAGACAGGATTGTACCCGTTCATGCTAGCAGCTACTGCTCTTACAAACAAATGGTCGGACTTCGAGAATAATTGCCTAACGAGCGTTGAAACTGTATATCGTCTTCTTGTGAGGAATCCTGCTGTGATTTCCCTCTGCCTTCAACATGACAAAGCGGGAAGTACACACTCTTATTGGAGCATTTGAAGCTAGCTACTTTTAGGCATACAAGCTAATGACGGAAACGAAATCAACACGGACACAAAACCTTCAAGACACTAACAACTCTAAACGGCGACTTAGATCGCAAATACCTGCCTTGTGTCACTTTTTTACACTTGCATGGTCTTCCTGAGAAATGTCAACCGGACGTTCTTTCCTCCCATTTTCATTAGTAGCTCACTAACATCCTGCCCTTCTAAAGTCGACACATCCTCTCCATTCAATCTAATTACGACGTCTCCCAACTGGAAAACTTCTGCAAGGACAGGACACGTGAGTTTTGTGATCACAGGTCCGACATGACTCGATGTTAGAATGTCATTGACTTGATCACGTTGAACTAGTATAGTCACTTCCTTTGATTCCCAGCTAAGCTGTCTCGAGACGGAATGCCTGTCATTGGAAACGGCGAGGATGCTTTCGGTGGAAATAGTGGAATCCTTGCTAGACCAGTTGATCATACCTGAATTTGTCTCACTCTCTGCGTTGCTGTCGACAATGACAGCAAGAGATTTGCCAGCCAACGATTTTACCTTGCCATTTGCAACACCTCCATGCGTGGGACGCATCTCTTGGGAGTGGACGTGCTTTGTCGCTTTCTTCTTTGTCAATGCTGAGTCCTGATTATCAAAATCACTCTCTTCTTGGTCACCGTCTCTCTCGGATCTAGCTGCAGCTCTCTCCAGCGCTCTTCGATGGAGGAAATACTGGCGCTTAGTTTCGCGAGTATTCGAACTGCCTTGGGACTCACAAGAAGACGCATAATCGGAGGACTGAGTTTCGCTCTCGCTTCCGTCATAACTATCGTCGTAGCTGTCCTCATCGTAGCTGTCGTCACAGCTACTGTTATAGTTAATTTCACTTTGACGTTCGCAGCTGTCCTCATCGATGTATTCATCAATGTAAAACTCTTCACTAGTGACCGAGATATCATCCGTCAAAAAACCACTGTGGGCACGAGCCTCTGAGGAATTCTTCCTACGAACCACTTGGATGGGAATCTTGCGACGACGTTCTTCGCTGCTATAAGAGTCGCCACCACCGCGGGGCACCAATGCCAGTGCCCCGCATGGATTTGATTCTCCGATTTCGTCAGCAACGGTACGGAGGTTCGCGGCGCATCCAGCGGCCTTTTCCACGATTGAATTCAGGGTCTTGGATTTAGAGATTCGATCGTTTGAATCATCGCTTTCGTAGTCGTCTTCGAGGAACTTCTGGATTTTATGGTTGGCGTGTAGAGTCACAGCATGTCCGAACATTTGAATATCTTTGATGTGAGATTCGAGGCTGTCGAGGATGGTGCGAGATTTCACGTCGCATCTCTTCGTGCCGTAGGGATGAACGAAGCTATATTCGGATTCGTTCTCGTCATCAGAGTCGTCATACATTGGACCGATGATGCTCCGTTTACTCTTTGGTGTGCTCTTCCATTCGGGGAAAATTTTCAATTGCTCTGTGTTGGTCATTTTACAACTACGTTGAGATCGCAGTAAATGTTTAGGACAAAGGATAATGGACGACGGCGAATGCGAGGCCAGTGAACACTTTGATTGAAGCGCCCGCCCATTGTGAGGATCGCTACTCGCCACGATAATTTTCCCACCGCGTAGTGAAGGCATTGGTAACCGCCATGGTGACGGGTTTACTTCGGGGTGTATGGTTTTCTACTGTGGAATACATAGCGCAACGGTACTTTCCCCACGAACAAATTAAAAGTAAAGTTTCATGGCATGATTGAACGCTGAGGTATTTATTATTTCTCCATGTTTATCTTGAGAGTATTCATGTGAATCGCGTTTTGAATATTGTTGCTATTTTTTATTGGTTAACGATAAAACAACCCCTCTAGATTCCCTCTACTAACCGACTCTCATATCCCCTACGTCAAATCCAATCCACATTACCACTATTCTTTCTCCGACAAGTCAGGAACGCTACTAAACATTCTGAGAACTTCAAAGATACTCGAGCCCACCACTACAAATAAAAAGAAAGCGACCAGCCCCTTACTCAAATGGGATTCGTCCGTGTGCTCACTGGCCTTTCCAATAGGTACATGCCCGCGTTTGTTGATATTTTCGTAGAACTTTTGGTTGCGGTTGCGGATGGAACGTGGTGCCGGCTAATTTTAGTGTTTGTTTTCGTTTTGTGGGCATTGTCAATTCAATAAGATATCATCGTGTAGGATTGAATTCCACATGCATTGTTTTGGAAGAGAACGGCGAATGATAAAATAATTGGTGCGTTGAGTGTTACGACGAATTGAATTTCATGACGAGTACTCAGGCAAGCAAAATAAAGCGCGGCGCCGCAAAGAAAAAGAAACGCCGATATGCATTCTTAATTCGCGAATTGAAGCTTTCGCCAACGGCCTTTGTTACCAAACCGCTTACACGCTCCGACGCAAAGCGAGAGTGTTTCTGAATGTCCAAGCCAAAATCAAACAAATCCATCCCCCATTTTCGAAAGAAGGCGATGAACAACATGACTAACGCGCGATGAAACAATAATACCCCAGACCCAAGAAATTAAAGTCAACTCTCATCTCGTAATTGCAAACGCCAAACAACACTCTCTTCACAACCGGCAGCATTGAATCTTCCCAGACTTGCATCCACGGCCGACGCAACCGCACAGCCAATGAGCTACGACACTACCAACAAACCGCAATATTCACCACGCCTCTAGAGCAGCCCACGAAACAATTCACCCAGCCCCGTCATCCCCATTCTGGCCCGCATCATTCTGGATAGGTCCGGGAAAAGTGCAAGCGACCGCCACCATTGATGGAAGGACGCACCATGTTCTGTTTTATGTGAGAGGGGTGACTTTGGTGTGGTACAGGTTGCGACGGATCGCGTAGCTACGTGGATGATCGTGAGAGATTGTGAGTGAGGAAAAAATAGGACAGTGTTTGAGAAAGATTTTATTAAACTTATGGTGTGGTACATTATACTCTCATTATACTAATGCAATATAAGCCACTCATTGAACGGACGGTCTGCAGGAACCGCGAAATCGCTAAATTTATTTGATGAAACACACATAGGAAACCGTAGACTCGCCAACAACAGACGGTTTCTGCGAAGGAGGATAAAAAAATGGAGATGGATATCTGACTGAAGTCTTCAGGACAAAGCTGCCTACATCCTCCCACAATCTGAAAGATTATTTCCCCAGGTCCTTTTCAATCTTACTTCATATAGTGTTGGCCCTCTATAAGTGTACTTGGGATGTTAGTGGCACTGCATAGATAAGATGGATTGGCATCTCATCATACAACAGAAAAAAATATAAAAAATATTTTGCAATTATTATCTTATAATGTTAGGTCTGAATTTTGTCATAGAAGAGCTGAACAGGAAATACTGGCCAAAATACTCTAGTCTTTCCTCCAACAAAAACAACTTGGGAATGAGTATATTCGAAGTTGTTCTGACCTAGATATATGTCTTGCAATAATAAAGATATAAATATAAAATGAAATATAAAATGGTAAAACTGCTTAATTTAAAGTAAGCTAAACTAATGGAGGGAATATGGTATTGGCTGGATTAAATATAAGAATGGCATGTTTCTCAATTTTAGCACAGGATCTCTGTCACAACAGGAAAATACATGTTTTGTTTGACGTGCATTGAATTTGCAAATCGATTCAGCCTTGGATTTTGGAAGCCAGTATAGCCTGCTGTAGTCTGTAGATGTGCTTCAATCTTTACTCATCGCAGAAGGAGAGACTAAAAAGAAATAGTGCTCATAAAAAGGAGTGATTTTTTCCTCCGATGCGAGTGTGAATATTTTGGCGGCATATAAAAATTGTTGATGCTATTTTGAAACGGTTAGAAGAAATCTAACAGTTATTGAAGAAGCATCAGTTTGGCATTCAATTTACAGATGAAAAGAATGAAAAGACTTATTTTAAGGAGCAAACCAAATCCCTTTTCCCATGCACTTGATTTGCCTGGCTTTTAAACTGCCTTAAATGTTCATAAAACTTCAGAGAAGTCACATCAATGTTGTCGTGCCATAACATTCCACATCATGCCATGCCATGCCATGCCATGTCATGTCATGTCATGTCATGTCACTTGTTGTCAGACATACATGCCATAACATGCCATAACATGCCATACCATACCACACCACATTGCATTACATCATGTTGTGTCATTTTTATTTCACATCATGTCACATCATGTCATGGTATGCTGCAGTATGGTGCATTACATCATGTTATGTTGTGGTAAACTACATCATATGACATCTCATCACTTCGTGTCATGCCATGTCATGTCATGCCATGCCATGTCAGATCATGCCATGCCATGGTATGCTGTGTTAGGTTTGCTTACAAATGAATGAAGGACTGACTTTGTGCAACATTACAGGAGAGTGTATTTATTATTTGTGTTTTGTAGTTGGTTTTATATGACACACATATGGAACCCAAAGTGTACAACATGCAAGCCGGACATTAGGGTTTGATTCTGGAACACTGTTGACAACAACCTAGAAGCACGTGTAATGGTAAAAATAAAACGTGTGCGTTCAGAAATCACAAACAAACATCAAAAGTGATATCATTAGCAGTTTTGCACATCATTTACTCCATGATATGTGATAACTTTGCTGTATTGTACACATATTGGCACCATAGATACAAAACAGGTTAAGATGTGAGACATATATAGAACACACTTGTTTTTCAGAAGCATAGAATGATGACTAAACTTTGGGAACGTGTAACCTCATCCAATTCCTCTTGGATGGAGAGTTGGTGGTGGTTTGTTTTCCTTTGATATCAGTGAACGAGCCAGCAGGTTGGGAACAGAGGGCTGACAAGTATGTTTGAAACTCGGAAAGAGATTTTTGGTGATCCAGATTTCTTGTTAAGCTATTATGTGGAACCTTTGTATCAAGCACTCTGCTTCATAACAGAGAGCCAGTAAGGGGATCCATCATCATCATCACTGTCAATCTCAATCTCAGTCTCAATCAGATGACAGTCATGCTATGTTGACAGACTTAGAATTGTCATCATGATCACTCATGCCAATGGCATTCTCCAAAGAAACCATTGCAAAGGGAGAGCAGCAGTAAGAGAAGAGCCCAAATCAAAGCACTGGATTTGTAAAGGTGGCTGTCCATAGTTGTTTGGTTGTCCTTGACAAGTAAAAGGGAAAGGGGGAACGGTCTTTTATTATTAATGATGTATTTTCCCTTCTTGTTCTGAGAACAATCTGGAACCAAGTGCTCTGTACATGCAATGTAAGTGTGCAATCATTCATTACATACAGCGATGGGAATCTTGAGAGAAATTTTGCACCTCATAATTTGATGTGATTTAAAAATGGCATCTAGAAATATTGAGTTGTGGAGGTCTATTACCGAGTAATAATGATTATGGGTACACATGCCTGGGTCCCTCCTAGTAGTAGCTTGGTTTGGACCGTTTTCATGGGGATGTGGCCAACGTAACCATAATCAGTTTCCTTCCTACCTGGTATAAGGAAGGACCTAACCTTTCTAAGTTGGTTGTCCACGCTAGCCATTGAAGGAAGCAATTTTAGTTGTTCATGTTACTTCATCTTGTAAACTGTATGGGTGTCATGTTTTAAGCACATGTGCTCGTGAGGCACATCTAAAACCTGTGATGTCCACCTTTTTTGCTTGAGAAGGAACACCTCCACAATAGCACATCTGATGGTACAGATTCTGGATGCATTAATAGACAGTCTAATGATTAGTAACCTAGTTCTGAAGGTTTTCTTTGTTGCACAGGGAGAATGTTTACCTTACGCTCTTCTTGAACTAACACTTTGCCTCATGACAACACCTAACTAGTTGTCCACTATGCCTCTTTTTGGGAATTATCATTTGATGTAAAGTATGATTTTAAAAATCTGACAATGACTCTCAACTGATACCACACCTATTAACAAAGTATAATTTTGATTCCATTTTACTCTGTCTTTGAATATATTGCACTCTTTTAATGCCATATTATCACCACTGTAATGTAACTTCAAGACACACATGTCTTCCAAAAACCTAACCTCAAACCAAATGGCTTCTATGTTAAGTGAGAAACTCCAGCATGTTTGAAGGTTGGCCTGAAGTATTAGCTGGTGTCATCATTTTTGTCACCAATTGGAAGGTCTGTTACTTTGCATTCTTACACTGGATGTGTACTGCACTTGAGTGGGAAGCTCTGTGTTTAACAAGTTTGGTACACATAGAAAGAATACCACAGTTGTCATGAGTTCTGTACTTGATTAAGTGGGCCCTGTGTGTGCTAACCTCCCCAAATATTAAATTGTTGTAGAACATTGACATTTGTCACTGGTAAGGCAATATTCATCGTTATTTAATATTATGGTTATCATGTGCTCAAACATCTAGAAATGTCCTCAAACCTTACATGGATTTCATCTGAGAAGTAATTCACATACTGGTTCAGTCACTTGTATGTTATTCTGACTTTTCTGGAAAAATATATTTTCTCTGGGAATGACATCTGTTGCTCCTTTATGTAGGAAACACACCATGCAACTTAAGCCAAGAATTCAACATCTCTGTAGTCAGTTATGGAAAGCATGTGATCTTTACTATTGTTTTCCAGCATGGGTGGTCCTTGGGAGCATTGCCCTTTTGCCCCTGGTATTACTGTAGCAATAATCTCCTGGGGTTTGGAACCCAATAAAATTGATTATGTGGCTCTTTTTACAATGGTCAGCACTGCAATGACTCATACTTCTTTTCTTTTGTACAAAGGAAGTGTTGACCCTTTTGAGAAAGGTATTCTGAATGCCATTATTCGATCTCAAGCAAAAATGATGCTCCAAAAAATGATACTGTTTACTTTTTCTCTATTTGCGCTTTGTTAGTATTTTTAAACAATCTATCCTGTCAATGAATTTGAAATAATGCAACTAGTGAATTTCAATTCTTGTGTTGTCCATCAGGATGCATTTTTCTCTGCACTGGAGGTCTATGTATACCTACATGCTTCTGGAGGAATGAAGACATGACTTGGCATCATACTTAGATGTGATCAGTATTTGGCAACATATATGCCTTCCTTGAGCCATTGGGTGGAGTTGAATATGACAAGGTAGAATCACAACTCTCTGCGGGTCTATTGTGAGCAATCACTTTTGCAATTGCATGATCAAAAGGCTGTTCTGTGTGAGAAATAGTATCATGGGGATTTGTCTTGATGGGCCGCTCTGCTTATGTGGCTGTTTGACTTTGTTCACACAATTGCATGGGCTCTTACTCTCATTGGCACAAATGCCTAGAACAAGAACTGGAAACAACTTTTGTGGTGCTAACATTAGTGTGGTCTTTGTTTCAGTGCCATGATGAAATGTGTGCACAAAAGAATGTGTAGTAACATATGAATTTGAATGTATATTGTTCATGATGACTTCTAGAAATACATGCATATACATTTCCTTGGGATGTACTGCTTTCTTTGTACACCATTGGGGTCTAATTGCATTGTATGTGTGCTTGCAGAACAATACCATCAATGGGACCATGCCTTAATATCATGAGATATCTCATTTCTTGATCAGACTTCATGAGTGATCTTAAGATCATCAATTGGATCCAAAATAATGATGTCATATTTCCATATGTAAATTGGTGTGTTGGAGTTGTCACATATGTTAATCTTTTTCAGTGAGCTCACCCTTGCTGTCATACGTCATTTTGAATTTTATTGATTTACTGCAAAAGGTAACCACTAATACAATGAATCCAACACATTTGAGATTTTCCCTGAAGTCTTACCAATCAGCTTTGATTGATTTTGATCTGTTGCACTCTTGATATCCTGATTATTTGAAATATCTCTGTGTCTATCAATGTGTGAGACTTTAATGGAACATGTATGTCATCTATCAAGTATCATCCAGAAGCTTTACAACCTATTTGCCATGTTGCTCTCCATCACACCCAACAGAAACAAATGGAGATCCCAGAACAACATCTTCTAAACTTCTCTTTCGCTGGTGAGATGTAGGATCTTTGTTCAATGCATAAAAGGTGAGGATGCTATATCATGCTATCATCCAGCAAGACTGGCAACTTTGCCATGTGGAAGTTTTTGGTGAGCCAAACTGACGACAAGTGACGACTTTGGCATTTCTTTCTCATCTGACGACTTTCACGACCATCTGACGACCCTGACGACTGCATGTGACAACATTTTGACAACCTGACGACTTTTGGTGAAGACTTTTTGATGACCCTGAAGACTTTTGGTGACGACCTTTTGACAACCCATGTTACGACTCATCAATTTCCTCTTGATGACCGTTCTGACTACTCTGACAACCCACTTGATGACTTCACGACCTTCCACCAATAGGTACAGTGAGAGCAAGTCCCAAACAGTACAACTCTGTGACGACCATGATGACTAACGACCGTAACTGATGACCCAAGAGATCTTCTGTGACGACCCATGCGACTCCTCCTGACAACCCTTGACAACCATGTGACGACCAAAAAACGACCCTGACGACCAGTGGTGACTTTAGTGATGACCTCAGACGACCCAACTGACGACCGGTTGACGACCGGTTGACGACCTCAAAAATCTCTTGACGACAACTGATGACTCCATCTGGCAATACTTACCGCCAAAGTCGAAAATTGCCTGTCTTGCAGATATTTGCTTCTTGATATGCAGGATATATCAAACTTGTTTTGCTATCCCCTCTATGGTGGGTCAATGAGCTTGGTCAATAATTGTGACAATTGTGTTGAGTTCTGCCAAATGTGTGTCATCGATCAACTTTTCATTGCAATTGAAAAAACACATGAAAGAATTGTTATGCATCAAAAACAGTCACCAAACCTCCTTTTGATAATTCTGCAATGCGTCTTGGCTGATTTTTCATGATTTATATCCCTATGATCCAGATGAAATGCATTATTCATAGTATCAACAGAAGCCCACATTTTTTAACATTTGTCTTTCTCTATTTTTCAGAACCAGAGTTCTAAAACACTGTCTGGTTAGACTACTCTTTAGGTAATGGTAAATCTTCATGGAAAGAAGATTATGACAAGTGGAGAAGCCCTCGGATTTTGAAATAGCTTCTACGGCATTGTCCTCTGGTGTTACAATGAAGTTCTTCATCCATGTTGATAAATTTTGACTTAAACCAAGTTGTGCGATCAAATAACAAAGACAATTTTAAAGATCACATTGATAACAATTACATGTTATGAAAGACATACTGACTTAGACATAACTGCCTACCATATTCATAAAACCGAACTCTTTTGACACCAATAACATCCGGACTATTGTATTGTTTATGGTTGATATGCCCATGCAGACTCACAGCATCTGAATGGTCATCACCCTGTCTGAACTGACATAGTTCCTGTATCTTTCCTCATCTTCCCTTCCCTAAATTGCTGCATTCTGTACAGATTCTTTGAAATAAAGAAATCTTCCATTGCCTTCATATTCATTGAAATCAGACATGTGGTCATCCTTTCCATTTTCACTTACAGGAAAGTCTCAAGGTTATTGTGATCTGTGTTTGAGTCATCATCCCCTGCAGAACCAGCACAGTAGAACCCCACACACTTTTCACCATTATTCATTGTGCACTATATGTTTGTGAAAGATGGATTGTTGTTGCATTGGTGTGAACCCTCTTCATCAAACCTATTTTTTTTCTTTGCCATGGTACAAGAGCCCCCAGATCTCAATGGCTCTTTTGAATCATGCCTCTGGTGTACAATAAATTCTTCAAAATATGATCCACTACCATTTTGACACTAATCAAATCAAATATTTTAAAGTAAGCAATACTGATAATAGTACACCAACCCATAAATGTTGAGTCATCCCTTAAGCAATGCATCCCACTCAACCACTGACCATAAGGAGATTCAAAAAAATCCATCCCTTATAACGAACTATGCTCTCATGCTCTTCACAAGTCACTGGGTCAATGCCAATCTGACGCAGAGATTAGATTTTTCATATTGATAAATGATATCATAACTCAACAAGCTTTATACCTTATGCAACATCATCTTGTCATAACCTGGTGATTTGATGAGCTCTGTCCAAAATACTGTGTAATGCCCATTTACACATGAATAACACACATGTCTTCCTTTAAAGGAAAGTACAGGATCCTGAGCCAAGTCTATGGTGTCTTTCCTTACAGTAATAGACACTACATATTGGGATACATTTCGGCACATGCTTTGAGGTACTGTCGGTTGAGTCTTCCATTTTGGTTACTCCGTTCCTCTTTCATTCATACCATCTTTCCCCCCAAAAGTGGAATATTGTTGTTTTGCACTTAGTTTAAATTCATATGTAACACACAGAACCATCATCAAGATGATTCTCTTTTCTCTGTTTCTCGCCTATGTCTATTGAAATCCTCAGATTACCTCCAACACAACAAAACAGTTGGAGCAAGACTTAATGTAGGCACTCATTATCACAGCTACAACTGGAATGGTCTACATGTTACATACATGTTATTCAATGAACCCTTTCATCCTCTTTTTGAAAGATTGTGAACCAGCCTGTGAAATAGAATCCCCAACCTGTTTGTCACTGCATTTCTCTGAAGTGGCAGTCTCCAACCTATCAGAATCCTTCTCTGTTTCAATTTCAGTCTGCATCTTGTTTACAGCATCCTCCTCATTAGCCCCTTGATCAGATCTACCCATTTTGTTAGTACACAACCGAATTCATGTACAAATATCACGATCACCTCATTTATCCTTTTGATTTCTAACAGCACTATCTTTGCAGGATGATTTAACAATCTCTAAGTCTATATCTCTCTTAATGGCAAAATCACATTGATGGAAGTATTTCTGAGTTTCCTGAGCGTGATTGTTGAAAGGCAATAGACAACAAGAGGAACGCACTCCTCCCAAAAATCACTCATCCATTCCTTTGACTGAGAAAGAATCAGATGCTTCATGCTTGGATCCAAAACTACTTCTGCTCCCAATGTAACACTTGAATTCGCCTATCATAGATTTCATTCATCATTCATGCCAACATGCATCATATCCAAGAAAAATTACAGTTGTTCATTTGATAGAAATTACTTTGACACATTACCAACCTGCCAAATAAAGAAAGTCAACCTTGCTCACATGTTCTCATAATCAAAAAAGTCTCTGAGAATGTTAACTGGAAAACAGCCCCATTTGCATCACAAGTGCAGCTTATACTCTGCCACATCTTGCCGATAGGTGTTTCTATTGCAGCAACTAGCTTGAGTTTTGCACATATCAACAGCAGGAATATCAGCTGTTATTTGTGGCTATAACAATTTTTTGCCGTGAGCAACAGTTCGTTTGATTTTCCAGTTCAGTATGATTGATCTGTCAACACCACAAAGCTCATTGAAGGAAAGTTGAAGTAGAAACAATTTCTGTCCTTTCTCTTTTGTGTAAAAATCCCAAAAGAAGTGGTAAGGCAGCTGCAAACAATAAATCTCAGTATTATTGTTGGGTTCTCAGATCGTAGATCACAAATGTGATCCTTGAAATATGGTATGCTGCTATTTCCATCAGTTATCTTTGACTCAGAGATGTTGGGATTGTAATACACCTACCTTTGGGGCCCTTTCTTTCATTCACTAATACACAACCAAAGCTGACATGAAGCCCACCACTGATGTATAATGTTTGTCCTGTGATTCCATTGGCACGTACTGACTGTGCAGTACAGGGATCATGGTTTAATGTTTCCACATCAAATAGCTTCTCTTCATTGGCACATGCAACAGTCTATCATTGTATAATATATAACAAACTTCCATTATTCCTATGAAATGGTGTACACTTGACATGCAGTGATCTTCAAAGAAACACTACCTCCTCCTCCTCCTCCTCCGTTTTTATCTCCTCCTAAGCCAAAAGACAATTTAGCTTTTTCAATAGTTATATATTACATCATCCAATTCAACACGAATGTTGCGTGTTGTTTTTGCTGCACTTCTGCTTGTCTTCCCCTGAACACTATCACTCTTAGTTCCATCATTTCAGGCCCTGTCTCTCTCTTTGTCTAGAGAGAGAATATCTTTCAATGACTGGACAAATGATATGTAAATACGTCTGTGGCATGACAATTGACAAAAGTAAGGAATTCAGTTCAATGCTTCTAATCAGGACATTGATAACTGCATGGTAATACACAAAAATAAAAACCTCACATAAAGTTCAGCAAGGCATGGATGATTCTGCAGAAAACTGTGCAATTCAGAACTACGACAACTGTACAGGCAACATTAAATGCAACATTTCAAAGTGCCAGTGCATGAAGTTCTGCAAGTTGACAATCATTCCTTTACCACATTTATTAAAACTCTGTTGCTTACCATCAAAAATTCAGTGTCTGTCATGTTGGCAAGAAATCCACAAACAACTTATACATACCCCTCAAGGAAGTTTGTGCTTACATACCTTCTATCAAACAGAACCCTGGGAACTAATCCCTCCAAACAAGACAGCCATTATTGTCCCAAAAAACCTAAGTGGCTATCAATATTGGCATAAACAAGACAGTGCAGACACTTCTGCATAGCACCATAAACATCAGCTGACTTCACCAATAAGACATCATCTATGCCACAGTGACAATGCACAAAGACAATGGCACAATAATAACATCAATAAGAAATGAGATCCTTCAACGGAATCCACCTAAACTGCCCACAATGATGATGCCCCCAGTGAGACCACATGAGCCAAATATCTTACACACCATACATGTTTTATTAGCACATTATTGCAGCACATACAAACTGCCATGGCCTCCACCTACATACCACAACAACACAAAAAGAAAACACCACTGTGAAACCTCATCAATGACACCACAACTGAAGCCACCTAAATGACTATGCACCTAACCCACACACTGGTCATACCTCTCACACAACATTTATATGCTCTGCACACACAGTAGATTGTAGTAGAGACAAACAGGTATAAGCATAAAGCACAATCATACTTCATAGTGGTTATAAGAAGCTACTATGGATTTCATTTTACACTTGTGGTTAACTAATAATTGTCATGTGATGCGCAGTTCAAATTTTCTTCTTACAAACAGTATGGAACATTCTGCAGTTTTCTTTCTTCACATAAATTTGGAACAAATTTGGCTATGATTCACAATGGAGGGCTGCGCAATCACTTTACAATTTCGGGGCTAACATTAGTGAAAACACTACACAGTCATTCCACAATTTCAAGTCTACCATTCATAAAAAGCCTTTTGACATGATATTTATAAAAACAGACAACACCGCAGAGAATGCTTTGCTATTGTGGTAAATTACACATGAACTGGGTCTTTTGTTTTGGCATTGGATGCAATTTTCCTTTTTGCTTAAACTAGACTGGATATTGCCGAAGCCCGAAGACCACGTCTGTCTTGTGGAATGTTTGCACCCCATCCCAGGCATATAATACTATGAGGCCTTGTTTTCAATGTGTTGCATGTTCTCTCTTTTTTCACATCACATGATTAGCATGTTTTGATGTGCTGTTCAACTAGACACAGACTTGACACCAAAATGCAAATCATAAAAAATGTTCTAAATGAAGAATCCACACCTGAGCTGTCGTTCACAAGAATTTCTCTATGGGTTGCTTCAGATAGATATCATCAATTCTTTGTTGCTGATAAAATAAGCAATTAGCTTGATAGTGATTGTAACTCCCTTGAATTGAACAAAACTAATGGGTACTTTGTGTTATTTGGCATGGTGTATTATTGACATCTTGTTTTGACCCAGTTGGACTATATTCTACACTTTTGTCAAAGAATCACCCAGATAGCACATTTCATGGTGACCTGAATGAAATGAAAACAGCCCCCATTGGATATCTGACGATGTATTTTATACCATGACTCTATCGACTTGATAGTGACCTTGTTTTCAACATAAGGTAGGGGGAAGACCAGGTCTTAAAAAATGCCGTATAGGCATCAAGGGATAATAATATTTGTATTTTTATGTAGGGAAAGGGAAAGCAATGCAAACCATCAAATTTTCTTCAAAATTTTCAGTTCCACCACAAAAGGCTTGCAAATATTTCGTGAAAGCACTCACAAAATTGATGTTGATGTTGAAGGAGGAGGGGGACGAGGGGGACGAGGGGGACGAGGGGGACGAGGGGGACGAGGGGGACGAGGGGACGAGGGGGAAGAGGGGGGGGAAGAGGGGGAAGAGGGGGAAAAGGGGGAAGGGGGGGAAAGGGGGGAAGAGGGGGGAAGAGGGGGAAGAGGGGGGAAAGGGGGAAGAGGGGGAAGAGGGGGAAGAGGGGGAAGAGGGGGAAGAGGGGGAAGAGGGGGAAGAGGGGGAAGAGGGGGAAGAGGGGGAAGAGGGAAGAGAAGAGGGGGAAGAGGGGGAAGAGGGGAAAGAGGGGGAAGAGGGGGAAGAGGGGGAGAAGAGGAAGAGGGAGAAGAGGGAGGGAGAAGAGGGAGGGAGAAGAGGGAGGGAGAAGAGGGAGGAGAAGAGGGAGGAGAAGAGGGGGAGAAGAGGGAGGGAGAAGAGGGAGAAGAGGGAGGGAGAAGAGGGAGAAGAGGGAGAGAGAGGGAGAGAGGAGAAGAGGAGGAGAGGGAGAAGAGGGAGAAGAGGGAGAAGAGGGAGAAGAGGGAGAAGAGGGAGAAGAGGGAGAAGAGGGAGAAGAGGGGGAAGAGGGGAAGAGGGGGAAGAGGGGGAAGAGGGGAAGAGGGGAAGAGGGGAAGAGGGGAAGAGGGGAAGAGGGGAAGAGGGGGAAGAGGGGGAAGAGGGGGAAGAGGGGGAAGAGGGAGAAGAGGGAGGGAGAAGAGGGAGGGAGAGAGGGAGGGGAGAAGAGGGAGGGGGAAAGGAGGAGAAGAGGGAGGAGAAGGGGAGGGAGAAGAGGGGGAGAAGAGGGAGGGAGAGAGAGAGGGGAGAAGAGGGAGAAGAGGAGAAGAGGGAGAAGAGGGGAAGAGGAGAAGGAGGGAAGAGGGAGAAGAGGGAGAAGAGGGGGAAGAGGGGGAAGAGGGGGAAGAGGGGGAAGAGGGGGAAGGAGGAGAAGGAGGAGAAGGAGGAGAAGGAGGAGAAGGAGGAGAAGGAGGAGGAGGAGGAGAAGGAGGAGAAGGAGGAGAAGGAGGAGAAGGAGGAGAAGGAGGAGAAGGAGGAGAAGGAGGAGAAGGAGGAGAAGGAGGAGAAGGAGGAGAAGGAGGAGAAGGAGGAGAAGGAGGAGAAGGAGGAGAAGGAGGAGAAGGAGGAGGAGAAGGAGGAGAAGGAGGAGAAGGAGGAGAAGGAGGAGAAGGAGGAGAAGGAGGAGAAGAGGGAGAAGAGGGAGAAGAGGGAGAAGAGGGAGAAGAGGGAGGAGGAGAAGCAGGAGAAGCAGGAGAAGCAGGAGAAGCAGGAAAAGCAGGAAAAGCAGGAAAAGCAGGAGAAGCAGGAGAAGCAGGAGAAGGAGGAGAAGGAGGAGAAGGAGGAGAAGGAGGAGGAGGAGGAGAAGGAGGAGTGGAATTCAGAAAACAAAGATTATGAAAGAAGAGGACACAAGGGGTATTGTTTTGCTAGACAATTTAGTATCATGCCCAAAACCATGACAGTATGCAAAGAGGTTGAGAAATTTTGAAATGACAGCTTCAGAGATTTTGATGTCATCTTGCTAAAGTTTTGATTTACATTAGCTTGTAAGAGACATCATTGGTGTTGCATGAAATTAAACAGAATGCACTCATCTTATATCCCCATCCTTTTCTTATGGTGCATCTAGTGCACCATAACTAGCTTTCCCCATCATAATCCTTATGGTGCATCTAGTGCACCATAACAGGACGATTCCTACATAGCCTCAGTAGAAATTCAAAAAGACACATTTGCCAATCAGAGGTAATCTGGGCTCGGCACCATTATTTTGCTAGAAATACATAAGCCTAATTTTTGGCCAATCAAGATGGAAAAGTTAGGCATATATAATATTTTTGAAAGTTGTACCAGACAGCTGGGACTCCTAAAAACTCCCTCAGTGTGGTGTACTACTGGGATTTTTTGTTCTAAAACTAATATTTGAAATGATCTCTTTCTCAAAAATGGTTATTGGTTTCCTCTGTACATATGCAGGAATAGTACAAAAGTTATGGTGCACTAGATGCACCATAAGAGATTTCAAGGATTTGGTCAAAGTGTGCGGTGCATCTAGTGCACCGCAACTGGGGGTGGGGATATGAGCGGATCAAAAAGTGTACAAGGGATAGTATTCTCATAGCGGTCTGAACCACGTAGATGTTAAAGGCCAAAGACTAGTTACTGATATCAAGGCATTTTTATTATTATTGTTGGTGGAACTGTGCAATATCTATCATACACCAATTACTCAAGATAAATGAGAACTTGGCACATATTAGAAATGTATTGTGGTTTGCTTTGGAGAGTTATTAGAAACAATCTAGTCTTAAAGCAAGATCAGGATGAAGTACAAAGAAATAACTGCTGCATTAAAGACCAAGATGGACAAATATGAAATATGTGTGGTTCATAGATTATTTTGTGAAAACAGTCACAGCAATGTTGTGAATATTTTGACATCATGTGTCAATCATCATGACAAAATGTCTAAGAATAAGCCTGGCATCCAATATTTTTCTGGCTTTATGACTGAAAACTGTCTTTGGATCAAGATCAAGATTGGTTCATTCTGAGGTATCTCATGTACGGGAATCATCCACTGCAAACAAAAAACACCAGTAACCTTCTGGTACACTCTCAAAGCATCAGAGTGTACAGGGAGGTAACCGGAAGTTTCAAGAGTGTATGGGCGAGTTACCCGTTTTTTATACAGTGTATAAGCCATAGTTACATTTATCACGCTAAGCTTTGAAGCAAAAAATCTTCCGAGTGTTTGTGTGGTTCATGACTGACATTTTGCGAACCACGAGTTACAAAGAGGAAGATCACCTGTTGCATCTAGTTTTGGTGGCAATTCTAGGCTTGGTCTTTGAACTGCTTTGGTGATGGGCTATTGGTCCTATTTATATTTTTGAATCAGTTGGTTTTATATTATATGTTCTGCCATTTTTTTGAACACCCTCCATATAGGAATAAAATATGTAGGTTGAGAATTCCTGTCCCATAAATAGGTCATTCACTGGCTAGGCGTTCAAATGGGAATTAAGTACAAATTTAGAGAATTCCCGTACCAGATGTATGTCTTCACTGTCTAGGCCTAGGCAGTATAAGTACTATCAGAAGTGACTACGCCCAAAAAAGGTGAACACAAGAATAACACATCGAGGCTGAAATTTGGTACGGTGTGGCTACATAATTGATACTTATTCCTTTGTATAGCTGTACCTCACTCTACCTCTCAGAGGTCTTCATAATATTGACCTGTACCACAGTATAGTGTATGATACAATACCGTACCATACCTACAACACAGGTGCTTGAACCAGCAGCAACTGTAGGGAGGGTGCCCTCTCGCATCTCTCTCACTTCTATCTCTTCACACCCATTTTGCTCAATTACATTGATACCCCGCCATCCCATCACGGGAACAGCCGAAGCTCAGCCCAAAGGCTGAGTTTGGTATCCCACCCGAAAGCGTTGTGTAGCCAACAACAATTGGCAGTGGTGGGTGCAAGATGAAGGTAAGTTCTTCTAAACTTGCCCTGTTTTCAATTATTTTACTCAGCACACATCGATTTTTTTTAAATTAAATATTTACAGACACACCACGGGAACGGCCAAAACTCAGCCCACAGACTGAGTTTGGCAACCAGACTGGAACCGCCGTGTAGCCAACAACAATTGGCAGCGGCGGGTCAATTTTTAAGGTGAGTTCTTATCAGCTCGCCCTTTTCTACAGTTTTATTACTCAGCGCACATAATTTTTTTCAAGTCATTTTCTACAGGACTACCACAGGAATGGCCAAAACTCAGCCCACAGACTGAGTTTGGCATCCTGACTGGCACCGCCATGTAGCCAACATCATTTGGGAGGGGCGGGTGAAATATAAGGGTAAGTTCTTTTAAACTTGCCCTGTTTTCAATTATCCAACTCAGCACGCATCAATTTTTTCAATTAAACATTTACAGACCTACTCAGGGAACGGCCAAAACTCAGCCCACAGACTGAGTTTGGCATCCCGCCTGACACCGCCGTGTAGCCAACAACAGTTGGCAGCAGTGGGTCAGTTTTTAAGGTGAGTCATTATGAACTCGCCCTGTTTTCTGTTAATTTACAAACAACTCATCAATTCTTTTTCAATTAAATATTAACAGGCCTGCCACAGAAAACGGCCGAAACTCAGCCCACAGGCTCAGTTTGGCATCTCGCCTGGCACTGCTGCAAAGCCAACAACAATTAGCAGCAGCAGGTATATTGTGAAGGTGAGTAATTATGAACTCACCCTGTTTTCAAACAATATACTCACAACACATAAATTCTTTTAATTAAATATTAACAGGCCTATCACAGGAACGGCCGAAACTCAGCCCACAGATTGAGTTTGGCGTCCCGTCTGGCACCGCCGTGTAGCCAACAAAAATTGTCAGTGGCGGATATATTTTTAAGGTGAGTCATTGTGACCTCGTCCTGTTTTCAAGCAATATATCACAACACATCATTTTTTTCAATTAAATATTTACTGGCCTACAATGGGAATGGCCGAAACTCAGTCCACAGACTGAGTTTGGCATCCCGCCTGATACCGCCGTGTAGCTTACAACAATTGGCAGCGGTGGGTATACTTTGAAGGTGAGTCATTGCAAATTCAATCCTTTTTACACTTGTTTTGCCTACATCTAATTTTAAATTGAATTACTTTCAGGCCAACCACGGGAAAGGCCGAAACTCAGCCCACTGACTGAGTTTGGCATCTCACCTGGCACCACCGTGTAGCCAACAAAAATTGGGAGCGGCTTGTCAATTTTTAGGCGAGTCATTATGAACTCAACCTACTTTACAATTGTTTTGCCTACATCTAATTTTCAATTAAATATTTAATTTCCTTCTACCTTGGTGCGGATGGTCCAGCGTATCGTTTTTTAGCTTGGGACTGAAATTTTGGCCTATGTGGCATTACGACATGTTCTTTGGAAGGACGAAGGGGCGGGCCCAGAATTTATTTGGATGTAGTATGTTTACTTTTACTAGTAGGGATAAATTGCACATACTCCGCTCAATCTTACACTATAATGTAGACTAACAGTATATACTAGACACAGTATCCCTCCCGTACACTCCGGTAACCCTCCGGTACACCTCTGGTAACCCTCTCGTACACTTCCGGTAACTCACCCTTACACTTCTGGTATGCCACCAGTTAACATTTTTTTAGCTACTAAGTAATGCAGATATAGCTTCTACTTAGATTGATATTGATTCTAAGACTTACTGAGAAGTCTGTTTTCCTGTAAAAAAATACCAATTCCTATTGTAAGTGGAAATAAATTCAAAAACTGCTTTAGGTATGGAATTTCTGGTAACCCACCGGTAGACTCCGGTAACTCTCCCGTACACTAGTGTACCGGAGCATTGCAGAAGTGTACAGGGAGGGAGGTTACCGGAATATACCATTTCAGGGGGCTCCGGTAACCTCCTTGTACACTCAGGGGGGCCCCAGTAACCTCCCTGTACACTCGAGTGTACACGGAGGTTACCAGTGTTTTTCGTTTGCAGTGTCACATATCACCCAAGTGAAAGAATACTAGGGGCTTGGAAGAATCATACCTGAGACCAATCATGAACTAGTTTGATCGAAAATTGCTGAATATTTGAGTAGGATGATTCACATAGAAGAGTATGTGTTGAGTTTCACAATTCTATATATGGCCTGACATGGAAGCAAGATTGATTGGCCTGGAAATTGCTTTGCATGTTAAGTTAGAATCTGATCCCATAAACAGAGCTTGAGGTAGTATTTGATACAACTACCTATTGATTTTTGAGTTATATTATGGCAAATATGTTACACAGAACTAGAATCAAGTGTGCAGAGAGATTTTGACCGTAACGCATGTCTATTTTCACTCCAACCAGTGCCTCCAGTCAGTCACCAGTCCATGCCTTCAACTATGAAGAATTCCAAGCAAGGTAAGTTCTTTTGTGTCACATGATGAAATGTCTTATACACATTGTTTGCAAACCAGTATCAAGTGTGCACATAAGTCAAGAGCCTAAAAATGCAAGTATTTATACCCAAAGCAGTCATACTGACTCAGTCACTAATTGAATCTGATTTAAGCCAAATCAGTTAAAATAAGATACATTGGTAGACCTGAGTGTTGTCAATAAAAGAATCCTATACTGGCATTATGTTACTGGACAGATTTGCAAAATGACCACGACATAAGACATAATACCTCAGGAATGTTACTTCATGACAAATGTATGAGTGTTTACTTGAGGACTGTCTATGGGCCCAGCCCAAAACAGTGACCAAGAACCCTTAAATAAGATGCACATAACAATCTTGAATATCGTTTGAGAGCCGCCTAACACAGGAATGAAAGAGGTATTACATCAAGTTGTTTCACACATTATTTGTGCACACTTTATGACTACTCAGATGCCCCAATCCGAGAGCTTCGTGGTAATATCTCTTTACATCAGTGGGTGACCATAATAATCTCACATCAAATTCTTCTCATTTGGAGCCTCAAATTTTCTGTTATTTCAAGATTTTGTAAAGTATATTCAGTTTTGTCTGTTTTTTGTATGTATACAAAGCAAATTGGTCTAATTCCAAAGATTTTTCAATTTGTCATTATTATGACAGCAATTTGTCTGGTGAAACAAACTCCTGGGCCATAGCCTGCAAACTGTGAGATGTTATGAAAACTTTGAGATGTGATGTATTGGGTATGCAAATTATAAATCATTCTATAACTATTCAGTTTTGTCTGTTTTTTGTATGTATACAAAGCAAATTGGTCTAATTCCAAAGATTTTTCAATTTGTCATTATTATGACAGCAATTTGTCTGGTGAAACAAACTCCTGGGCCATAGCCTGCAAACTGTGAGATTTTATGAAAACTTTGAGATGTGATGTATTGGGTATGCAAATTATAAATCATTCTATTGTTATGGCTTTTACCCCTAACTTAAAAAAATTACTTCATAATCTGAGACTGGAATATGTGTCATGACCTGTGTGTTTGATTTGATGTCGAAACTAAGATGGAGAAGAGTATTTCCGTATCATTACTCTGTGATTAAAATTTCTGAGTGGATGTTTTTTGCACATGCAATTTGAAGCACCCATGTGCAATCTTCTTCATTTGTGGGCAAGAACACAGGATAATAGTTCTGGATCCTAGGATGTGTATGAGAGTAAAGAAAACAATTATAATGCACACATCAATTGGGAAGGGTTTTATACTGTGATCAAAATCTTGATTTAAGTCCTGATCAACAATAAGAGCATGGTCAAAATCTTGATGTAAATCATGGATTGAAATAGGCTTTATTGTAGAATAGTAGTCATATTTAGTCCCTCCATGTGATAAGAGATCCATAAATCCAGTAGTATCTTTTTAAATGTGAACACGTAATATTGCATTGGACCTACCATTACTCATGCACAAGAAATCACATAATTTAAGTCTGGTCAAAATCAGGGCATGAAATATTGTTACATCTAATACAACTTAAAGTTGTGATACTGACATCTTCAGTGAAGTGGATGCAGTATTTTGATCAAGGTTCTAGAAGTAAATCCTGGATTATCATTGACAGTGACCATGCCAATCACTGTTTCTGCTCTCCACACATTTCTGTATCAGATAATTATGATTGAAAGCATCCACAGCTTGTTTTTGTATGTTGATTGTATCTCACCCACATTTGACCACATGGCAGATGGCCCGACAAAAAATATGTATTCATGTACAGTGTATTTGTATATCATTGAGCTGGATGATGTCACTTAGGAACCAAGTATTGTAGTGATCATAAATTCTAAGGCTTATGCCTTAGTAGCAGTGAATGTGTCCAGTAGGTAGCAATGAGAGCTTCATGAATGATTAGAACCGGGCGTCGGAACTATGTTTGATTTACTGTTCATTTTCATAAATGTATCTCATTTAGTATGAGAGATTTATTTCATGTTCTCTTCACCCATTCTGAGATTGTTACATAGAGAGTTTGTGTCAGTATGAATCACTCACAGATGCAGACAAGGTAATTGAGACAAATAATAAAATAAATTTCAGTTCTAATTTACTTTGATATGTTCTGTGCTGGATGGGCTATCATATCCATGGTGTGGAGCCTCTCTTTTGACACAAACCATGCTCCCCTCATCAAAATGATTTCTTTTGACACAGTTCACTTTTGTTTCACCACTACTTTTGTCAAGGTCATCTGAACAACCTTCTGTACTGGTCTCCTCCAGCCTGTCAACAAAGAAAGAAATACAATGCAATCATCAGAATTTTTGAGTCTTCTTATTGTCCATGAATGCACTCAGACTATTATGGTTTTATCCTTGACCTAAGCTGTTTTGATGTAGTTTGTACTATGTAGTAACGGATAGATACGAGTTGTTGGGAACTGATTTTTATGAGTAAAGTTATTTGGTACTAACAAGTAGCAATGAAGCACATATGCTTCATTGCACAAAATGAAACTCTGTAGGATTCTACCTGACTTGGTATGAATCCTCAGGTGATAATTTTTATGGAGAAACTCTCACACTGCAAGCTTGTCAGTTGAGAAGGTCTCACACTGCAGGCTTGTCAGTTGAGCAGTTGAACTCTCTCAACTGCTTCACTTGGATGATTGTTTCTCTGAACATACCTGATGAGTATGTACCTTAAATATATTGTTTCTGAGAAACAATTATGTTTTGACTTTCACACTTCCTTTGTCCAACGCAAAGTGAAGAGGACCCTTAGATGTTCCAGGTGGAAGCTCCTTGGGATTACTAGTTAAGGTAGATAATTGGCCATGTCAATCCTCAAGTTTTCTTCAAGATAAATATTGTTCTGCGAGTAATTGCTGCTACATCCTTCACAGTTTTGTGTTGACTTGATATTTTTCAATATTACCAACTGCCATTTAAATGGACGGGCCAATGGGTGATGTGCAAGACTTTGATGGGTAAATGTAGATACATAATATGCAACAAGGCACAGCTTCAAACTGCTGAGATGATCTTAAAAATCCTGTACTACCTATTTCAATTATCCTTCCCACTGTTGCTAGTACTCAATTACTCAATTACAAGTCCCAACAAATTCTTGTTCTCTAAAATGTTTGATGTTCTTGTTAGTTTGATTCCCCACCATGGCACAATATAGCTTGCCTTCTTTTTTATTTTACAGAACCACAACCAATTTGGAGCATTAATCATAGGCCCACATCAAGTCACACTTGACCCAGCCTTTGGTTTGTTTTCATCAAATTGTTAGTTTGCCCAGCTTTTCACTCGTGAAGCACTTCAGTCAAAGCAATGCAATTTGTATTACTGGAAGCTTTTTGAATATCAAGTGCATGAATTCATTATGGGCTTTACTTGCTTTTGAGTTTTATTGGTCAGTGTTTAAACAAATTTGGAAACAAAAATTAAATGTGACAGTTCAATACAAGATAGTGCTTGTTATGAGTTGAGGATACTCTGACAAGATACTAGTCCCGACAAAACGGCTGATTTTACAGACATTGTGTTTGACCCATGAGGTGCCCTAATCTACAGGCTGATCAATAGAGGCCAGTGTGAGTAAGTCAGTCGAGGATGGAGTTTTCCTTAGTTTCACATGTCCTGGACATGTCCTGCACGTGTCCTTGGACGTGTCCTATGTCCTTAATTTCTCCAGGACGCGGGTTTTTTGTGGACACGAGGACATATGTCAGTGTTGAGTCCCATGTCCGCCCCGTGTCCTCAGAAGTTTTGACTCACATACATTAAATAACAGTATCAAGGCACATGTCAAGGTATCTTAAGTACTTTTGTACTGCAATCCTTATGGATTGCACTTAAATGAATGTAATGTACATGCAACAACAACACTCTTGATATATTCACCTGAAAGTATCAAAAAGGACCGTATAAATGAAGTAAACACTCCATGTCCTCTCATGTCCTGTCATGTCCTCTGTGTCTAAAATTGAATGTCCTGTGTCCTCATTTGAAAACACTAAAAAGACGAGATGTCCAGGACATGTCCTGGACGTCGTGTCCAGGACATGTCCTGCACAGTGTCTTTTTCAACAATTTTTGGACGCGGACGCAGCAGACATGTGAAACTAAGGAGTTTTCTCGTACACTGCAAAATCAAGAATATAACTTTTAAAAATGAAATATCTTGACAATACTCCTAACACGGTATAGTAGGGCGTTTTTTGGCGCGGCCTTAATCGTTACCTTTGTATATCTTCAGTGGAATCATTTTTTTAGCGCGAAATAGTTTGTGCCAATTTTTTCAATATAGTCCATCCCTGATGTAGACTGTATCTTGATCTAAAACGTTTTATGCCGATAGGTATTTTTCTACATCTCGAGCAAGACGAAATACCCCACAGATATCTGAAATTTGTGGGCCACTTCTCCATGTCTGATAAGATAAGCGGGCTCAAACACGGATATAACGTAACACGCACAGAGCGAAAAGACATCTACAAGATAATATCACTATTGACGACTACAAAGCCATTTGTAAGCGTGCCCACATACCACCTGTCTCTTGTATGCAAACGGAACATTCGCGACATGCAGAGCGACAAGATGGTATGGTACAGAACATAAATTTCATTTCTTAGCGCCGCCCTCCCTTCATGCATTGTGGTTTTATTATTTGAAGTGAGTTATCGAGTGTGTCAAGTAATTCGAGGTTAATACTGTTTCTGGTTGTTGGCACAGGAGGTGTATTCGGTAACTGGGGTACTGCGTCGAAACTGAAAACTGTTTTGTGCTCACGGGTTCGTTTGTTCGGCGTCTCTAGCCTTCACCGTGATCGGTTGCTTCAAAAAACGAAAGTCTCACTTCTGTTTGAATCATCAATCTCTTTCCTATTGGACAGAGACAACGCACTCAATATGTCGTACAAAGCCGGAATTATCAAGGCCATCGAGGAGCTCAAGGACCGCAGTGGGTCCTCCCAAATCGCCATCAAAAAGCACATGCAATCTAGCATGCCTGCTGACAAGAAGTGGATGAATGCCATGTTCCTCAAGGCACTGAAGGACGGAGTTACTGCTGGAGTCTTTGTGCAAATCAAGAACTCGTACAAGTTGAGTGCTGATTTCAAGAAGAAGGCCACAGCGGCAGCCAAACCGAAAAAGGCAGCTCCCAAGAAGTCTGCTGAGAAGAAGAAGAGTGCGCCCAAGAAGAAGAGCGCACCCAAGAAAGCTGCGGTGAGCCTCGTATTTTTTACAACTGCTACTTGTCTTGTGTGATAACAATATGTGTTGCATCTCTTAACAATTGTTGACAATTCTTTTAGGCACCCAAGAAGAAAGTCACCGCAACCAAAAAAGCTACTACCCCTAAAAAGACATCTACCAAAAAGCCTGCGGAGAAAAAGGTAAAAACTGCGACCAAAAAGGCATCTACTAAAAAGCCTGCAGTAGAAAAGAAGGAGAAGACCGCGAAGAAACCTGCCGCCAAGAAGGCTGCCGCTAAGAAACCTGCCGCTAAGAAACCTGCCGCTAAGAAGGCGGAAAAGAAAACTGAAGCCGCTGCTGCTCCCCCTGAGGCTGCTCCCGCTCCAGCTGAATCTTCGTAGACGACAGATATCACTCTATCAGTATATGTGTCGTTTTATATGTTCAAACTCTATGATTCTTATCATCTGTCCGGGAAAAGTTGCTTTGGTACAGTTTAAATGCTTCTGTTGTAGCATTTCTTTTAGCAATGAGGTCTGTTCGCTGTCAGCCTTCATTGAGAAGGTTAGCGTTGTGACTAGAGCCTCAATTTTGAGTTGGTTTCTACAGATGAGACTTCATACACATTAAATTAGGGAATATTATTTTTACACTTTCAAATCTCCCTCACAATAATTGTCATTCCCGCTTAGAGTAGTCATGAAATATGTCACTTATTTTGTGCAAACACACTGAAAAATAGAAGACAATATCTCCACCCAATGAACAGAAACTGGATTTTCAATCGCCTTACGAAAATGCTTCTTGCGTTGATTTTATTCTATTTTAATCATTCTGATGCTATAGGAGCGAACCAATCAGCGCCTGATTCACACCTACCTCTTGAGATCGCCCATTCGCACCATTGTCCCTGGTATATCTTTTTGCAACGAACAATCCAACGAAACTTAAGACAGCGAAGAAGGGATATATTGCACCAGGAGCAACAGGCCCAAAACGATGCACGAGGGCAGTTGCTAACAAAGGACTGAACCCAGAAGATATACAAATAGCCACATTATACCCCAAGGAGCCAGCTGTCAACCGCACATGTGGGGCAAACGTCTCTCCGAGCCACGCCGGCATCGGTCCTGCAAAGAGCGAGGAAACAACTCCAATTGTGAATTGCGCGAAAAAGGCTGGGACGGTTTGGCTGAATGAAATGACCCAGATCATGATAGGTGAAACGAGGCCAGTTCCCACAGCGCCAATCATCATCATCGTTACACGATCATATTTATCACTTATCCAACCCATGCAAACAGAAGGAATAGAATGGCCAAAGAATGAAGCACAGGCATTGATCCAGAAGGCTCCTTTCACGGGTGGATCGAGTATTGTTTCCATGTAGACAGCCATCCTATAGAAGAAAAATAAGCAAGATGCATCATGACTTAACATTTAAAGCTGACACTTCATGACTGAACGGACGCACCAAACGAAAGAGACGTAATAATTTGCACCAGCTAGCATTGGAACAAGTGCCGACGCAATCAAGGCTGACAAATTTTCGCGTCTAAAGGACTCACGAAGGGGGTGAGTAGCCTGATATGTTGTCACTTCTGTGCCATATGACAGCTGCGTTGGTTCATCGATGGTGACGGTATGCCTTTGTTGACTGTAAAAACTTGCATTTGGATTGTATTCTTGTCCAAACAGTTGGATCAATACAGCCACCAAGCCGATAACGATACCACTCAGAAATGGTATACGCCACCCCCAAGCATATAGCTCTTCATCTGTAAGAACACTTCTGAGAATGGCACCGACAATATTGCCAATTAAGACTCCTATACCAGATGCGAACTGGACGATAGAACGCACGAAAAGCGATGCGAATCATTGGTGATGAATTTTTCAGAGAGAAGTGCAAAACGCCAAGAACGAAAAGGTCACTGATGAATATGTGAAATTAACTTACAACAACAAGCGCACCAAAATAACCCCAGTTCTCCTTTGCTTGCCTTTCAACTGTGAATACGATGCTCGAAGGTAGTTGCCCCCCAACGCTCATCCCCTGTAATAATCTACAAACCACCAGTAAAAGCGTGCTTATCCATCCCACTCTTTCATACGACGGCAAGCAACCCATTGCAAATGTTGGAACGGCCATCATAACCATGCTCATAACGAGAGCACCTCTCCTCCCATTTAAATCACCGGTATGTCCTGTTATCATGCCCCCGACCGGTCGCATTAAGAAGGCACTTAGAAAATAAAGTAACCATGCATCGACATGGTGAGCGAGCAGGTGATGGATGCTGACACGGAATATTCATGCCGGCGACATTAAAGTCTCACCCTCCAAAAACCACATAACTCCACAAGAGGCTAGATGATTCAGAAGCAGGAGGAAAGAACACCTGCGCGATGATGTCACTGAAGTAACCGTAGAGTGCGAAATCGTACCACTCGAAAACATTGCCCGCAACCCCCAACACTGTTTCAATGTCCATCGCCATGATGGATTAATGAGTACCAGCACGTCAGCGTGATTTGAGCACTCTCCAGCAGTATTATTTGTTCAGTATCGAATGCCTAGGGCACGCAATCATGGCCCTTGTGATGCTCGTTTGAAATCGAATCATCAAGCTCACACCATCCCAATTGTTTGCCCATTGTTACACCTATCAAGAGCTATCAAGTATTGTACGATATGGAGCAATCTAGGTAGGAGCAATCCAGGTATCTTTATATGACATTATGCTTTCCATGCGTGTCCTCTGGCAGCTGGTGGCTTTTGTTGGCAAGACTGAGAGAACAAATGAGACTGGATGATTAGAACTGTACAGGGCACACTCTTTATGTCCAAATGTTTCGTGTCGGACAGACGGCCCTTTTTTTCATACCTGGAATCGAGATATCGTCTATGTTAATTTTTATCACTACGGGTTTTTTCTCACAACACCACAACGTGCTACGTTACGTCGATCTACACAACAACAACGGGATTCGAACGGGTAAAATGTAGAAGTACGGGCCAAAAACATTTTTTATCGACGTATGCAAAGGAAGTAACTCTGATCACGTCTGTTTTGGCAACGGTGAAATGACAAACTGTCGCGATCGCTGACAAATGAATGCCACAGAACGTCAGCACAGACGATCTGGATTTCGCACATGTCCATGACTGCGATTTGTGATTTTCGGCGATTTTGGCCGTCTTTTCGTCCGTCAATAAGTTCCCGCCTAAACTGCCCTGTACACTTCTAATCATCCAGTCTTAAATGAGATAACTGTGTGGTCCTTTTCTGACCAATAGAGGGGTAATGGGGTTGCGAGAATGGTCGTTTTTAATTTTTTCGAACTGTAGGAGGAAAATTACGGCAGTCATACTTTCACAGTGGGAGTGTCATGTATTCCTTAAGTAGCGATGACTTCAAGCCATTGTAAAACAGAGTAGGCTAATTAATTAAGCCCACAAATTAACTTTAGAAACAGCTAATTAAGCCCACAAATTAACTTTAAAAACAGATAATTAAGCCCACAAATTAACTTTAGAAACACACTCATAGTGAACACAAACTTAAATATAAAATTACAAGCAGCCGCTGCAAGATTTTTTAGCAGCAATAGGAGCCTGCAAACTGGAAGAAGTCTTGTTTCTCTAAATAAAGATAACAGCGGAAGCCAGTTAGTGCTCACTCCATGCTAGCTTCGCTCGCGTGGCATGCACGAGCGCAAAATTGGATATATTTTTGAAGGATGCATTGCCTTTTTTAACCCTCTTCCCGGTACTAGTGCCAATCTAACCCAAGTATAGTCACTTGGGTCAAAACGACCAAAGTATAGCCCTCTTTTTCGATTCTGCTAGGTTCTGGTCGTTTTCAGCAAAAACTGACGTCACCATTGAATTCTACGCAAAAAGTTCAGCAAGATAGTACCCACCACCCCCTATGAAATCGCGATATTAAAAAGTCAATATTGTCGGCGATGACACCTTGAGGGAGGAGTTGGGCGATCGATGAGGATTGAAGGGATGTGGGAGCGAACTCGTGATTCAAAATGCATGGAGAATTATCATGGGGCCGCTTAAAAGTGCCTTAAAATGGTATACTATGGACGAAAACATAGATAAGTATAGGCTATACTAGGAGTTTTTTGGTCCATAGTATAGCACATTTAAGGCATTTCTCACTAAGAGGGTTAAAAGAGCATGTAAAACATAGATAAGCCTTTGAGGTTAGAGAACCAGTTATACAATCACAGCACATGATTGGATTGGAAGAGCAGCTCCACTGCCCTTCCATCCTCACAATTAGAGCAAATTACGCTCATAAAAATACACTCTTCGACCCTTGTCGAACTTACCTATATTTTCTGCGTGATATTTTTTGCCGAACGGCTCAGGTCAGAGCACTAAAACTGCTCCTTAGTAACTCAAACCCATCATCAATATCATAGATGACGCCACTATTTTTGCTAGCCATCATAGAAAACTCTATGATTTTCCCACGTCATGGCAAGAAATCTACATGCGAAAGTACTAGTAAACTAGCAATTAATTTGATTAAGTCAAAATCATAGAACCATTTTATGATGATGTCGAGTGCCAAATTCTGGCACCAAGACTGTGCATACACATCATAGAGGGGTACAATTCCCCATCAAAAGTTCAGCAGGACATCTGGCATGGGCAATTGTAACAGGAATCCCCCCATTTGTCGAGCAGTTTTGCAGCATCAACAAGCTGGAAGAGATTGCAATGAGAAGTACTTGAAGAGGCAGTAATTAACGCTATAGACAAAAAGTGAAGGCTGACGGTGGTATCAATTCTTCCATCCTCGATGAGAAGCTGAAGAACTTGCAAGACTTACTCATGAAATGGTTGGATGAAGTTGGTAACATAGGTGGCAGTCCTGTTGAACCCGAAGTTGCTGCGGCCGGTGATCATATTGACATACTGCAGAAAAGAAACATTCTTTTCTACTGGGGAAAGTTTTGATGTGTCCCAGAGTCTTTTGCATTTCTTACCAAAGTTACTCGTTTGAATGGCTGGAGAATGTGGCTGAAGGGAAAGGCTGTTGTTGTCGTCAACAAGACTTACATGATCAAGCCTTTCATGCAGCGCAAGGGTTCAGATTTGCCACGGAAGGAGTTGGTGAATGAGCTAGACACAAAATGGAAGCCAATTTTTGGAAGATAGTGGAGGCTCCAGGATTGGTGATATCAACAGATGTCGATGAGGATTTTGTCCAGTCTTCTTTTCATTTTGCAACAGACTATCTCAAGCAGACTGTGAGCTAAATTTGGGCGTGCAAAAGATCAAGGGCAGCTCAGTAAGTATACAATTGGGATGTGGTCAAAAAAGGTTGCTTGTAGTGAAATTATCAAGAATGGTACAGCAGAAGATAAAGCATGGCTTCCTCCAAGTCCAGCTCATAAAAGGTGGATGGCAGGAATCATGGTGGGTGGAGTGAAGAAAGAAACGGAATTAGACAGGTGGCAAGAAGGACAAGAGTAAACAGTCAGGAAGTAGCACAGGAGGTAGTGGATGGTTTTGAGAGGGCTTTTGTTTATGTTGGAGTCTCTGAGTCAGGAGGTACATTAGATGGCCTTTGAGATGGCTGATGGGGCAGGGGTACAGTCCTGATGGTTTTTATGTCTAGGTGACTTTTTCCATCATGGTCTAAGCGACTGTAACTCAGGGTTCTATGTGTTTGTTGTGTGGATTTTTAGTCTTTGTGGAATTTTGTGTTCATAAAGTATACTAGATGATGATTAGACCTTTTTTACTCCTGCAGTATTATAAGTAGTTCGTATAATAAACAAGTCACAATCACAGGTAATAGAGTTTGTTGAGTTTTTCTAGAGTACACTAAGACCTCTTTCACATATCCCAATACTTATAAAGGGTGATGAAACGTCACCCCCCTCGCCTCTGCTAATTCGCATTTTCACAAGGGTGACTATTTGTCACCCTTTTGTAATTGCTTTCATTGTCTGTATCGTGCTTACGTATCTGTAAGTATCCAAAGCGAGATTGGAATTAATTTGATGGCACACACCGTACTACCTCGCACAGAGATATCACTTTTTCCGGGGGTGGACAGAGCTCGTCACTACATAGGATTCGTCCAAAAAGGGTGACTTTTTGTCACCCTTTTGAGAACACGTACGCTGTGGTACAGATTCTACATAAAGGGTGACAAAAAGTCACCCTTTTCAAAAGTATTGGTATATGTGTAGCTTGCAACAGACATAATAATTACATCCTGTTATATCTTTTCACTATGATTAAAGCTAGAGACGTCCTCGAATCGCTTTAACATATAATATGTTGTTACGTGTACATAGATGGGTACATATATGATAATGTCCCGCAGTAATGAGGATTAGAGATATAACATACTAGGGTTTAGACTACGATACTCCCTAGGTAGAAAATTCTAAGCGTACTACTTAGGCCTAAAACCAGTACAGGTGACCCCATCAAGGGAAGCTTCACATCAAAATGACCGCTCGATTCCCTTGAAGTTCTCGTCCCTTAAGTTAACTCAAGTTTTCAAGTCATTTTGGTCGATTTGGCAAGGTGGCAGCTCGAGTCGGGCCAGGTTTCAAGACGGGCATAAGTTTTAATGTGGGACGTATTGCCCAAGTGTGATTCAAAGGGTGAGGAGGAGTCGCGCGATAGCAGTCTTTTTCGAATTCGCAACAGCCCAGATAAAATGGGTATCCCAACAGTTTTGCAAGATTGGGAAATATTGCCGAAAGTTGATTCAGATGAAGAGCAGGAGTCGCGTGCACTCAATATAAGGGAATATTGCCCAAGTGTGATTCAAAGAGTGAAGAGGAGTCGCGTGATAGGCAGTCTTTTTCTACTTAGCAACAGCCCAGATAATATGGCTGGTCATCGCTAGCATATAAATTGACAAGACTGGTCGGCGCAGCCTAGAGAACATGGGAAATGCGGAACAGCCCTTTTGACCGATATGGTCATGGATTAGTCTCTTGATCGCTTGTTTTATTTAAACCATTGTAATTGAGAAAGGCCTAGTCAATCGCAATCAAGCCCCGCAATTTTTGGCCATGCTTTATGTTAATTTTAGATATATTTTTAAAGGTAACATCAAACTAAAAGATCGTGACTACCCATGCATGTCGAACAAGAAAAAGGGATTTTTACAGGTAATGTTCGAGAAAAAGTAACATGTTACCAATAATAGCGAAAAGTGAAAAAAGTGTCTCATGACGAAGAAGAAGACAAAAATTCTGCTTTAGATATATTTTTAAAGGTAACCTCAAGGTGAAAGAATGAGATTACCAATGCATGTCGAACACAAAAATAGCATTTTTACAGGTAATATCAAGGGAAATTAACACATGTTACCAATAATAACGAAAAGTGAAAAAAGTGTCTCATGGCGAAGAAGAAGACAAAAATTCTGCTCAGTGATAAACTAAGATTTTTTAAAAATATCTTGATATGGTAAACAACTACTAGCAAATAAAAGTTGATAATCATCAAGAATATTATATATTCTGATGTGATGTAAACACCAATGCAATACTATATCATGACAGCATATCATAATGAAGAAACTATTAACTAAAATTAAAGCTTCTATTTCTTGAAAACCCTCACTTCAGCAACTGAGCAACCAGCCAAGCTACTACTGCATCTCAAATGTAACTCAAATGCATCGAACTTGGCCTACTATCATCATATTTACTCTCAGATACCAAGTGTTGCTTGATATTATCCCATATGTCATCCCAAAGAAGAGTCGCTGTCTACAATTCCAAAGTCCTTTCTCAAGTCTCCACAATGAGGCTGAGAGAAACTAACAATTAAATTAAATTGAAACCATAACAGCTGTAATAATCTATAAAAGAAAACATTTAAATTACTTTATAATTAACACCAAATGTGGGTCACCATTTTTATGGATAGCTGAACACGAAGAGCAACTGCACGGAAAACATATCAATGCTCATGTTGATATACTTGATCAAGAACCTGGAAACTCTTGAGACAAGCATTCACAGTCTTGTACCGCCCCTGTACCCTCTTCTGCATAGCATCCACCTTCTTTGAAGAATTACTCAACACTGTAAAAGGCACTTTTGGCACTTAAGGACTCACTCTTTCATACCCATCATTCGCCTTCAACATCTCACCAAGATTGAGTTCCTTCATCAGCCCATCACAAAAAATGTTAATACCAGGCCAATCCTTGCATGGATACGGCCCATTCAACCATTTAATTTCCCCGGAAAAATGCCCAACACCACCTCATAACACAATCCTGGATTGCATTTGAGTTGGTAAGAGGCAAAAGTAGGACCCTTTCGTTGTATCCTGTTGTCATTGCAGTCAACACTGAGGTGATTGTCATTTCTCTAATTGACTATCATTTCTTCAAAAGTAATATGGAAAAGCCTCAGAAGCATGATTTTGATGGGAAAAGACAATACATGAACTTGCCGTAGCACTTTCGAGGTCCGAGAGTGTGTAGATCCTGGCCAGATGTGCTTTCGCTATGTCTTTGGGTCAACCGCATCCTTATCCGATGCAGCTGCAGAACATCCTTCCTTTGTTTGTGCATAGCTCTTTAAGACATTGCCTACAGCAAATGACTGATCTTTGCGCCATCAGGTAGCAGATATCAATGTTGATGAGCAGTGTCTATGCATTCAGCAAAACCTGTGCTAAATACTCACAGGAGCATTGATCCTCTGTGCTGTCAGCAGCCAATTTTTGTCCGGAATGGCACTGAACATCCTTTGCAAGGTCGTAGAAGTCTTTGGCAGTTGAGAGGTGATGCTGTCTCTTTGCTCATGGAAGTTTGTTCATGTTAAGTCAACAATGGAAGCACAGCAATCAGCAATCAACCATGGGGCACCACTGCCAAACTGCACTATGTCCTTGTTGGACGGCTGCTGTGTCTCTCTATGATTGAGAGTTTGCAGATGGTGGTATGATTGGAGGCAGGTTTCTTGAAAATGATGATGCTAAGGGTCATGGTCTCCTTGTTGTTGCGGTCATCTATGTCAGTCAAGTCATGCCAAATGAATAAATATATTTTGAAATGAACATTTAGATAAGCAACATTGATGTAGATGAAGGGGTTTACATTCAACTAGGCCTAATACAATGTTTTGAGAAATATGACTATCAGCAAGACAAAAGACTATGAGCAAGAAATAAGACTATTTTTGAGTCTCAAAAACAGTCTTATTTCTTGCCAATAGTCTTATGTCTCACAGAAGACATTTTTTTTGAAAATAAGAGGCCAATCTACGTTGGAATAGTACATGTTCATGTAAGGTTCCAATATAGGCTTCTATTTTGAAAATAGTCTCATTTTTTGGGAAGGCTTATTTCTTGAAAATAGTCTAATTTGTTGTGCTATATTAGAGAAATAGGCTATCTTCATGGAATAAGACTGTTTTTGAGAAAGACACAACTGATTAAAAAAGCGGTCCTTCATGAAGCTCACACCTCCACAATGTCAGTAATCACTTTCATGTTCCAGCTCAACAAGCTTCATCACTTGACAAACAGCATCTCTCATAATCAATAGATGGCCCCGACCTGTACCAAAAAGTGGAACAAAGAATTGAAAGCTGGCTTCCACAAAGGCACCTTGAACAAGCAAATTGACCTTGACCACACTGATATGACCTACATTGAGAAGATCAGGCAGTGCTACTACTTTGACTGTCTCGACAAAGCTTTCTGGGAAATTGGAACACTTCCACTGCCAAGTATTGCATAAGAAAGGCCCAAGACCTCTACAGCAAAGGTGAGTCCAATGACAAAATCAACTACAGCCTCAGCGAAGAATCTGCCACTTCAAACTAAGGGAGTCACACCATATAGGAACACATATTTGCCAGGAGTATCTTCACAAAAGTATGACTGCCCAAATTTTTATTATGCATAACTACATGACAAAGTGATAATTGTTATTCATTGATTGTGGCCAAAATTATGGCAGCCATCCTGCCTCACTTGAAGTTAGGTAGGCCTGTAACTATCCCAGATCATGCATAGTAATCACTATTGTAGAGAAAATGTCATAAACATTGACACTTTATCATCATTTCTTAAAAATTTTAGTTGTATTGGGAACATACCACCTTTTCTCCTTCTCTTCCTTCTCCTCTTCCTTCTCCTCTTCCTTCTCCTCTTCCTTGTCTTCCTTGTCCTCCTTGTCCTCATTGTCCTCATTGTCCTCCTTGTCCTCCTTGTCCTCCTTGTCCTCCTTGTCCTCTTTGTCCTCCTCCTCCTCCTCCTCCTCCTCCTTGTCCTCCTCCTCCTCCTCCTCCTTGTCTTCCTCCTCCTCCTCCTTGTCCTCCTCCTTGTCCTCCTCCTTGTCCTCCTCCTTGTCCTCCTCCTTGTCCTCCTCCTCCTCCTCCTCCTCCTCCTTGTCCTCCTCCTCCTCCTCCTCCTCCTCCTCCTCCTCCTCCTCCTCCTCCTCCTCCTCCTTCTTCTCCAGCGAGACAGTTTTTCACCTTTGACCATAGCAGGTACTTCAGCAATATATAAGAGTAATTACCAGTAAATAATGCATACCTAGGTTTGATGTACATTGGTAGTCATAATGTTTTGATGTTTGTTTACCTCTAACATTGTTTCTGATTTCCAAAATAAGTGCGTATGCATGTGGGGCATGTGCAAAGCCTGCAAGGCACACATGCCCACTACCCAAGCTATATTACAAGCTTTGACATTTCAATCAACAATTTTGATGCTCCAGCCATTGTGCATTGTCCCATCATTCTTTGCTTCATCATTGATGTTTTAACATGTCTTTGAGCACCCCAATTTTGGCCCATGTCCTCCTCCCTTACTTCCCCTCCTCACCCTCCATTGCCACAACAGCATGGACTTCCTAGAAAAATGTAAGTATTTTACGAGTAGCCTTCTCTCTTTCTTCCCCCATGTCATCATCCCTTATACTCTCCCATCTTATACTTCATCCCTACAACAACATGGACTTTCTAGAAAAAGGTAAGCATGCAATCAATTATCTTGTTCTTTGCTCCCTGGTTCTTCTTACTACCTTCTTCCTCTTGGTCTGCATGGCCACAGTGGACTTCCCAGAAAAATTAGGGTGCACTATGTTGTCCTCCCTTTCCTCCTCCCCTATTCCTACTCCTCACTTCATCCTTTACATCCACATCCAAGATCCCCTAACCTAAGCTTTCCCTATCCACAACAACTTCAACATCAAAACCGGGAAGTTTGATATTGTGAAATCAAATGTTACTTCTATCATATGTCATCCCTCCTCCCTGTCCTCCTCCCTTGCAACAATGGACTTGAAGGTAGGTAATGTGAAAGTAGTCATCGAGTCAGTACCTCCATTCATGTGCTAGCCTTCATCCCTTTTGTCATTCATTTTTTGCTTCAGTATTCTTCTGCACATTCTTTTCATCATCATTGAGTTCTGACCTGAACTGCTTCCTCTTTGATTTTTTCTCCTTGACCATTCCCATTACTTCAATGGAAGGTACCATGTAGAGTCCATCTCCCCAATCATCCTGAGATATGGTTGTTGCCAGTTCTACCTATTGCTCAATCGTCTTCAAATTTAGTTCCATTGCTGCCTTCATTATTGCAGGTCTTGCAGCAGCTGCAATCTTCAATCCATTGAAATCCTTAGGATAATCTTTCCTTCCAAAGAACCCTTTCTTAATGATTATGTCTCGCAACTTTATGCTCATGCTAGTTGCTTTTTGAAGATTCACCAGTAAGTGGCTGTGACATAGGCCAAGAATCTGGAGCTTCCAGCTGGAACTCCATAAGTCTCCTTCACATTGTTTGATACAGAGGAAGGACTCAAAAGTCATAAGATATGAGTTTCTCAGAAATCATATCCAAATAGGATTTTCCTTCCTAGAACTCCACCATACACATTGTAGGTGTTTTCTTAGGTTGAATATCCAATGGAGGATTTCCTTCTCAGGAACCTTCCCATGGGACAGTTCCTTTGGGCAGTTGAATATGAGCCAGTCATGGAACTGCCACAAATCCCTGCCAATCTCTCCCATGATCATTTGTGTTTTTTTATGCATGAGATAACTAGTATCTCATTCATCAGTTGTACAGTAGTATTAAGCTCATAAAAACAAAGTCAGCAAAGTCTACAACAAGATTTTTTAAATACTTTCTGGCTTAGGTCAGGCTGTCAGTTCTATGCTGTGACTAATTACAAGAGAATATGTGTTTTTGCTTGATCAATACTATGCTTTCTGAATCTGTTATTCCCATACATTAGGTTCAGCTTTTCCAGCCAGCAAAGTTGTCAGCTTTGGTAGGGTGGACTGTGACATGACCTGCTGCACATTGAGAACATGAAACAATTCTTTCATTGTATGGCATGGCTCACCTTGATGTGAGGAAAGTCATGCTTTGAAATAGCATAAAATATTGTCAATAAAGCACATGATACTTCCTTCCCAACACCCTCCCACTTGGCATGGTAGTTCTCATCAGAATACACTGTCACATCATATCCAACAACATCTAAGACAACAATTGCAGACATATTTGCTGGGAGATGATAGAACAATCTTTAACCCTCCAAATGATGCATTGCAGAAGATAGCATAGGTGAGTGCTCTTCCTGAATTGTTTCCTCCCCTTATCCATTGAATCATAACATGGTTGTAATTTATCAATTCAATTCATCTACTGGACACAAACATGAGAAATGTTTGATTTATCACTATTAACTTCCACACTTTATTAGAATCTGAGGGCAGCAAGGCATGAGTCATGATTCATGATGTGCCCTCCAAGGAGCTGAATGAAGATGGCACAGCCTGCATTGAGGCACAAAACCCCCACCAACCAACTGGCCCTTCTTATTGTTGACTGTAGATTGTAAGCTTCATTCCTGCATGTGAATTCTTATCTGGAGGTGGAGACAGCCAATGCCACAATGCTGGTGTTGAAAGTAATTAATTGAAAAAATAAGACCATTGAAAATCAAAAAGTAATTCTACCCCACCCTTTGTGTTGCATCAATCAATAGACTGTGTCATTGACTGACAAAGATCTGGAAGTTGAGATATTCAGTACCATTGTATTGTGGGTGATGAATTGTCAAGATGAAAGGGAATCAACTTAAAACTATTGTGATGTATGTGGCAATGTTGCAGCATTGTATCAAAGCTTATTTAGTTGTATTGTGGGATGGGGTTCTCTCTACCTTAGCCTGTCCATACATATTACAGGAAGGTCAAAACATCACATTTTGATGATGGCACATTTTCTTCTTCATAGACTTTTAACTGTGAACCATCAATGCTTAAAATTGTGAAATGGACTGACATTTATAAACTGATTGTGAATTTATTAACATTATGCCTCTGAAAATTGAAATGACACCCCCATCAATCACATTTTGTCTGCTCCAACCAATCTGTTATGTTTGCTCTAACCAATCTCTTATGGTTTTCATGAGAAGGTTCAAAGAAGCATCTGGAAATGCTTTGCTGCTCCCTGTAACTTGCTTGCCTCTTACAAAGAACTCATCATTCAACATGGCATCAAAAGGAAACAAAGCTTATGAGCTCATTACAGCACATCTCATAGTGACTTTAGCTTATGTCTTATGATGAACTTATGTTATTTGACTTTCACCTGTCTTTTTACCACCTTATCTTGAGAACCTATTAGAGACCTGAAGAAGTCAAATAAGAGAAAACAATAACTGGACATTGTGTCTTCTGCCAAGACCAATACTTTTGCTAATGTGAAAATTTTGACATCAGCTCCTGTTGGTGCTTTAGCAAGGGTGTTACTAGACAAGGAATTTGTGTGAGTACCAGTTTATATAATCTGACATTATATATGTTAGCCCCCGAATTGGCGCTGGCCCTGTGCTGGAACTGGGACCGATTTTTTGACCCGTGCTGGAGCTGGGACGCTGGCGTCCCCATGTTGGCACCATGCCAACACGGGGCGCCCGGTGCTGGAACTGGGACCAAAAAAGTAAGTCTGTCTCGCCCAGTTCCAGCACTGGTCATCCAGTGCTGGAACTGGCCCAGAGCCTTGAAACCCCATATTGGCACCCACCCCATATTGGCACTGGTTCCAGTTCCAATATTACCCAATCCTATGCCCTTCTTATGGAATCGACCATGGTTCGCTGCTGGGGCAATATTTTTTGAGCGGGATAGACAGGCATTGTTTCTTTTCCCTACAACAGCCGGTCATTTTCTTCACTGTTTCAAAATTGCGAAGGCTGCCACATATCCTCTATAGAAGTAATTCCTTAAGCCCTTAGACGGAATCAAACATGGTTCGCTGATGGGAAATATTTCTTAAGTGTGTTTAAATGGTAAGGGCTGAGATCATTTATTTATTGTGAATGGTTGTTTTGTTCCTGTATTGCGCAATCAAAGGCCGATCCACACGTGGTCATTTTGTTACCTAAATTGACCGCTATTAATTTATTGCGAACGGTCGCTTTGTTCCTATATTGCGCAATAAAAGGCTGATACGCGCGTGGTCATATTGTTACCTAAATTGACCGCTAGGCTATGGTTCTTGCTACTACCGTAATTCTCACATTATAAGTTCCCAAAATGTTAAATGATACATATGGATAAGTCTCTAAAGTTAGTGCCTGTTAAATGTAAAAAATTACTAGCAGCCGCTGCAAGATTTTTTGCAGCTTTTGCATAGAGTTTTGAGAGGAAGTGGTTTATTATGTTTAGATAAAAGTACAATATGGTATCGTAGTACCATACAGTGTATACTTTTATCCCTGATTAACACCTTCCTCGTTAGTAACTTCGGGATCGCGAGTTGTACAATAAAAACCATAAAAACTTCTATCGTACAGTACCGTACCAGTCCAGGTGTTTATTATGCGGTACCATGTGGCAATCTCACGTTACAAAACACGTTAAGAACAAGCAAAATTTTACGGAATCACATAAATTTTTTCTTCTGTACTGTTCCATTGCAGTGCCAGATGGTACGGTACTACCATAAAAAGTAGTCCATTGGTTTTATAGTGTGACTTCCTTTGCTGGCAAATAGAATCAGAATTAATTTTATACTTGGACCGCTTCATCTCACAAATAGAATCCCTGTAGCTCTTGTAATAAATGCCCATTCTCTCAGCCGATTTAACATTGTCATCCTTTGCCTTTTGTCTGTACTTCTTATTTCTTCGTTTTCTGGCGTTTTTGATTTTCATTAATCTTGCTTCCATGCTAACTCGTTTTGCTTTGTCGAACAGAGACTCATCTATAAAACATAAAGTTAGCTTGAAATACTAAATGTCAAAAAAGTCATCTAAACTCACGTTCTATATCTTGTATACTTGATTCTTGTGAAGCAACGTTGCATGACATTTCAGACATTCAAAACAACAGGAAAGGAATATTGTTCATTTATCGCTATTTCTAGACTTTTATGAGACTTGGATTTCAGCAGTAAGCTTATCCAAAAGAAATGTTATATGATGCATATTTACATGTTGCTATGTGTGATATCCTTGAACTTTGTGCACTATTGTGAGTGTGTTTACTTTGAACATTTTTTGTCGGCCAGTTGAGTAGGGAAATTTTGACGGAGTGCATGCACTCTTGACTTGCGTGGAAATGTTCAGGCAGTACATTGAAATAATTTTGGTGGTGTGGTAAGCGTTGGCGAACTGTGGTGTGTGTGCTTTTAGAACACATCATTTTACTACAAACTTAAGTTGAAATCTTTTGGCCGTACATTAAAATTATTTTGGTGGTGTGATGTGCGTTGTTATAGTAGTGCGTTGTTTAGAAAAAAAATTTAATTCAAACTTACATTGATCTTTTGGCGATACGTTTAAAATATTTTGGTGGTATGATGTGCGTTGTTATTCGGAAATGCGTGCGTTGAGAAAAAAATATTTTTCGCCTATTCTTCTGAAAGAGGTATTGTATAATAAAGTGGTATTTTGGATGCGCTGTGGACTTACGTTGAAATCTTTTTGGCAGTTCGTTGAAATTATTTTTTGGCTTTGATATGTACATTGTCGAACTGTGTGCGTGCATTTAGAACAAATCATTTTACTACAAACTTACGTTGAAATCTTTTTGGCTGTACATTGAAATTATTTTGTTGGTGTGATGTGAGTTGTTATACGGTTGTCCGTGCGTTGAGAAAAAAACATTTTAATACATATTTACGTTGAACTTTTTTTGGCGGTACGTTGATATTATGTTTATTTTTGATGTGCATCGTTGACATGTGCGTTGTCGAACTGCGTGCGTGCATTTATAACAAATAATCATTTTATGTACTACAAACTTACGTTGAAATCTTTTTGGCAGTACATATTAATTATTTTGGTGGTGTGATGTACGTTGTTATAAGGTAGCGAGTGCGTTGAAAAAAATCACATTTAAATACAACATACTTACGTTGAACTTCTTTTGGCGGTACGTTGATATTATGTTTATTTTCAATAACACAATTTTTGGCCATGCTATAAATTTATTTTAGATATATTTTTAAAGGTAATCACGAATCAAGAGTAACTGAATACCGATGCATATCAAACATAAAAATCAAGTTATTACAGGTAGTAGTGGGAGTATTTATATGAATTCACCAATAAAATCCAAAAGTGAAAAAAGCGTCTCCTGGAGGAGAAGAAGGAAAAAAACTGTGCTCAGTGATAAACTAAGATTTTTAAAAAAATCTTGATTATTGGTATCCACTCCTAGTTACTAAATAGCCTTGAATTGTACTGTAGAGCAAACAGTTTTTTCATGGCAGTGTTAGCGCAGTTCATTTGTGGTGAGTTGTGCATGTTAAATGAAATAACTCGTGAACTGGAAGGAGTTACACGGTGCGATACACATTGGCGTGAAGTAGATGAACAAAGCGATCACTTCGTTATGATTAGTGGCTCTGAAGCACGAGTCAAGTGCATGAAAATGACATTTTTTCTAACGGTCGGAGTCTTGACCTTATAATACGGTGTACTTATAATGTTAGAATTACGGTATTAAACTTCTCTACCCCGATCAAGACATGCCCCCAAATTGGCACTCAAGGTTGATTTTCACGATGAGTGCCAGTATGGGGACGTCAGTGTTCCAGTTCCAGCACCGGATGAAAAATCAGTCCCAGTTCCAGTACACAGGGCCAGTGCCAATTTGGGGTCCAACATATATGTTGGACCCGGTTGGGATACCATCCCAGGTCTAGAATTGGATGCAAGCTCACATCCAGCCATTTCTAGAAATGGACAAATTTCTCCCCTTTGGGACACCGTGCCTTAGCAGGGCATCCAGTTCTACAATGGACACAATTTTTTTCATCTTTGATCCCAGTTCTAGAACTAGACATCCAGTTCTAGAACCAGGTGAATGGGTCCCACTCTCCTAGGATGCCCTCAGGGCTCCAATTCCATTACGGCAATGGTTCCTTGATGGGATATTCTCATGGTTCGCCTCCATGTGAAAGAGACTCCACCTTGATGACTTACACCTAAAATTTGTAAGAAAACTTATGTTGATGACAAAAGCGACATTATTTATAGCAAGACTTCAAACCCAAAAACCTTAGCTGTGACAATATTTCTTTTTGAAGATGATAGATTGATGCTTTAGTAAATGTTATGCGTATTTGCTGTTTTCATTTTTTCTCTTAATCTGCATTATTTCGAGGGCTACTTCCAGGGTCCCTTTGTAAGAATATTGATATTTTTTTAATGAATTGTATATGTTGGATCCCATTAGGGCACCGTCAGTTCTAGAACTGGATGAAAAAATTCGTCCAGTTCTAGAACTGGACATTTTTCTCCCCATTGCGGCACCGTGCCTGAACGGGGCGAGGAGTTCTAGAACTGGGATCGCTATGAAATTCCAGTTCTAGAACTGGGAGTTGTGATCAAACCCCCATTGTGGCACCGGTCCCATTGGGGCACCAGGTGCCCTAATGGGGTGATGAAGATGTCCCCATTTTGGCACTACTACTGTACGTAGTTGGGATACTGGCTGCGCCCGTACGATAGAGGGTATGGTACACAAAAATCACGCAAGCGCGTCAAATTCTTCCGATGACATGGTAACCTAATTAATTATCCCTGCCTAAGTCAGATTTGATCCCTGTTGGGACACCAGCAAACGATTTCAAGGTAAAGTGCCACAACGGGGAGAAAAACCTCCAGTTCTAGAACTGGACGAATTTTTTCGTCCAGTTCTAGAACTGGGACGGTGCCCTAATGGGATCCAACATATACGTATTTGTTGTTTTTATAGATTACTGTTTGCTGTTTGTGTAATAGTGTAGTTGTTGAAAATCAAATTAGTTTATCAATGAGGTGGATAGATCTACAACATTATCAGTTCTATTTTTGATTTGGAAATATCAATCCTTTTGACAGACAATGCACACTCACGTCTTCTGCCAGATCAACTCACATTTTATAAATTTCCTTTGGAGTTACGAACACACTCATGCATTTTTGTAGAGAATATAGCAAGACTATTGCTAATGCAGTCATTGAGTTAGGGTATAACATATGTTGTCTACTACTAACACAACTTTGCCTGCAGATACTACCTTCTGTGTCCCCATAAAACCAATGGATTGTGTAATCTTCTCTCGCCTTACACTTCCACTCCAAAATGATACTTGGCTTTTGTGAACTGCCCCATACACTGGTGAATTGTACATAACAACACCAGCTCTTGCCTCGTTATGGTAAATTGCTCAGCAACTGTGTATGAACATTACAGATATGTAGATATGGTGGTGTGCCTATGATTAGTGGCTCCATGTTACCTTTTTTGATTATATAGGATGATACAAGACAGCCCCCTCAACTAAGGAGCTGGTTGCATGTTATTTTACAGGACAAATTCAATTCCAACAGTGCCAGTTTCAATTTTGCCCTACTGCCCAGGTATAATCAAAAACAAAAATGGTAACGCCAGTTTCAGTAACAGTCAGTCCAATATGCATGGCTGTTCAAATATGAATTTAGACAAAAGTATACTAACTGACAGTGCTGGTATGAATATTGGAACTGGAAATTTTTATACTGGTCATGCAAGTATAATAGTGTTGGCATAGTATTTAAATTGGCAGTAGGTCAAACATGATGCAGTACATATGGGATGTTATTTTAAATTTAAGATGACAGACCAGTATATATGACAGTACCAACTTTTAGAGTCATCTGCATGCATCTTGTTAAAAATGTTCAGCGGCTTCCTGTCAAATGTGTTTCATAAATAATTCATCAAAGATGGTTCCGTATGATGGTTGGATGGTGAGGAGAGAAAGCCAATCAATGTTTAAAAGAATGTTTTGATTTGTTGCATTATAATTTTAAATTTAGTCATTTACCCCTCGTTAATAGCACAACCATTCAGTTGGTTCAGTTCAGCTTGTTTTGTGGCTTAAAAAGGGACTGACTCTGGAGAGCATGCAGCCTGGTCCAAAACAGATCAGTGTCATGATCTTCTGCTCTCTTTGGTAGAAAATAATGAGAATCACTGTCTAACAATCTGTGAAAAATCAGAGCTTTCTGAAAATAATGCTGTGACTATGACATGACTTAAAGGAGTTACATTCTTTTTCTCCTGAGACATCGCAGAAATGGTGCCTAAGCAATTTATTGGTAAAGTTCTTGCTGACATATAGCCTGGCAAAGGTTGTAACAGGGAGTGTTACTTGTGTTATAGTGAGATGCAGCTAGTCATAAAAGATGTGACACCACTGTAAATGGTCATCATAGCACTACATTATGAGGGAGAGTGAGAATTCATAAAATATGGTTTCTGTTCACATTTTTTATCATTGGCATATCTAAACATATTTTTGGGAGTTACTGGCCTTAAAGCTAGCAGCATGCATGTCTGTAGCTGTTTGTTCAGACCCCATGTAAGACCCCATCTCACATTGTTTTCTCCCCACCTCTATTATGGTTATGGTGAGACAAGTAGACATTCAAAAATACTCTTGACCGACTTGTTCACATGAGCAATTTAGATTCAAAAATTAAAATAGATAATTTCATGATTAGAAAAGTTACAATTCTGACAATGATGCATGATCCACACCTGTTTTTCACTAATCACATGATGTAATGGGAGTGTAGAGGTATGTAAAGAGGAGTCTGTAGACCCCCTTCGATTGTTTATACACTGCAAACAAAAAACACCGGTAACCTTCCGGTACACTCTCAAAACGTCAGTGTACAGGGATGTTACCGGAAGTTTCAAGAGTGTACGGGTGAGTTGGCAGTTTTTTTATACATTATTTAAGCCATAGTTACATTTATCATGCTAATCTTTGAAGCAAAAAGTCTTCCGAGTGTTCGTGTGGTTCATGACTGACATTTTGCAAACCATGAGTTACAAAGAGGAAGATCACCTATTGGGTCTAGTTTTGGTGGCACTTCTGGGCTTGGTCTTTGAACTGTTTTGGTGATGGCTTATTGGTCCTATTTATATTTTTGAATCGGTTGGTTTTATATATGTTCTGCCATTTTTTTGAACACCCTCCATATAGGAATTGCATATGAATATCAAGAATTTCTGTCCCACAAGTGGGTCATTCACTGGCTAGGTTAGGACCCTAATCTGCCAGATCTATCAAAAACCCTCCAAAAAGGAATTTAGTACAAATGTTGAGAATTCCCGTACCAGATGTGTGTCTTCAATGGCTCAGCCTAATAAGTATAAGTACTATCAGAAGTGACTGCGCCAAAAAATGCAAACACAAGAATAACACACCGAGGCTGAAATTTGGTGCTGTGTGGCTACATAATTCGTACTTATTCTTTTGTATTGCAGCACCTCACTCTTGCGCGACCTCTCAGAGGTCTTCATAATCTTGACCATTACCATACATACATATATTATTGCCTACAGTATAGTGTATGATACAATACCATACCATACCTACAACACAGGTGCTTGAACCAGCAGCAACTGTAGGGGGGGGGTGCACTCTTAACCTCCCTGTACACTAGAGTGTACAAGGAGGTTACCGGTGTTTTTTGTTTGCAGTGTAGGCCTCTATGACTGTGTATAGACCACAATTAACTATCTATGCCCCCATGACAGTCTATAGACCCCAAACTACATATTGGAAAATACAGTAGAGTCTATAGACTTCACGGGGTGTCTATAGACTGTGACTGTGAGGTGGGGTTTATCGTTTATCGAAGGGGGTTTCAAATTGCTACTAACATACGTACTGCCATTCCGTTAAATTCATGGTAGATCAGTATAGATAATGGCAGAGTACATAAATTATTAATTGGTACTACCATATTCCTAGTATGTAATAATGACAAAGGATATAAACTGGTACAAGTCTAAATTGACTTTGAACCACTAAATGTCAGATATATTTGGCCATTGTCATGGCATCAATACACACCCTTGCAGACCCCTCCAAGATTACAAAACCAATTGGGACTTTCTTGAGAGCTCAAGTCCAGCTCCACATGTCCTCAGATTGTTCAGATCACCACCTCAAATTAGCTGCCATCACGAGTCTAAAATGAGATAACAGTTCAAATTCAAACACCTGGAAATGGTTATGTTTTCTATGTCAATATTGATGTCAGACAGTGAAAGTGTTGAAAATTGTGGAACAATACATCATGATGCCACATTATCATACATCTAAGCGTAATCATTATTTTATTGACACATGAAGTAAACTACTGACAGACTATCTGACAACACAACACACAGATTTTTAAGGAAACATGTACAATCTTAGGTAGGAATAGTACTTCTCAGTGATTCAAAGCCCCCTAATGGTTCGAATTCAATTCAGACTTACACCTTCCATATATCTCGGTGTATAAGATCCACCAAATGTCAAAAGATACATTAAAACATATCTACTATTCTGCACTGCAAACACGAGAAAAATAATGGTATCCTATTTACTTTGGGGTAGTTTTATTGTACCATATTTTCCTCCTGTCATTTCACTTCTCTTGCTTCGCTGTGCTGTCCACCCCATCATGTGCTCGAGATGTGTGGTGACTTTCACTTATTCTCAGCAACCATGTGGAGTCATTGGGAGCAAACCAAATGGGCATGTTGCTGTGAGAAAGGTGAGCCTAATGATAAAGGGTTTAGAACATCCGGGGTCGTTTTATTAGATGAAAAATACAAACATCAATCAAATCGAAAGAACATATCTTATAGTCAGTGGGATCTTATACAGCAAGATATACAGTATCACCAACATTAATATCCCTGATACCATGCACACACATATACATTAATGGAAAAAAACAATTTCTCTAGACTATTAACCCCATAAGGGATGTGCACAACGTTATTTCCTCTTGCCTCAAAGTTTTTCGTGCAGCATTTTAGCTGGACACTAGTGATTGTCAAACAATTGTCCATTGTCATGATCATTACAAAAATGGTTGACTCCCACTATTTTGGTGACTCAGCATACTGCTCTACGTACGTATAGCTTATGTCGTTATTATTTTTTACAAGTTCTTCCCCTTTTTTCTTTTTCTGTTGGGGAGAAAGTCCATCTAAATCAATAATTGACGTATTGTTGTCACAACATATTTTTTCATATTGATCATGATCATGACCACAGAAGTTCATGATCATGATTATTGCCTTAACTTTTGTGTCGCGAATGCTTCGGCGTCATCCCCCCTTCACATGACCCGTAAGTTCAGCTCTCACCAGGAATCATTTCGATGAGTTCCCATCATAATGCCTTGTTATCTGTTCAGCACACGCTTTCTTCTCACAGTGACTTTCTTTTTACATCAAATCGGGATGACTCAGGATCTAATATCTCGGTAGCTCTCTTGCCAACTGATTCCTCAACAAAGCCCAACACTACCACCTTTTTACCCTCCACTTCCGACGTCTGGTCAGAGGTGCAGAGGGACAGTAAACAAACCTGGGCTGAGTGTGAAGGCTCATAAAAAATGATCAATCAAAAAGTTAATGAGTCCATAATGGAGTCGCGCTGGGGGCGGTCAAATGTTTTCCGAGGATGTGTGCGATTGCTGAATTAGGCATGAAATTGGTCACGATTTTGTTAAGTAATACTGTGCCACTATATCATCAAAATAGTGAGATAGCGCATTTGTAACGATAAATGATCATGATCATGGAACAAAGTTTGACAACCACTACAGGTCAGAATTGAGTTTGGACTCGTTTATGTCAGATATCTTTGGCCAGTGGTGCGGCCTCAATATTCAATGCCTGAGACCAGTTCAAGAACGCAAAACCCTTTGGGACTATCTTGAGAGTTTAAGTCCAGCTCTACACGTCATCGGCTTGTCACGATCACCACCTAAAATTAGCTTCGGTTAGTGGTCTAGTTTGAAATAGTGGTTCAAAGTCCAACACGTAGAAATTGGTATGTTTTCTACACTGATGTCCATGTCAGATAGGGAACATTGTGAAAATTGTGGGATCATGCTACCGTAAAAATCAGTTTAGAAGAACTATCACATTTTAAGAACCACCCTATGCAACTGGCACGATATTTGTCATGTTTAGGCCCTAAACACGATCTTTAGAATCTAAACCATTACAAATCCATAGCCCTCATTAGCCTCAACATGCCATATCCATAGCTCCTTGTGACTCCTTGTGGTTCATGAGATATGTCATTTTCCACTTGAGCTCACCATGCATCATGCCCACATCACCCACACACCACCTACATGTCATCCACATGCTTTCGGCGCACCCACTTTTGGCGCCAAACAGTCTGTATGGCCTATTTGAGGTAAATAGGGAGCACTAAAAAAAGGTTACATGTAAAATTTACTAGCTTCAGGTCAAGAGAAAAATGTATATTGTGACATTTGCTACTGTATAAATCGGTGTTTAGGTAAAAGATGTCAAAAGATACAGTTAAAAAATAACTTATAATATGCTCAAGCTAGCTTATCGTTCATTTAATTTTTTGGTATCTTTGCTTATTTACTTTGGTAGGGGGGCACTTCTTTTTTTGCCCTTTTGCGCCAATGGTTTAGTTTTGAAGTAGTTGATGTGATGTGCTGTGGATGTGCCCATGATGTGTGGTGCGTTTAGCTGCCATCTGACATAACTCCACAACTAGAAGGAGCTATGGGGAGCTACACATATGGGCGTGTTGCTGACATTGAGGAGAATCTTATTTTTATGTTTTAGCATTGACAGGGTGGCCACACAGCAGAAAAGAACAAATGTCAAGAATTTGACTCCCACCAGACCTATAATGTGAAAGACCTAAACATCGATTTATGGTACATGGTAGTTCTTATTAACCTATTTTCACGGTAGGATGATTGTACATTATGCTCACTCGTGCGCAATATCTTTTTTATTCGTAGCCACGGACAGATTATGGAGTTGAGGGAAAAGAGCCTCTGTTATGGCAACTAAATTTAAAAGGGCTTATTAATGAAGAATATGGTATTGTACAATAGTTGTACTCTGTATTTGTAGGAAGTTTGACATCCACAAAGCAACTGGTACCTACCTCACGTATCATAGTATGAGGATGTTCAAGGGTGAGTGAAAGGGGAGTTGATTGGCAGATGAAGGAATAAAATTAAAACGTTTATAGGTAGGTTATGGTAGCAATAAGATATGCCATAGTTGCATTGATTATTGTCTAATAAATAATAATCGCAATATGTTCCTAAAAACAAGTTACTTATTCCGTTCAACGGCTTACTTTGGATAAGTAAGCCATTTTCCAAGAGTAAGCCGTTTTAAGCGAAAACGGCTTACTCTTGAGAAAACGGCTTACTTTTGAAAATAAGCCATTTTCTGAAGAGTAAGCCATTTCAAGCCAAAACGGCTTACTCTTCAGAAAATGGCTTATTTTCAAGCTTTCTCGTAAAAACATTATTGATTCCCATCTAATTAGGCTTAATCTTAACAAAAAGACTTACTCTCAAGACTAAGCCATTTTTCTAAAGAGAGCCGATTTGGATCTAAACGGCTTACTCTTGGGAAATGGCTTACTTTAAAGATTAAGCCATTTTCCCAAAGTAAGCCGTTCGGCTTAAACACGAATAAGTTTCCCTATGGGAACCGGTACTTTCTGGGACTCCCGCCATTCCCGCATGACACGAAAAGAACCTCACCTACTTTTATCACCAGCTCTAGAGGTACGTCTATGTAGGTAGGTACGAGACATTCTTATATGCCTGAGATGATACCATTTGGCACAGAGTACAAGAATTCCGAAATGTGGCTGTTATTACCTGTCATCGTACAACCCCGCTCAGTGTTGTTCTACGTGATTAAAAAATTATGAAATCCAAGCCAAAATGCTTTAGATGGCAAATGAGTTTGATAAAAAAGCTTATTTCCCTTAACTCCTATCTGACGCTTCGCATCCAAGAATTTTTTGTCGAGACATGTAAAATTTCACGTAGGAATTCAATTCTATAGACCGCCTTAATGGTTCAAAGTCCAGTAAACTGTTCGTGCACAAGCAACTTTTCGCGGTTCAATGATATCGTCACCTCAAGGTTGCAAAGGTCTTGTTTTATTCACTACGAATTTTTTATTCTAGTCTTAGCTCTCCTTCAAGTTTATACGTGTCTTCAATATACGAATAAGATTCGGCCATCTGTTGTGATGTTCGACCTTTTCGCACATACCAACACTGACCCACAAATACGCACACTTAAAACGTATTAATTTTGGTCCTAAACACGTACTCAATAATGACATCACTTCTTGTCGACAACTTCCCCGTACACCACGAGATAGGTGGTACGCCAGGCTGCGTCAAACGGTGCCATCTGTTGTGCGGCGTCAGAATTAGTCCAAGAGGGACCTCAACTAAATTAACACAACATCAACATGCCAACGCTATACCCACTCATGTCTCTTGTTGTATGCAACGCACAAAAGTACGTAGCTTTGACGATCAACCCTAATTGAAAAGACCCTAGGGAACGTCTAAACTGTATGATGTACCACCTGCCAGCCACGTCGGTACGCACCTGTATTTTTATGAAATAAACGATTACTTCAAGAGAGATATAATGATCAGATGATGATGTCCTTGATCTAATCAGAGCGGAGGCAATCAAATATACAACATAAATAATAACACAAACAAATCAAACCAATTACCATTCATCGCTTTTAAAATCCGCGGATAATAATACCTCCCAATGTGCGACAGCATTACTTCCCTTCCATCAATAATACAATTCAACAAGCCCCCTCGGCTTCACGTTCACGAAGGACAGCGGCGGCGCCGGTATCGAAAACAATGGAGAGGAAGTCACCAAGGTTACAGCGGTGACACCGAATGCTTGTCACCTACGGCATCGTGTTCCTCAGAAGACGAAGAGAGCGTGCAATCCACCGGCCGCAAAAGCGTTACATCAATCACCACTGCGACGACGGCGATGTCGTGTTGGACCGGACTCAGCAGTAGTGTTCGCATGCAATTCTACGGCAATATTCCCAAGCGTCGGACTCGGGCCGCTAAGGAAAGCTCGAGCCAAGAATGCATCGACAACACGGGCGAAGGCACCGACAGAGCAAACTCTTCACGTGTCAATCCAGCACCAGCCCCAAGCCACATCCATCCAGAAATCGACCTCAGCCGAGTCCGCGTTATATCGTGTCAAGAGCACGATTTACGCCAGTGGAAAAAGGACCGTGATTTCATGAAAAGGGTATTGCTTCATCAAGACGAGGATCAGTCCGACCCGTCCCAATCCGAGGATTCGTGCGACACTTCGTCCGTGTCTCCGTCGCTCGTCAAAGAAAAAAGAAGGGGCGGTTTGTGGTCGGGTCCATTGGCGGTCTTTGACCATGGCTCCGTATTCGAATTTGGCAAGATCGATACGTCTTGCTCGATATTGAATCAGATCTATGATTTAGATTCGTTCAGACCAGGGAGTGCTTTTGATCATAATACTTCTTCGATGCAGGATGTATTGAATATGGGTAGTAGCGTGCCAAGAACTACTTCTTTGACATATTTACCAGCCTTGTCTGGGATAGGATTCAAGAGAGACAGTTCATCGCTAAATATACTAGAAAAGGAGTGCAAGCGAAGTAAGCACGAAACGAGTGCAGGAATCAGGAGTGCTTTGGACTGTTCTCTTGTTGAACAGACATCCCTTACCTTGGAGGAGGCTGTTTCGTTTTCTCCATTTGCGCGGTAAGGTCAATTTTCCATGTTTCATCACGTCTTCAAGACGTTGTTACCTCTCTAATCACTAACTACGTTTCATCGTCACAGAATAATTTTTGATGCCCAATCACCTCATACAATCGTGCACGTCAATGCTGCCTACGGTTCGCTTGTGAGTCAGGGTGTCGTGGATGCAAGTTTTGTAGGACAACCTCTTGTCGACACAAATAATTTGCATCATTCCGAAGAAGAGCGTGATATTGCCATACCCACCATTGTTGCTAATCATTTGCAAAGAATAGCACAATCCCCCCCGCCACACCAAATCTTTCCCGTTGTTTCAAGAGTAGCAGATTTTGGTATTTTTGAAGCATATAGGAAACTACAATCTTTAAGATCCCCAATGACTACAATGAAGCCAGCAATGTGGAGCTTTGGCACGGAGCCAATGGAAGTGGAGGAACTTAAGAGCGGATTCAAACCAGAACCAATGGGAAGCGAGTCCGAAAAAGCCATACATTACGTCTCTTATTACATGCTTCAGATTGAATCGAATAGTCAAATCAAACAGAGCATTTGTAGAAATTGACGTAGAAGCATCTCCACAATGCATATTGAAATTCGCCACAATTACTTGAGGGTTACTTATGTTTTTGTCTGAAGCAAGGGGATTGGCGTGCAACTAATTTATTACTTAAATCACAACAACAAGGAGACGGAACCCCCAGAGCCTATTTATTTAAATTTCCAAGGTGTGGATCAATGTAGAGATGGGCACCCCCCCCCCCAATGAATCAAAAGCCAAACAATTATACATTTGAATTGAAAACCAACATTATACTGTTAGCAGTGTGCCTGTATTAACATTTTTATGTATCCCTAGACCTAGTATGATTCCGGTGGTGGAATGATTGCACCACAGTAAATATGGGAGTGCACACAATGGAGGTATTGTGCCACTTCTGGCGTATGGGATATTGAGTATCACAACCAAGCAAATCATCATTGGGAAATGAGATAGGTACAAAAATGTTGTCAGAAGAGGAGGGATAGTGAGTAGGCCATGTTTCAGTGAAGTTTGCAGGGCCTGATAAAGAGTTACTTCTAGAGAGAAAAGCAAGGTATGTCAGATTGGAATACATCAGCTTTTTCAGAAACCCCCTACCCCAAATAAAGCAAAATAAGATTCCTACCATTGGCTTCCGGAAGAAGAAGAGGAAAAAGAAGAAGAAGAAGAAGAAGAAGAAGAAGAAGAGGAAGAAGAAGAAGAGGAAGAGGAAGAAGAAGAGGAAGAAGAAGAGGAAGAGGAAGAAGAAGAGGAAGAAGAAGAGGAAAAAGAGACTAGGAAGAAGAAGAGGAAGAAGAAGAGGAAGAAGAAGAGGAAAAAGAAGAGGAAAAAGAAGAGGAAGAAGAAGAGGAAGAAGAAGAGGAAGAAGAAGAGGAGGAAGAAGAAGAAGAAGTGTAAGCAAAATAGAGGAAGGCAACCATAACACCCATTTCTGTTTGGACTGCCTATTACATCATGGATTTGATGATCTCGACAACAGTGAGAATGGTGTCATTGTTGACAGGATTTTCATATTCTTGAAGATGAAAAGGTGTTCTCTCACTCAAATTCTCACATTTGACATTTGATTCATTGAGATAGACAATACCTCTTTTGATCACGGAGACAATAGTTCTTTTGTGAACGGTGAGAAGAACATAGCTGTCTTATTGACTTCATTGTGTTTTGCATGGGTATTGATAGTTGTAATGCAAATGCACTGCTTGCTGTGAGAACCATAGAACTTTTGAACACATTTTTGAGCATTGTGACAGACAGAAGGTGAATTGTTGTATTCTACCATTTACACTTTTGTACTAGATATTCGGACAATGACAAAGGTTAGGCGAGTCTTGTCATTTGGTTGGGTTGTTTTATTTGAATTCCTTGGGTGCCTCTACTAGGTGAGGTTGTACTGAAAGGTGAACAAAACTGTTTTCAAAATATCCAACCAAGTTGATTTTGATGTATTCCTTGACTTCCTAATCAATAGACACATCATAGTATTGACTAATGTTGCAATGAGGTGATCAGCATCTTTGCACCAGGTAAACTTTATTCCACAATGAACAACCATTTCTGTAAATTAAAAGGGTTGCGTGTCATGTTACCAGGAGCCCAGAATGATGTGACTTCATTTGTACCACGCTTCATTCAATGGCTCTTCTGGGAGATTGTCTCACAAGTCCAGATGGCCCTGCTTATGGTGATCCCTACATTCCTTGATCACAGCAGATGTATATCCAGCCATCTGGGACTACCTTTTTGCGTAAATTGTATCCATTTCTAAATTTATTGGGCATGTCACTCATTTTATTTTCATAAACTCCTGTCCTTCTAGTGACATCACAAGGCAGAAATTGAAATGTCTAGCACTGAAACGGTGCTCCTGGCATAGACATTATGCAGTTCACGAAGATTTTGATGAAGAAAAAGCTGCAATGTTGATAGCAATGACCTATGGGCAATTGAGATGGCCACCCGTGCTTGGTCTTGTGAAATTGAGTTCCTTTTCTGTTGCTCTTATGGTGCAGACAAATCGTTTGAAGGTGACATCCTTCCAGCAATCAATAGGTTAGAAGTAATGTTTATCAAGTGTATAGTGCTTGTACATATGATGGAACATCTAATTCCTTGTCCTTGTCCAAATTTGTTCGTTGCATATGTGCTTCAGGATTCCATTAATTTAGGATGCTGTAGTAACTTCCTGTATTTAAGGGCCTGGCCTATACCACACAAGTACCCTAGCAGCAATACTGTCATTTTGTTGCCATTCTTGATTGACAATTTACAAGAAATACTCTTAGCAGTGGGTTGCAGGAGCTTAACAGTTGGTGTTGGAGTTGGAGTTGGAGTTGGAGTTGGAGTGGTGACCACTCAGTCTCCTGCCGTTGACTTTGGATGGTAAGTATGTGTTTCTGGTTGTTTTGCAAACAACTACCATGGACCTGATGCGTGCATTTTGTGTTACTTTGCTGTTTTGTATGCCTTTTATTGTTTGTATCATGTCCTAAAATGCGTTCACAATTGCATCTTCAGGGGTAACTGTGACTGTGGGTTTTGAAACATATTTGTGTTTAAAGAATACAGAGTCTGACAAGAGGATGTAATGCATTGCCTTGATACATATTTTGTGTAATATAATTCATTCTTTTGAATGCTCCTGTTGGGGGGGGTGCAAAACATTCCATCTATCAGAGAGTGCTCACCCATATATGTTGTATAGGTTAGACATGAAATTGTATGGCACATGGTCAAAGTCAAATGGGCCGTGGTGATATTCATATTCAGAACATGAAGTGCAAAATTTGCTTGCATCAGATTGAGTTCTGCATGATTTGGGGTAATAGTAATAGCTTGTCACATAGGCTTATAGTGAAATCATTGGCCATACCACATAGTATTGTGATGAAGTGACTATCACAGCAAACAAAAAATTACTGTAAGCCACCCCTACACTTGTGCAAAACATCAGAGAGCATGGGTTGCTCACAGGAGTTTTTGTGCATTGCTTAAGTGCATTAACTCCTTTATCACACCAAATGTTACGTAACAACAGTTCAGCTGAGTGTGCAGGCAGCTTACAGGTAGAACACATGTGCTGCTTCCTGAATGACGTTTGTTTCTGCTGTGATCACCGCTGCTGGGCCCATTTATTGATAGTTTACTATTGTGGGTCAAAACAAAAAGCCCACAAGCCATCTGTGCACTCACATCATGTGAGAGGTAATGGTGGCCTACAGGACTGCTTCATCTGTAATTCATTGATTGATGTCAAATAATAGATGAAAAGTCTAGCGGTGTCTTACATGACATTTATGGGTGATGATAACTTATCGGTCCTATTTGCTATTGAATTGTAAGGGTGGTTTGCGGGAGTTTGTACATGGCTAACAGTTTGATGTCATTACTTTGTCATGGTATGTGTCATGGGAAAGTCACTGTTACACTCAGACAAACTAGTTGTCCAACTGACCAAGCATACTTGATACTTTCAGTTTGGAACTTTTATTCTTGTACAGGTCAAACCACAGTTAAGTTATGTTGGGATTTCAAATTAAATAAGATTGCCAACAAGAACACAGAACTGCTCACTTCCACAAGCAACATATCATACATAGCTCACAACTCATCAATGAACCCTCCCCCCACCCCCACAAATTAAAAAAAATGAAGTCCCAAAGTCTGCTTTTGTGCAATTGTTGCCATGGTTTGACAAACTCAGCAATGAAATGCACCAACTCTAGTTGTAAATACTTCTCTGAATTCTCAACCTCACCTGTTGATTGTATTGTTTCATGATCCTTGTCTGCAAATGACCTGTACCCAACTTTCTATCTTGAGCTTTTGCGTTAAATCAAAAAGGGGTGAGTGTGAAATATTTACGTTGTCTAGTTTTTGTGTTCTCTTTGTTAATGCAAAACAGTGTATTCCTGGAGATGATTTGATTCTGCAAGCTGCTGCCCTGTTGTGATTTTCATTCGAGATCTTGGATTTTTACAATATTTAAAAACAGAGAGTGCCTTATTTGTATGTTTGCTAATTTTGTGTTTGTTTGTCCATTGCAATCTCAAAACATTGCTTTCCTGACGATGGTGCTTGAGGCCACCAGTTGCCACCCTTCTTCAATGGCACTTGATGGCTCCTTTTTATTTTGTTGTAAGAAGGACATGTAACATATATTTTCAGTTTCATATGAATTGCCCGTTTTAACATTTTATTTTTATTGCCCAAAGACTCATTGGCCACCACCCTTTCTTCCCCTTGCAATCAATGCAAATCAGTGCTCAATTGCAAACAAGTGTTCGATGCCTTTTAGTATTTTTGATGTTAAAAGAAAAACTGCTGATTGCACTTCTTATTTTTGTTGTGTTTGTGTTTACCCATGGGCGTATCAAAATATTGTATGCCCGATGGTGGTGCCTTAGGCCACCAGCTGCTGTTATTGCTTTTTGATGTATTTCATTCTAATTGTCTTTCAATTAGAAGTGATGGTGAGTGCAATCATATTTTTATATGATTTGATCAAGTTTATTTTAATAGTTACTCATGCGTGCCACTGGTAAATGCATACTTTGGGCATTAAATGAAGTTATTTAAATTTGTCTTACTTTAAGGTAGATTCTGTTAAACAATGAATGCTTAGTTTTTATTTCAATTTTGTGTTGTTGACGGTGGGTCTAAAAATAGGAAAGGGTGTTGTCATGGTTTGCTGGAGGGAGTGAGGGCCTGTCAATTGCTAAATGAGTAAACTATGATTTTGCATTTTTGTACCCTGATTTTACATTCTCACTGTTGTCCCAATGGGTATGATTTCACGCTCTCAGACCAGGTTGGAGTCAACCCTTGACTAACATGTTATGACTAGACTGTGTTCTTACCACCCATGTCCTCACACTGATTTGCATTCTCTACAAAAAATTACATGTGGAGTAGTCTCTACATGAAAAATTGGCACAAAGCAACAATTTTGATCTAAATCATCGGTAAAGTCTGGGTTGGAGTATCATGTACCAATAGAAGGTTGAAGTTGCTGAGATAAATCTGACATCAAAACTATGAGTGATGTGAGCACGAGATAGTGAGATTCAGCAAAGTGCAATTTTTTATCAAGTTGTTTTAGATATGTATCAATATTTTTTCAATCTTAGTTGTATTAAAAACGAGCCCCTTTCTCCATCTTCTCCTTCTCCTCCTTCATCTTCTCCTCCAGTCAGAGAGTTTTTCACCTTTCAACATGACAGGTGCTTCTACAGTGGAAACATGCAAAATAACCTGTAAATAATTAATTTTTGAATTGGCTTGCATGGGTAGTCATGACATTTTGATGTTTGTTTACATTTAAAATTATATCCTATTTCCAAATAATATGTGCTTTCGCACGCAAGGTGTACGTGCCCACTAACAACTAAGCTTAGACAAGTCACCTTACTTTAAAACCCTTGACTTCCTCTGTTTCTACAAATTACATTCTGTCTAGCTTGCTACACAAAATGCAGAGGCTGCTAGTAATATGTTAGTAGAGTCTATTTCTTACCTGTAAAATTGGGTTCTGAAAGTATGAAAGTACAACTTATTTTTAGCAATGGACAGGTCCTGCAAGAGATGTGTGGGCAAGACCCCTCTGTTCTGATTTTATGCCTGGCATGAAAAATAGGGGACAGCAAGGCAATTTTCATGATGGGGTGAAGGGGCAGAAGGTGGGTGCTGAGCAGGGGGCACTACTTGTTTCATAAACAGGTAATAAAATAATAGAGATATATTCATTGATGTATTAACTGTTACCTACAAGCATGCTCCCATTTATAGTGCCCCACCTCATGCTGAATGCAACCTACCTGTAAACCCATAGTCTCCTGTAACACATCTGACCTGCATCACTGTGAAAAAGGAGTCTGCAATTCTGTCTTTAATTTTAAAACTCACAGTCAGACATACCTCAGGTCGAGTCTCATTGAACACCGATATGCCATTTTACACACAAATTGCAGACAAATGCTGGGTTAAATTTACAAAATCTCATTCAAATTGAACTTTTCTGTAATTTTGAATTTAAAACTTGGGAAACTGGGATTAAAGAATGACATGACCAATAAAAATACAGACAAATAATTACAGAAAATTACAGAGAGATATTAAAGTCCTCTGAGTGCAGTCGTTTGTGATGTCAACTTTAATTCTGAAAAATTTCAAGAATGCAAAAATGACATTGGCCGTACAAAATTAAACACTTATCTTGTAGAACTTTCTGTTGACTTCAATGTTCTCTTTTATGACAGCTCATTAAAGTTCCACATGTCAGCAAATGCACAGGAAAACATGTAAGAATATGATGTGGTATGTTAAATTATCATAAAAGTATGGTATAGTATAGCTATTAGTTTGGACTCCTTTGGGAGTGCGTCCCCCCTTCACTTGTCCCCCCTTGTGAAACCTTAGTTCATACCCCTTCAAACAGTGTGAATTGACACCATTCTCATGCTTGCCTCCCACCCCACCTCCTTCCCCACAGGCTGGTGTTTCTGCTTTGCATCTTACCTTCCTAGGATCATGAAGTAAGTTTTTAGAGGGTTAGGGTGTTGGGGGAAATATGGATTTGTTTTAGTTTGTTATGTTATGATATAGTTTGTTACAATTTCAGCTTTTTGTGTACTGAATTACTTTTGATGGTGTCGTACATTTTGACCACTTGTGACCTTTCTTTGTCTGAATCCATGTTTATGCTTTCAGTGACATTGACATTGCTCCTCCATCCTATTGCTTTTCCCCGTTAGGCGGTTTGAAGTCATTTGGGGCCTCCTCGTCATAATCACCAGACAGCATCAGACATCAGACACATGACATAGGTTTTTTAAGAGGGTTGGGGTATTGGGGGGAAGGATTATGGTTTTGTTTTAGTTTATTATGTTTTGACACAATGTGTTACTATTTCAGGTTTTTTGCCGTGAATTGCTTTTGTTTAGTTGCTTAATGAATTACGTCCGAACTCAACTAGTTTGGAATGTCAGTACTTGAAGCGATAATATAATGGGGGTCATGAGCCCAAATCAATGTTCTTTAAGACAGAACAAGTAGTAAGTATAAGTGAATTTATATTGTTGGTGATTTTGTGGTATCTTGGAAAAATTCTACATACAGGCACCCTCAAATGTTAGAGATATAAATAAAAATCACTTTTTATTTAAATAGAGCTAGTCATATTTGTGTACTCTCACTTTGGATTTGTAATATTGTCTGTAATATTACAGACAATTTGCAATTTTTATGATTTCAGGCATGTAAATTACACTCAACTTTCTTGTGATGTCTGTAATTTGATTGTAAAAAACAGGGTATTGTCTGCATTCTGTCTGTAATGTGACCTAGAACCATTTCTAACACAAGACAACAAAAAATTGTAGGAGTCTTACAGACAATACTAGGAAATAGAAATCTACGGTAAACTACGGGTCTTAAGTTGCCACAAATGTTAAAAGATACATTTTGGCTGGTACTTATAATACGATCGAAGTTAGTGTTTTTTTCTTGGTTAAAAATAGTCACATTTGCCTTACTGTACAATATGGTGCCAGTTTCCTGCCAATTGCTGCATCAACTCTGAGGCAAATAGCACAGAACGGTGTATTTCCCCACTCACTGCCCACTGTTATATCACGCCAAACCAAAGCCACCTCATTTCACTTCTCAGTCTCTGACATCCCTGCAATCTCCACAATAGAGGACTTCTTAAAAAAAGGGTTGCTGTTCTTTGTTGCATTTGGTAGGGATCGCTGAAAAAGGGAAACAAGAAGTGAAAAGAGGAAGACTTACCAAGTCCATTCACAAAGCTAAGGTTGCATCTTTCCCTGTTGTTCTAGACAATACTTGCAATGACAGTGAATGCTTTGAACATGAACAAACAGAAATAATTCATTTAATAAGTCATTTTTTCAGTTGACTCACTCGTTAAAATATCATTATGGTGACTGCTATCATTGCAGTTGGAGATGCAAAAGTTGATGGAGCAGCCTCACCCGATGGAGCAGCCAAACCAGTAGCCAAACCGGAAGATGAAGTAGCCAATCCTGATGCTGTAGTAGTCGACCTGTTGCTCTGGAAGTCTTTCTCTATCAAGGACAATATAGAGTTCATTTGAGTCATGGATACCATCATAGCCACTGGTCTATCTTGCTGCAAAGCATGTTGTCAGCTTGGTATGTCACACGTGTACTACTTGCGCTTTAAAAGGGCAATTGCAAAGGTTGAGGCCCTCAAGAATGTGGACGCATTTGCTCCACACAACATAAGTGGAACTGCATGAAAGATCCATCCTGGCCCTCCAAGTTAGTTGTCACAAATCAAAGAAGATTTGATTCATTTTGCCATGGAGGTGAGGCAGCAAGGGATTCAGGTAAGCATGTGTATGCTTCGGCAAGAAGCATCTCGTTGAATGCTAAATTTTAGGAACAAATCTATCAAAGCCAAGAATGCAGCAGTCTTGCAATTCACAAAGAGAGTTGGATGTCCCTTTGCACAGCTAGTCACATTGTGCAGAAACACTTCCCCGAAACTGAAGAGGAGTCCCAGCATTTCATTGCATTCATTAAAGTTAACATTCTGGATTAAGATCCATGCGACGTCATCAGTATGGATCAAACACCCATCCCCTTTTCATTTCATTGAAAAAAAGGACTCTCAAGAATAAGGACGTGTGGACCATTCATGTTCGTGCGTCAACGACAGACATAAATCGAGTCACACTTGCTTTGTGTCTGGAAGCCAGTAGCTGCATGTTGCCACCCTTGCTTATCTTCAAGGGCACAAGAAAGGGATGAATTGCAGACTACAAATTGTCATCCTTCCCTGATGGCGGACATTATTTATTTCAGCCAAAGGCATGAATGGACGAGCATGCAATGAACAAGTGGATTGATCTTGTGCTTGTCCGATGGAAGAATGAAAAGTCACCAGGAATAGTTCCTCTCCTCATTCTGGATGCGTACCGCTTCCACATGATGGGTAACATTGTAAATCGAATTCAATCTCTTGGGATTGAAGTCATCTACATCCCTCCAGGATGTACGTACATGTGTCAGCACGTTGATGTGGCATACACACGGTAATCAAGACTGGTATGAGGAACAAATCGGAGGATTGGACGATTGAAGGGGGCGGTTTTGTGGACATCATGGCCGATGAGCTGTCCAGAAGATTGGTGGCGGAATGGATCTTGGATGCTTACAAGAACATCCCGGGTCAAACTGCGAGGAATGCATGGATGAAGAGTGGGTAAGAATGGTTCTAAATCATGTTATAAATTGATTTAAATGAAGAAAGAACTGCACTTTATTACAAACTGATATTTTAGAATTAACTGGTAAACTTTCTGTGAAGACAATTCAATTGTTGTATGACAAAACACCAGTTTATGCGTAACCCTGATAATGATGAAAAACGGCACATTGAGCGATTCTCGTGGTCTGCACTGAAGACCTTGACAATTCGAACAATTGCAATGTCCAAACGGAGATTGTTCTCCCGTTCGCATATTCCCCAGCCCCAAAGCAAACACAACACCCATCAGAAGCATCACTGTTGATTGTGTAGTATGCAAGTTCATGCTACATGAAGGAGCGCAGACGGAGATGAAGTCCAACACCCATGTCAGCCCTATTGACCACCAAAGAGTTCCCATACCCGAACTTATGCAATTCGCTGCTTCAGCCATTACTGTCAGCCAAAACCAACAAGAGCAATCCTTTCCATGATGACTTCTGTTTTGATCCACAAGACTAATGCTTGTTGTGCTCTGATGTGTTGTGAGCTTTGCTGCTTTTTGGCATCACTCAGCAACTGCACGGAGTTATGGAGACCTATACAGATCGGCGTGCTGCTCTTGGAAAGGAGAATCCATTCACGGCAGTTTTAGCTCTAAAATGGGGACGTAAACAGTAGAAAAATCAAAATCTTTATGTGATCGAGCAATTGGAACTTATCCTCCGGTGGTACTTAAGGTCCGCAGTTTGCGGTATGTGCATACGGTCAGGAGGTCCTTTGTCTGCAATATTACAGACAACTTACCAACTTCCCTGCCGCAGTGACGCTTCTGGTGAGCTGCCTGTATGAATTTTTAGCTACTACAAACCAATTATTTAGAGCTAACAATCCTCATTTAAGGTCTATGTCTTACCAAGAAGGCATTTTCTTGTATTTTCGTCCTTCAAAATTAGCATGCAATCTCTCTTGTTCCAAGCAAACACTGGCTGCTCAGTTGCTGGAACATGTTGAAGCTGATTGGAAAAATACTGTGACATCTATCCCCACAATGAATGCAGTAAAACTGGCAATCGTTTTGCCAAAGGATCATGCAGCAATACAAAGATGGTTGTTCCCTTCGTACATTCAAAGAGAATACCATTCGCCTTGATCAAAATTCACTTTTACCAGCACTGTAGCAACATGATATCAGTTTGATGTTGTGTTCATTCCATCTACACTGATTATCACGTACACAAACACGTGACACTTGTATATTACGCCATTTAGGCCCACACAAAAATCTCCCTTCAGGTTAGAAACAGACAGGCTTTGTCCAAAAATTGGCAACGGCAGTATACAACACTTAATGCACTAAAACCCGAAACATCTTTGAATTGTCAAGTCCCACCAAAAATTAGAATTGTGGTTGTGATGAAACTATTGCTCTGCCTCTTAGTATTTTGTTGTCATGCCACCGCCAGCACTCTATGGATAGATTTGATGCATGGAGGCACAATTTTCCGCCATTCAGTTCAGGAAATTTATTTTGTTTAAACAGTCCATGCATTTCGTCTCCAACAATTGGGTGTCCTAATGAAGCCATGTGGAGGCGCAGCTGATGACCTCTTCCAGTATGAGGGGTAAGTTCAATTCGAGTTACATCCATCTTAGATGTATTTTTGAGCCCCATATCAACAACTCGGCAAGATGTGAGGGCATCTCTCAAAGTTCCATGCACAAATTTCAGTGGCATCTGCCTGTCTGTGTCTCCTGGGCGGCAAAATGCTACTCTTCCATTGCCCAATATATCGCATGCCCATTCATGATGACCATCATCAGAAGCATCACTGCCGGGACTGTCTTGTACCCATATCTTTCCTATCGAATGCGATATGATGAATTGTTCTTGATTTTTATTATCCTTGCTCTTCATATCACCTTCTACCAGAGCAACGTATCGCTTCTCTACACTCTGCGTATTACCTTTCTCTTTGCTTCTCTTATTCTCGCTACTTTCACGACTCTTTTGCTCAAAAAGCATGCCAGCGGTCCGCAAAGCATAGGGCGTGAGAGCAATGCACACTATTCCTGATGTATCAATGTCAAGCCGGTGGACAGGTCTTGGTTCAAATGTTGACAATTTTTCAGCTTGTTTTTCGCGTTGTCTCTTCTTCTTTTTCCAAATCTTTTGTATATTGCGATCATTCACACATGACATCGATTGTAAAAGAGAGTTCCACCATTGATCTTCGTCTTTCTTGGCACGTTCCATTCGTTTTATACCATCAGGGTGATTGATTAACCAGTCTTTGACACTGTCTGATAAACATGGGAATGACGGTAGTCGAAATTCATCGTCGTTTCTAGAATTGTCACCTATCTTCTGCAGAAGCTGTTGTCGCGTAGGAAGAGTAGACATACCAGAGGGCTTGTTGACAAACAATAACGTAGTTAGAACCGGTAGTTCTATATGCACACTCCCTAGTTGATCAAACGTCGAATTGGCGCTTGCATTTGCATGATGCGATGCATCAGAAATGACAGGCTCCAATACATACCACTCCTCATCATTGTCGCGACCTGAAGTCTGAGGAGACGAAACAACACCCTTTTCATCCAAGTCGATTAGTCGTTGAATCAGGTCAGGTTTTCTCCCTGATATCTTGCCCCCACGTGAACGCAATTCGTCCCTTAATTCTTTGACAGTCATTCTCCTGTAAATCTCGTGATTCCCGGTATGTGTCTTCAAACTGAGATCGTGGTCATCTCTTCTCCTTGTTAACAGAATACCTAGTTCATTTATCAACTCAGTTTTGCTTCCAGAGGTTTTCCCCCCATGAGAATGAAGTGCATTTTTCAAATCCTCGAGGGTAAATAGACTGATTACCTGGGATATTAAGGTTCTTGTCTGGATAGAGTTCAGTGGCACTCGTGGAAAGTGATCTTCGGATGAGAGAGAATGGAAAAGGGCTAAATCGGAACGTTCTCTAAGCCTAGGGAGCGGTTGGTGCGTTGTCCATAAATCATAATTAGTCGGGTTCGAAGTTCGTGTTGACGATGAAGCATCACTGTATGAAAGCAACGGACGGAACCCATAAGCCTGTAGAGGTAAAGAGTAAAGATATATTACAAAAATGCAGAAAATTATGGAAGTCATCATCAAGTTTGCAATGGAGCAGAGGCCTCGAAGAAGATCAGCTCTTGAAACATCTCTCTCAACTACTATGAACAACCAAAATGTGATGTACTGTGTTGATGTACATGAAATTAGCTCCATGTGCACTTATACAGCGGCGGCTCAGCGGCGGCACTTAGGCTGTGATTTTGTTCGACGAATAGAGAACAGCAAATAGGTATTATAGCGATTTTTTTTCTATTCGTTGTTCTACTCAAAATCACGATTTTGTTGTTCGCGCGAACAGCGAACAGCACAATAGGGCAATAGACCCCCTTATTTGTAGCTTATCTCGAATAGCGAACAGGCCAAAAGACCAATCGCGGGCTTCCCCGCCACCACAAAAACTGACGTAAGCAAGAATATTTACTGAAATCTAATTTTTGTGAAAAGGGGGACAATGTAACTTTCGTTCTTAGGATATGATTTAGAACATAAAAGAATAAATTTGAAGTTTTTTAAGTGCGCGGAGTGATGCAAAAAAGGCGGGAAACGCTGTTCCTCTATTCGTCTATTCGTTTCGTGGGGTACGAACAGCCCCCTCTGTTCGTCTATTCGTGATCGCCCAAAACGAATAGAGAACAGAAAAATGGCAATTTCGGCTATCTGTTCCCCTATTCGTATAAACAAAATCACGATTTGAGCTACGAATAGAGGAACGGCCCGTTTTAGCGATATTGCTGTTCTCTGTTCGTCGAACAAAATCACAGCCTTATAATCCGGCGTATAGGTAGCAGTCCTCACGCGATGGAAAAAAATGTATCTCTTGTTTTTTTTTAACCCTCAAAGCGAGATTCGTCTTAAATCTCTATACTATCGACTGCTCAAATAAAAAGAAGTATACGTATACTTCTGCTAGTTTCGCAGAAGTATATCCGGTTTTAAGGTTATTTTACGAGGATGTGGTAAGTGCACGAAATGAGCGCACGTAAGCCGGGGGGTTAAGGGAACTACCGTATAAATCGGATTTAAAGTCCTTCATAATATAAGTCAAGTCGGAGTAGAATCGTTGACATTTGTTCTTTTCTGCTCCAATAACACCCGGACAGCGCTAGAAAGTAAAGAAATAGATTCTCCTCACCATCCGCAACACGCCCATATGTGTCGCTCCCCATAACTCTTTCTAGTTGTGGAGTTGCGCGAGATGCTAGCTAAACTCACCACACATCACGTGCACATCGGCGACATACAACATCCACTGATTCGTAAATAAAAATTTGGCGCGACGGGTAAAAAAAGAAGTACCCCCCCTACGGAGGTAACTAGCAAAGATACCAAAAAATATAACACGGGCGATAAGCTAACTTGAGCGTATTATAAGTTAACATTTTAATGTATCTTTTGACATTTCACTTCCTTTAGATCCGATTTATACGGTAAATTTATTTTTCTTTGATAATTATTTATCAAGCCCTATTCTCAATAGTACCTTTAATAATTTCGAAGGGAACATAACAATATCCATGTAGACGAATCTCGAGAGAAAGGACAGTGACTTCCGACAACGGGCTTTGTTAAATCGCGATGAAGATGACCATGAGTGGTTATGAGGGTGCGTCTATACTGTTTTTTCGTGCGAATACGAGAACACAGAGATTTCACAACTACTGCTCGTTTTAGCAGAAGTAGCTATACTACTGCTTGTTTTTGCAGAAGTATAGCTCGGAGGGTTAACTAACCTCCATTACCGTACACCATACCCGAATGTTAATTTTCAAATACCAGTGTGAGGCTGATCCTTAGGTGGGTTATTTAGCACTCCGTCACACACACACACAAAAACGGCCTCAAAACGAAATTGTGTTAAAACCATTATTAGCAATGTCCCTTCCGGTTCTCACACATTTGTTCGACATTCCAGCTGGAACAAAGACGACCATCTTGATGTCCCCAAGAAGATCTCACAAATTGTTAAACGAGGGAAGTATTGAGAAGAAATTTTTTTGAACAAGGAAGAGTACGACAGTAGGCTGTTATGTTAAGCGAAAGTATACTTACATATTTTTCGTCTTTCTGAGAAACGAATGAATAGTGGAAAATCGGTGGGCTTCGCAAGAAAGATGTGCTGGCGACACAAAAGTTGGTGTCGTCACACAAATTTTGTGTCAGCTCTTTATGTCACTAAACTGGGAAATGTGTGAAAAAAAGTTTGTGTAGGGATGTGCGCGAATTTCCACGACTATGCGTAATATGTGTGAAAATATCACATGTGAGGAACGCTAATAATGCCCCTTTCTACAATAAAATTTAAAATAAATTTATTTTTTCGTGAACATTTCGTTTTTTACCTCTATCTACCATCCTTATTTAAACTAAATCCGATCTCAACAACATTTCAACACTCTGAAAACTTTGTTGAAATCGTTCCCGCCACTTTTTTCAATGAAATTTCTCTAAAATTTTGTTGACAATAAATTCTCAATGAAATCTGGCGATGCCAGACCTCCAGACCAGCCCACACACAAACAGGCATACAGGTCGGTAAACTGGTGGTAAATGATATGTAGCGACAAACAACAAAGACGCCGACGACAACGACATCAATGACAACCACAACGACAACGACAACAACGCATTGCGTCGAGAGGGAGATGACCCGCTTGGTTCTCTCTATGGACGTACGTCCGTTGGGCCGCTGTAGAGGAGGGCGTACCGTCGATGGTGTGAGCTGATGGCGGCTTCGGCCAATGACGCTGCGCCGGACATGGAATCTTGCATCACCGTCAGAAAGCATTATACAACAACCAACCACTTGGAAAAGGCCACGTTGAGAGGAAGAAGACCGGCTCGGTTCGGCAGTCGTTTGGGCCGCTGTAGATGAGGGGGTACCGTCAATGGTGTGAGCTTTGGGCAGCTTCGGCCGGTGATGCCATGTCGGACATGGAATCATCACTCATCGTTGCCATCAGAAAGCATTATACAACAACCAACCATTTGCAAAAGGCTACAACTGGGAACCGAAAGAAGCAAGAACAGAGAGAAAAGGCGGAGCGAATGAGACCCTCCACTCAGTCTGCTCTATCAGAGGGTTCCGGCGAGTGGTGAGGACTATGTGAACCTTTGGGCGCTTTAGATGTAGACGGTGACGCTGCCGTGTCAGATCATCGTCACCATAAAAAAACCAATATTACCACTGCACGAAAGAACAAATAGAAGAGGTTCAGGGAGCAAGATCCTCCACTCGGTCGGATCTATCACTGGGTTACATTGATGGTGTGAGCAGTGTGCGACTTCAGCCGGTGTCGCCATGTCGGACATCTCGCCAACAACTTTACACAACAATAAACTAATTTTAGCTGGGCAAAACCGCAAAACCAGTGTACAAAAGAACAAAGTGCAGAGGTGGAGAGAGGAGAGGGACGTTTTTTCTAGTTGATTGCAGTCATTACTAGAGTTGCTCTACTAGAGTAGTTTGCATAGAGTAGTAATAGGTAATAATAACATGAAATACATTAGAAAAAGCATTTTGTTCATAGCAGAGTAGTATCGTTTTTTGGCTAAATAATAATGTTGTGTTATTCATATACATAAGGACGGAGGGGTCCACAGCTTAAAATAAATATATTCCTTCACGAGCAAGTAAGAAATTTATTTTAAAATTTATTGTAAATAAGGATCAGCCTGATATTTTTCGAACTCCTTACATATGTCTCTCGTGCAAAATTTCCCGCAAAATAAAATACCCTCTTTCAAAACCTACGGTAATTTAGCGTGCGAAATATTACGCCCATATCAGCAGAGCGTGCAACAATGTGTGCAACTGGGTTACTCCACGTGTGCAAGGTGCGAGCACTCGCTCTTGCTATAAGACAAAATAGAATCAAGTTAAACTCGGGCGACCTATAAATGTTGAATGCGACGATATATTGCAAAACATATAATTCAGTTCAACATTTATAGGTCGTAATGATCACAATACAAACAATATTTTGTATTACCCATAAAAGATCGTTTTCTCATAATATCACGCTTAGTTATAAACGACCAATAGAAGGTCATACTTTATAACTAATGGCAACACAAAATCACTAAGAGTAAAACTTATTTCACAAAATTTCAGTGCAGACAACTTTAGTACATTATTACCAGCAGCCGCTGGAAGATTTTTTGTAGCGAGCTAAACAGAATGCGATTTGTAGAGACAGAGGAAGAGGTATGAAAAATAAAGTGGCTTGTCTCCTAGGTAGAGGTATCGTACCGTAGTGTGCCACAGTTGCTTGTCTATGCTGAATTAAATAAGTAGCAGTGTCACATGGACGTTAAAGTAAGAGATATAATAATAATATAATAATATTGTACACGAATTATATTTTTTATATAAGTAGTTTATGAAGGTTCCCTTTTAGTGTGCAAAATCGTTCTTGTTCGACACTCTTTTGTGACACGATAACATTCCCTTCAAGTTTACAGAACCATTGTTGTAGGACTAAAATGATTCGTGACACTTTAAAATGTTCCCTTCAAGTTTACAGAACCATTCTTGAAAAATATGCGTTTTATACATAGCCCTGTTCTTTCAAGCTATTCACAAAGATAAAATTTTAAAGGTAGGCAGATATTTAAGACACTATGACTACCCATGTAAGTCCAAGCGAAAAATGAATTATTTACAGGTAAGTTTTGATCAACTTGATGGTCAGTACCTGTTTTGGCAAAAAGTGAAAACTACTGTCTCACTGAAGAAGGAGAAGAAGGCAAAGAAGGAGAAGGAGAAGAAGGAGAAAAGGTCTCAGTTTCCAACACAACTAAGATTTTGAAAGATTTTGAAAAAATCTTGATTACTTATCACTCTCTCAGAAATAAAATGGTAATAATGAATTAATTGAGAGGCCCCCAGCCCTGCTCCTACTTGTCTCACTCATGCCCAGGTTCTAGCAAACTGAACAAGTAAACTGCAATTTATTGTCTTTGTCGCACCCTTAATATATCATCAACAGCCATTGTAAACCAATCAGCCCCCCCCTAACCATACATGGGAAAAATACATTAAAGTGCAGTATCAGATGAATCATGATTCAGGTCAACAATAATCAAATAATCTTAATGGCCCCTCTTTCATGAAATGTGAAATACTTTGCTGGTTTTATCACTTGTCTCACACTGTATACAGTCATTCATATTAATATACAGCTTGATAATATGATCAGTCCCACTTGTTAATTAAAGAGATTGAGTGTCTTTGGTCAAGTACCATGCAATGTAGGTGCCAATGCATATCCTCAAGCCTCTTGCATCTGAAAACAGGGTGAAGATCAGCAAGACAGGCAACTTTGCCACATGGAAGTTTTCGGCGAGCCAAACTGACGACTTTGGCATTTTTTACTCATGTGACTACCTTTCACGACCATCTGACAACCCTGATCACTGCGTGTTATGACACTTTGACGACCTGATAACTTTTGGTGAAGACCTTTCGATGACCCTGATGACTTGTGGTGACAACCTTTTGACGACCCTTGTTACGACTCATTACTATCTCGAGATGACTCCTCATGACAACACTGACGACCCATTTGATGACTTGACAACCTTCCACAAATAACTACTCATCCCGTGAGTGAGAGCAAGTGACGAAAAGTACAACTGCACGACGACCATGATGACTGACAACCCTAACTGACGACCCAACAGATCTTCTGTGACAACCCATGTGACTCCACGTGACAACACCTTACAACCTAAGTGCCGACAAAAAAAACCTGACGGCCCTAACGACTTTGGTTGACGACCTCAGATGGCCCATGTGACGACCTGTTGAAGACCGTCAAAAATCTTTTGATGACATCTGACGACTCCATCTGGCAATTTTTTGCCAAAGTAACAAAGGTCTGATTGCAATCCTTCTACCACTGGCCTTCTCTCAACAGAAAAAATGGAGTTGCAATTGTTGAGCTTACCTCTTATTTTGATTCAATGTTGTGAATTCCCCACAGAAAACATTTAGCAGTGGCAAAATTTCTTATGATACACCATATGTCTGTTCAATGATATACACTTGTCAACTTGAATTATGAAATAAATTATATTATCAGTGCCATAGTGAAGGGGTTATTTTTTACTTGAAGAGAATAAATACTAAGCTGCTGTAAAAATTAAGGAAAAAATTAATTCTAACCGTTGTGTCACCTTTTGTCTCTGGCTATCTATATTGTTGTTGTGTGGGGAGAATGAAGATGGTTTCTCCACAATGGCTCTACATTAAGTCTGTGTGTTGAGATCAGGAACATCGACTGTGACAACAGCAAAAGTGCCATGGTGGTTATTGATGTACAAGGCAAATGCATGAACTGGGAGGATTTGTTGGCTCACATATCACACAAGAAAGAAATGTACCTTACAGACTGAAGTAGTAACCATACACAATAAGAATCCTATTTTTGCTCAGGCTGAAGGAAGTCAAATTTACTGAAATCAGTATCTGATAGAACATGCCTACTAGCATTACAAAAGTTCAGTGTGTGCTGTTAATTGGATGCAGATTCTACTATAAGTAGGTTCAAGCTTGGAAAAATCAAAATTATGGTAAGTTAGTTTCTTCTCAAGTAATACTACAAAAAACTTCATTTAAGTAATGAAGAAACCATATATGAAATGTTGGGGATTTTTTTTAAAGTTATCACACTGAAAATAGAACTTACAGAGATCAACTTCAATGAACACAACAAACTCTAAGTAACTTCTTGCAATATCCACTTGTGCATTCTTGTGTGCATGACTAATTACACACACTTTGTTATAGTCAACAAACAACCCGTAAGTACACTCACAACATTGTTAAGTCATTGTTTTTAAACATGATGACACTGACGCAATTAGTTTTTACTGCTAATGTTAAGTTCTATACATTATAGCTTTGAAATCAGGCCAGATTTTCTTCATCAAATCCACTTCTCATGCATGGACCTCCAGTTTCATTGAATTGGATTGGATGACGATGGGGCTTCTGTTCTCTTTGCCAAGCTACATCCCCCAAGTATTGCTCTTGCCAAAATCTGGGGTTTCTGTAAAATTGTTGAAAAGTAACATTGATGCACAAGCAGTATATTATGTGCAAAGATGACTGTGTTGCAATTGTACTTATAGGTAGGTAACTATTACATATCTTTACTATAGTAACTAACTTGTGTGTCGTATTGCGATGAATAGAGTGTGACTGTTTTTTGTACCTTTATTTTTTACAACCGGGCTACACGATGTTTTTAGGTTGCACACAATGAAATCGTGCAACAGCTTAGCAAACCTATGTTGCAAAAATACCATACTACGTTAACCCTCCAAAGGAGTTTCCCCTTAAAGTACCTTAACTTGTGCAAGATCCTGCACAAGTTGTAAACACAACTTGTGCAGGATCTTGCACAAGTTAAGGTATTTAAGGCGTTAAAGGTCGCAAGGATGACACATAATTTTTCAGTATCGGGATTCCACACTTGTAATTTGGAAGGCAATGGGATGTTCGTTAGCACAAACAGGTGCACTATCCCCCGAGACTGCCAAAAACTCTTGTTAAACGGAGGGAATGTTAGGTGGTACAAACAGCCGAACATGCATAGGATTTGACAAAGATGATTTGTCGTCGTCCGATAGTTGTATGATGGTAAATACGTTCTTGATAGAAGACGGGATGGCTGTGCTAGATGACGAGATGGCTGCGCTAGATGGATGATAAAGTAATCATAGTTGTTATGGTGGTCTCTAGGGTCAATTTTTTGCAATGAATTCAGCTGATGCATCAGAATGTTGCAAAACTGACCAGAACATAGTGAATCGGGGTGATTTCAGTTAACTTGTGCAGGATCCTGCACAAGTTAATTAACTTGTGCCGAATCCTGCACAAGTTGCCGTTGGAGGGTTAAATATTGAAGTAAATTATTTTACATAAAAAGGAATTGATATTAAATCTCACAGTATACGAAATCCATTCACTGGTCAGTCGATCATGGGAATGAGACATCACGTCTCAACTGAGAAAGATAAAAAATGGCTGGGAATTTCCACGAGAATTTACGACACTGGTTGCAAACTTCCGATAATACTAAAGTGTTACTGTGAGTAACATTTAATACCAGAAAATGATAACAAATTAACCCTCCAACGGAGTTTCCCCTTAAAGTACCTTAACTTGTGCAAGATCCTGCACAAGTTGTTTTTACAACTTGTGCGGGATCCTGCACAAGTTTAGGTATTTAAGGCGTTAAAGCGCGCAAGGATGACACATAATTTTTCAGTATCGGGATTCCACACTTGTGATTTGGAAGGCAATGGGATGTTCGTTAGCACAAACAGGCGCACTATCCCCCGAGACTGCCAAAAACTCTTGTTAAACGGAGGGAATGTTAGGCGGTACAAACAGCCGAACATGCATAGGATTTGACAAAGATGATTTGTCGTCGTCCGATAGTTGTATGATGGTAAATACGTTCTTGATAGAAGACGGGATGGCTGTGCTAGATGACGAGATGGCTGCGTTAGATGGATGATAAAGTAATCATAGTTGTTATGGTGGTCTCTAGGGTCAATTTTTTGCAATGAATTCAGCTGATGCATCAGAATGTTGCAAAACTGACCAGAACATAGTGAATCAGGGTCATTTCAGTTAACTTGTGCAGGATCCTGCACAAGTTAATTAACTTGTGCCGAATCCTGCACAAGTTGCCGTTGGAGGGTTAACCTTACGAGGAAAAGTATCTAAAATAACACCATATTTTGACGTAAAGATTTTGTTGCTAATTATGTCACTTTTAGTATCTGTACTTAAGTACATTACATTTGTAATAAGTACCGGGCTTCCTGTATGTAAAATGTGAATGTCTGCATGCCTGTATATTAATATGCAGATATCCCCCAGGGAACGATACCCATTATCAGTGATGCCTATTGTTATACCGGCAGTGCCTGTGTATGAATAGGCTGTTTTTTAATATAAACAGTAAGTGCCTTTTAATTTATGGGCATGTGTAGATGGGCCATTTGTATATACAGGCAGCCTGTGTATAAACCTGTATCAATCCCATCCCATCCCATCCCTGCCTACCTTTATGTATGCAGACACCAAAAATTTAAAATTTACCCTACATTCTGCCCATTTATAATAAATGTTCCCTCACCAGCATGGTTAACAGGTAGTCATTATCTGTATCTGCCCATATTTCTGAGGGCACCTTATGTTTAGAAATGGGCACTGATCATCCCCCCCTCATACCAGCCAGTTTATACATATACAGAAACAAGAAATTGACCACCTTCTCTGCCCACATATATACAGCATCCAGCCAATAGATTAGTGATGTCTGAGTCTTCAAAGAATTTTGGCCAGGGGTGGATCAAATTTCATGATTCCTTAGTAGAGGCTGATCAAAATCATTTTTACACCACAAACTTTTCTAGTAATGCCATGGGGTTGTCTAATCATTTAGTGAGCTTGCCGGACATTTTTATTTTGATGGTCGGCTCACTCTATTTTTGCTCAGAAATGCTTTGGCCATTTTTTTCTAGACATCAATCTTCCTACATACTGTACATGACTGTGTATATATAACCGTGCCAGTATATTTACAGAGACATTTCAAATATGGGTACCAACATCATAACTTCTTTCACATTCTCAACACACACCAGCAGACATCATCATCTATCATGAGAGACCATCACTCTCATTAATTTTTTCACCATCCAAACATAAAATGACAATCACGACAAGTTTGTATTATTGGCATCTGGCTTTTCTATCATTTCCTCTGCTGCAAGAATTAATTTTCTTGTCAACTACAATTATCATACCAACATGCTATCCCCTCAATACATATGTTAACTATACAAGTGTGTCTACTGGACATGCCAGTATGTATATCTGAATGCTAGTATGGCAGGCATCTTGAATCTTGCACCTTGATACTGACACTTAGCAGGTAAAATTATACATTTTAGCATGCTAATGTGTATAATGTATACCATGCATATATCATGGCATAGTATTGTGTTGCCATCCAAAAAATTACCCCATTTTGTGCCCCCAGATCAACTCTGATGCCACCAATCTTGCCCCCCACTGTTTTTGTCATACACCATCACGGGCTGCAAGCACAACACATGCCCCTCCACCCACCTGACTTTTTTTCTACATCTTTGAATCATAATTTCCAATTCAAAAGTTGCACACCCTCTATGCATTTTTGTATCTATCACTTCTTGCGCACTACATCGGGCACTGCTGTGACCACTAGCCCACTGACAATAGGGAAAGGGATTCATGTCTGTGAGCACAGGGTTTATTCAAGATTTTTTCATCTTTTTCATTTATATTTTGATTACCAGTCTTCAATTTCATTCTTACTCTCCCCTCATGGAATCAACACTGCTCATCTCTTTTCTGATGTTGGAACTGCCTCCCCCCTCCCCATTCTAGATGTGAGGAAAAATGAGTTTGTCTTTTCTGTGTTAGCTATTAGATGATAGCTTATGTATTGAAGTAGCATCCAATTTATTGACTTGCTACATTGAGACTTCCCTTAGGTTAAGAGTATTCTGTCACATGTATATTTCAGCAGCTAGATCTTTGGACCTCTATCCCAATAGTTGCAAGCAAGACCTTTAACACCAATCAGAACATAATTTTTTATCTCGATTGCTAGTCCAGTTCTGGCCTAGTTACTGTTTCTAGTCCTGTTCGAAGTGGACTAGTACTTGGTTTTATCTTGGTTTTATTGCGCCCTAACCTACATCTTTCTGTGAACTCTCAAATTCCTTTCTCATTTTCCCCCATTTCAATTTGAGTCATTTTTTGATCGGATCACGCATCATGGCCAAAAATACCAATAACATGGGCGAAAGCAAGGGGCGTGTAGTAATTTTTCGCGGCGGCACTACTTGCGACGGACATGGTGGGTTGTGATCAGTCTTCCGGGTAATTTTTTGCAAGGAATAGATCTAGCTCGTCAGCGGATGCCACAGAGGCCTCCTTCTATGTGATTCTGCAAATGTCCGAATTGCTAGTCCAGATCTGAACTAACAATTATTGTTAGTTCAGATCTGGACTAGTGTTCCGATTGGCGTTAAGTTGTGACATTGTAGCAGTCCTTATAACTAGATTGTTTTTGACACAAAATAGATGCCTCTTGTTTTCATATTGTTCGCGATACCTTGTATTGTTGAAGTTTTTATACTTATTTAAAATACGCAGTTTTGAGACTTAGAAGGTAATTTTTGGTGTCACACAAAGTAACATTTCTATTTCACACCTTAGTGGTACCGTACACAGCACATCACACACATCACAACGAACAATCGCCACCACCCCGTGCATCACCTCACCATGGTGCCGGGTAGTGAGTTTTCGGTCATAATTAAATAACTCGTCAAATATTTGAATGCACGAGGAGCTACACATATGGGGAAATTGGTGTTGACGAGGAGAATCTAAAGTTGATAGCTTTAGAACAAACAGAGTGTGTTAATTGGCAGAAAAAAACAAATGTTCACAAAAATCGGTCATTTAGACTGGGTGGTTCTTATACCCCTGTGGTTCTTATGCTCCGGAATATACGGTAGACAGGTGGATGCCTGGTGGATGCTAGAGAAGATGCTATGGTATCGTGTACGGGATGACATCTCTTTGACCAAGACATCTGTATGGTACAATACCCAAGTACCATAGAGGATTGTTTGGCAGTTGGTCGGGCAACTTTCTCCCTCTCTAGAGAGCCCTACTGTAAATTGCGGCATAAGTACCCACAAATAATGTTAAAAGATTCCTTTTACAGCTGTTTGCAGGAAAAGTTGACCTTGTGTAGCCTAGTACAAATACCTGTAAATACTAAGATATTTTTTCCTATCTACCATCAACCTAGACAAATTGCATAACGGCCATGGGACTGGCCACCCAAGACTTCATTCACAGTGGACTTCGCCCATGAACATTCACAGAAGGACCTAAAGGGCTTCATTGCTTACGATACACCTATAGGGCATTTTCAGACCTTTAGGTCCTTCTGTGCACTGCAAACGAAAAACACCGGTAACCTCCCCGTACACTCGCAAAATGTCAGAGTGTACAGGGAGGTTACCAGAATTTCAAGAGTGTACGGGTGGGTTACTGGTTTTTTAATACATTACTTTTTGTTTATCACGCTAAGCTTTGAAGCAAAAAAATCTTCGGAGTGGTTGTTTGTTTCATGACTCACATTTAGCGAATCACAAGTTGTAAACAGCAAGATCCCCTGTTGGGTCTAGTTTTGGTTTCAATTCTAGGCTTGATCTATGATTTCATTTGGTGAGTGCGTATTGGGCCTATTCATATTTTCAAAATATTATGGTACTATCAGAAGTGACTGCGCCAAAAATGAGAACACACAAGAATAATAAGTGGGGCTGAAAATTGGAGTAGTGTGTCTACGTGTTTGTTACTTATTCCTTTGTATCACTTCACCTAATTCTTGTGTGGCATATTATTTGTATGATAATACAGTTTTAGTACATATGGTACCATACTACAACACTGATGCTCGACCCAGATGCAACTGTAGCAGTGTGCCCTCTCACTGCTTTCACATCACACATATGTATTTTTTTCAATTACATCACTGATACCCCACCGGCCCATCATGGGAACAGCCGAAACTCAGTCCACAGACTGAGTTATCCCTCCTGTCTTGCATCGCCGTGTTGCCAACATCAATTGGCAGTGGCAGGTATATTTTGGGGGTGAGTTATCATGAACTTGCCATCTTCTACACTATTATACTCACCACACCTCCATTTTTTTCAATTAAATAGTTGCAGGCCTACCGGCAAAATCGCCGAAACTCAGTCCACAGACTGAGTTATCCCTCCCGCCTTGCACCGCCGTGTTGCCAACAACAATTGGCTGCGGCGGGTATATTTGGGGGGTGGTTTATCCAAAACTCGTCATCTTCTACACTATTATACTCACTACACGTCCATTTATTTTCAATTAAATAGTTGCAGGCCTACCGGCGAAATCGTTGAAACTCAGTCCACAGACTGAGTTAGGCATTCCGCCTTGAACCGTCGTGTTGCTGACAACAATTGGCAGTGGTGAGTACATTTGGGGGGTGGGTTATCAAAAACTCATCATCTTCTACACCATTATACTCACTACACGTCCATTTTTTTTCAATTCAATAGTTGCAGGCCAACCGGCAAAATTGTCAAAACTCAGTCCACAGACTGAGTTAAGCATTCAGCCTTGAACCGTCGTGTTGTCAACGACAATTGGCAGCGGCGGGTATATTTTGGGGGTAAGTTGGTATGAACTTGTCTTGTTTCACACTATTATACTCACCACAAATCTTTTTTTTTTCAATTAAAAAGTTACAGGCCTACTCGCAAAATCCCCAAAACTCAGTCCACAGACTGAGTTTGGGATTTCGCTTTGCACCGCCGTGTTGCCAAAGTAAATTGGCAGCGGTGGGTATAGTAAGAGAGGTGAGTTGCATTGAATATTATTATTTGTACTCTTGTTTTGACTACATCTAATTTTCAATTATATTATTTCAGGCCAGGCATGGGAACAGCCAAAATTCAGTCCACAGACTGAGTTTGGCATTTCGCCTTGCACCGTCGTGTTGCCAACAAGAATCGGCAGAGGCATGTCAATATTTCTGGTGAGTTATTGAAATCAAACTATTTTACAATTGTTTCCATTTCAGCTTAGTTTCAATTAAATAATTAACTTTCTTCTACTTTGGTGATATGATCCACAGTATCGTTTTTCAGCTTGGGGCTGAAATTTTTGCATGTGTGTCAATTTGGTGGGCGATGTCTTGGGCGGACCCCTAAAATATGTTAATGTAGTATATTTAATTATATTAGTGGAGATAAATTACACATACTCTACTATTGTAGTCCAACAGTAGGTAGCCCTCCCGGAAACCCTCCTGTAACGTTCTGGTAGCCCTCCTGTAAGCTCCTGTATCCCTCCGGTCCGGTAGCCTTCCCATAACCTTCCTGTTGCCCTCCCATACACTTCGGGTATGCCACCGGTAAACATTTTTCTAGCTACTAAGTAATGCAGTTATAGCCACTAATTAGATTGATATCGATTCTAAGACTTACTGAGAAGTCTGTTTTCCTGTAAAATTGTACCAATTCCTATCGTACATAGAAATAAATCCGAAAGCTCCTCTTGGTCTTGAATTTCCGGTAACCTCACGGTAGACTCCGGTAACCCTCCCGTACACTAGTTTACCGGAGGGTTACAGAAGTGTACCGGGAGGTTACTGGAAGATACCATTCCGGGGGCTCCGGTAACCTCCCCGTACACTTGAGTGTACGGGGAGGTAACCGGTGTTTTTCGTTTGCAGTGTGAATTGCATAAATTCTATATTTTCTATCCCCCCCTCGCCATGAATCAAACAATCATGGCTGCAACTAACTCACAGTCTCTTGAATGATTAAGGCAACAAAAATAATGGATACGTAATTGATATGCGTCTAGAATAATGTCTTCCCAATCCTCCCATTTGTTGGGGGAGGGGGGAGGGGGGCATTCTCTTTTAAATGTTCAAATTTTGTGTGAGGTAATTCAAGGACAGTGGGGGGATTTGATATAACCCTTCGGCATCATGAAGTCGGCCTATTTTGGCTAGCAAAAACGATTTCTTAATCTTGCCAGGTAAAAAAATCAGACTAGGTACAATTTGTACCGCCTATACGCGAGGTCAAAAATGTCTGCAACAAGCGGTATTAGTTGTACTAATACTGTGTGACAAGCTAGTGATTTTAACACGGTGAAAAAGTATCGGTATCAAGATTTTTTCAAAATCTTAGTTGTATTGGAAACTGAGTCTCTTTTCTCCTCCTCCTCCTCCTCCTCCTTCTCCTTCTTCTCATCCTTCAGTTTGACAGTTTTTTCACTTTTTGCCATAACAGGTACTTACACTATAAGCTAAATTAAAGTTACCTGTAAGCAATTAATTTTTCAGGTTAGCGTACATTGGTTAGTCATCATGTTTTGATGTCTGTTTACTTTAAAAATTAATCTTACTTTTAAAATGGCACGAGCACTGGAAGAACGCGAATGCACCTGGTGTAGTTCCTACTCTTATCCTTGATGTGTATCGTGTACACATGATGGGAAACATCGTGAATTGCATTCAATCGCTTGGTATTGTGGTGATTCACATCCGGGCGGGATGTAGTTACCTTTGTCAGCCTGTGGATGTTGGTATCAACAAATCCATCAAGACCGCAATGAGGGAAAAATGGGAGGATTGGATGCTTGATGGAGAAGGGATGGTAATTGGTGTTGCTAAGGAACCAACCAGAAAATAGTAGCAGAATGGGTATTGGACGCGTATAAAAACATTCCCAGCCAAATTGCAAGGAATGCACGGATGAAGCAGGGTTATGAGTGGTTTTAATTTTGGTAATAAATAATTAATTTTACGTTTGAAAGACTGTCACTAAGAAAAGATAATTGTGGTCGGAGATAAAATTTAATTTATAATTAAACACATTTAACTTTTGTTAATTCGCGTAAAGAAGGACAACCACATAGGCATATCCACAGTTTTGGTAGAAGTGCCAGCGCATGGTGCAACTGTCACGATCCGCAGTGATCTTCACTATGGCACCATCCAATCAGAGATCATTATCGTCTGCAGTGTATTCCCTTGCTGTGAAACAAACACAGCACTCATCAGATCCATAACCATTCATCATGTGGTATGCAAGTTCATGGCGCACAAAGGATCGCAGACGGAGGTGGAGGCCAACACCCAAATCGTCCCATTTGAGAACCAAGCTGTTTCTGCAACCAAAAGGATGAATTACATAACTGCGCGCCCATTACCATCAGGCAAAAACAGACAAGAACAATCCTTTCCATGATGAATCTGGCCTCTCTTCCGTGTTGTGCCCTGTTGTGATGTGAGTTTTACAGCTTTTTACCAGTTCTCTGCAACTATCCGGAACTATGGGGACCTATACATATCGGCATGTTGGTGGTGACAAGGAGAAACCATTCCAGATAGTTTTAGATCTAATTTATAGGTTGGAACACTATAAAAATGCAAATGTTCCAAAAATGGGGATTGATGCTTATACAGTGGTGATATAAGCCAGACAATATCATAAAGGTTTTTATGATGGATTTACCTCTATTATAATTCGCATACAAACATAAATAAATTATATCATTATCACAAAGAAAGGTCTATCTTTGCTCATAATAGAAGTTATTTGAAGATATAATACCTTTCTTTTTGATTGATTTCCCCTTCACAAATCGTCACTCGGACAAGGTCTAGCAATACTACTAGTATGTAGCTCAAAAAATACATGTCAAAAAATCTTCATGCCATTTCTGTATTATTTCTGAGACTGTCCCCCTACCACCCATCCTATGACCAGTCCCATGCACATGAAACACAAAAGCACAAAATACTCTACACCACCAAATGCATCCACAAATAATGCTGCAGCAACTTCCCCTCGGTGCAGCAACACCCCGGACACAACACATTGAGTACCAAGCTAACCACTCAGGTGCAGTACTCTTACTGAGCATACACACTCATAAGCACAGAGCTAACCACTCCAGTGCTATCCTCCTTGTGAGAATGAGTGATGAGCAGACCTTCCAAATAGCGTGAAACAAACCAAGTCGACACTAGCAAACATCACAAGATCATCTACAAACATGTTACTGAAGTTTCCACAGAGGTGTGAAACTGTTTGATTGAGCTTGTGTGGTTGGAAGACATTGCCTGTTCCCCTTGATCTTTGAAGACAGGCAGAGTGAAAGATCACATAAAGACAAAGCAAAACAAGGTAGGTTCTTGGCCTATGTCACTCGCCCCCACGAATGGAGGATCAGTGTGAAAAAAAAGAGCGAAAAAAAAACATGTAGAGGAAAATTAATCCATGTCTCTTTATGCACAATCTAAACAGTCTGTGATTGTGTTTGAAAGCGTAAGCGTTGTATAGAAGAGGAAGATGAAACATAAAAAATAACATCCTTAGTAGTGGTTAAGTCTGCTCGTTTAAAAAAGGTGTGACTCTTCTGATATTCAATCGTTCAGATTTTGTTCCGTGTTGAACCTTGATAGTCCCATTTGTATGAATTGTTGTGATACTCCAAAGATCACTTTCATACCAGCTCTCTGACTTGCAGAGGATAACATCTTTCTTAAGAAGTACTTGATCGCCAACTTTATAATCCTGATCACGGCGTGAGCGATTTTCCCGCATCGTGATGAGGTCAGTTTGGTGCTGCCTATGATTCTCCTATATTATTCCAGTCAGCAAGGAAGGGAACGTTGAACAACATGTCCCTGCCAAAAATTGCTGCACCTGGGGAGGCTTTTAGTACTGTATGGTAAGTTGAGAGAATGACCCATGCTGCGTTGGTTAGGAACGCATCTATGTCACTGGCTACTACTGTATTGGCCATATCCAGTTCATTAGTGCGGAGCATTGCACTAATTACTTGATGCACCCGCTCAAGTATAGCATTCGCTTGTGGGTTCTTGACACTGGTTGGCTTACGCTTGATCCCATATGATTCACAAAGGGCTTCAAAGTGAAGTTTGAATTCGCTTCCATTGTCATAAATAATGTATTGACAACGTGGATAACGGCTAAACCAGGTCTTATTCACTAAATTACTTATCGTTGCAGATGATTTGTCAAAGTATAGTAATTTAGGATTGTTATGAGCCTTATTGCCCTTTTGTCCCTTGTTATCCGTGAGAATGACCGCATCTTTGGTTACCGGCAGTTCTACTACTTCAAACCAACTAGTAGTAAGACACATAAAGTCAATTTCTGTCCCATCCTTACCTTTGTGGGTGTATGGTCCAATAAGGTCCACACATAATGCCTCCCAAGGGTTTGTGATGACAAGCTTAGCAGGGAGTTTCTCATACTTGTGCTTGTGTTGTTTGTTGACTTGACATATACGACAGTTTTTGACATGTGATCGGATAGTACTTCGCACACCTTTCCAATACATCACTGCGTGTAATGTCTCTTCAAGACGTGTGTGTCCAAGATGCTGCAAGTAATGGTGATACCAGCTAACTGCTCAATTTTGAAGTGCTTTTGGATGACCATCCTGCCATCTTTACATAATAAATGGGTATCCTCTACTAATTGAGTGGAATACTTGTCATGTCTACTAAGCTTTTTCAAAGTTGCATCTGTCACCTGGGCTTGTGAAATTTCTTTCACTGTTAAGGGGTAAATTACATCTTTGCCGCTGCGATTAGCAAACACCAGATTAATACTTTCTTGGTGGTCAGAAGTACTGTCAGCACTTGATGCATGCTCGGTGTAGTGACACCACCATTTTGTGAATGTCATCCAATTGGCGTTGTCATCTTGGGTTGGACCGGAGTCTAACCTGGAGATGTCATCGGCAACAGTGTTATGGATGCCTTTTATGTGCACAATTTTGGGACCATACTCTTCCAGTAATAATCTCCACCGATAAACTAGGTCAGAGGTTAGTCCAAGGGCATCTTGGATTAAATTTTTATGGTCTGTATAGACGTTAATTTGTTGTCCCCACAGTATGCCTTTGAACTCTGTGAGTGTCTCCACTATGGCCAGTAGTTCAATTTCGGTCACACTGTACTTTTGTTGCGTCACAGACAATTTTCTGCTTAAGAATGCAAGTGGCCTATTACCTTGAGTAATCACTGAACCAAGTTGTTTAGACGAGGCATCAGTGTATATTTCAAATTCCTTTGAAAAATCAGGGTAGGCTAAAACTACATCATTAGCGATAGCAGCTTTTATATTATCAAATGCTATTTGATGTACCTCATCCCAGTACCAAGGTCGCTTTTTGGTTTTCTTGGCTTTGGTGCCTTTGGCATGACCACACTCTCCTACTAACAAGGTGAATGGGGCAAGCATTTCACTACGTCTTGCCCAAAGATCTCTATTTTACTGGACCATACCCAGGCACCTACAGAGGTCTTTGACTTGTTTTGGCGGTGTGATTGCAAGTATCGCTTGTGCTTTGTTTGGCTGTGGCTTTATGCCAGTTCTGCTTAGTATATAACCCAGGTATTCTGTTTCAACAGCACAAAATTTCGATTTTGGGGCATTGACTCTCAAGCCCGCTTCTCGCAGTCTGGTAAGTACCAACCTTAAGTGTTCTAGGCGGTCATACAGACTTGCCCTGGTGATGCAAAGCAAATCATCTAGATAAGTTCTTACGAACTCTAATGCTACCATTAGCTCTGACATTTTTGCCTGAAAGATAACGGGAGAACCTGCAATGCCCATCGATAATCTGAGATAAGAGTACTTTCCCCATGGGAAAATGATGGTGCAGATTTTGAATGCATCAGGATCCAATGTATGGTGTAGTAACCCATGTTTAAAGCTAGGGCTGTGGCAAAAGTAAAACCTTCTTACTCTTGCAACACGGTACTGATTTTGGGTAATGGAAACGGCTTCCTAACTAGCCGTTTGTTTACTTCCCTAAAATCAGAGATAAAACGTACAGTGTTATCTTTTTTGGTTTTATAAATGTGGGTGACACCCATTCTGATGCAGGCTGAAACTCTAATACCCCCAGTTCACAGAGCCTATCAATTCTTTGATTATGGTCTCTTTGTGTATTTTTGGCACTGGGAATGGTCGGCCATTATATGGCGTAGCACCTTCCTTTAGTTCTAGGGAGACGGGGTCTGTGTTCCAATCACCTAGTGTTCCATCAAAAAGTTCCTCATATTCTGTGAGTAACTCTAGTAACTTATTTTGGTCTTGGAGACTAAGGTGAGTACAGTTGGTGCTAACAACTGATTGGAGGTCTGCTTTTTCATATTTTGCGTCTAGGATATGAACCACTCTCTGAGACGCCTCTTGCATACTGCTGGGTTCGTGTGCCAAGCTGTTGTTCACAGCCCAAGCCTTTTCCATTTTTGACTTAGTCAGACTGCTGATGTCCCTCATTGGCAAAATGATGTCATCAATTGTTATTTCTTTTGTTCGATTCTAGATTCCTAGCTCTTTCATGGTGTTACAACCAAGAATGAGGTCATACATTGGCTTAGTCATCTTCTTATTATTATACTCAACAAGTCTGGTGTTACCAGATACTCCTTGCTGTTTGAGTAGTCACAAAATTTAAGGTTGACTTCACTCCTTCCTTTAAACAGGAAGTCCCCATTCGACGTGTGCCAAGAGGTCGGCACCTGCCTAGTCAAGTAGGGAAAAATGCATGGATGTTCCCTTTTCATGGAACATCAAGTCTCCATCAGATCCACTATCAAGTAGGACCTTGAGGACTTTGTTACTAGTGCAACTTCTCCCAGAGTGTTCGTGTGTCTGGTGAGATTGATTTTCAGTTGCTAACTTGTATCTTGCTTTGGCAACTAAAGCAGTGACCCTTCCTTCTTTTTGACTTGTGGAGGAAGTGGTCGCACTATTGAGAACTGCACCCGACAGTTCAGGGTCCGACAGTCCGGCAGTTATCTCACTCTGTGTATTACTTTCAATTTTTGTGGCAAATTTTTTTTTGATCTTGCATTAGCATGGTATCACTTATAATTCGATTATTGAAATTTGAATTTTCCAATGTCTCATTAGGATTTTTTAAATCTCGTATAAACTAGGAGTTTAAATTATTATTCAAATTATTTATTGAATACAAGTTATCGGTATTTTTACTCAGACTGAGGCAAGCGTCACTTGATTGTTTATTCCTTTTTAGTTTCTTACAACATCTAGTTAATTCCCCAGTACTACCGTACCCATTCTTTCAGGACGAGTCGGAGTCATCGCTGTTATTGTCGTGGTGGCACTTGCATTTCTTCTGCAAATGCTTGAGTTTCTTGTTGGCTTTCTCAAGTTTCTCAATCTTCGCAGATAGCTGCGCATAGGCACTATTGTTGCAATGAGAAGCCTTGGGACCACGAGAAGGTTCACGGGGCTTTCCTCCTACAAAGTCCTTTTTGAAGGATCCGTCCTTCTCATACTTGCGGCACTCCTGCGTATTATGGGTCGTGCGCATGCCCCCATGCTTCTTGCACAAGATGCAGTGCTTTGCGTTTGTGGTATGCTTACGTGGGATTCGATCTTTTAACCCAACCATCTTCTTCTTGGAGGAGTCGCCGGACTTCGCGGCACCCTTAGGCCCATCATGATCCTTGTTGGTTGGATAGGCCTTCTCAATACGTTCGAGTGCTTCTAGGAGCTTCCAAACGCCCTGGGGTACTGATGCCCCACTGAGTTCATATTGGTCTTGCCAATTCCTTGGGAACATGTGTAGTATGTGACTCGCTAGGTCCACATCATCGAATGGCTTCACCGCAGTGGTGAGCTTGGTGGCACGGTTGGAGTAGTACAAACAGGGCAATAGATCCAAATAGTCATTCAGCTGCTGGATGCAGCTGATGAACTGGCAAATCGGAACCCTGTTGGGCTTCTTCAACCTGTTACTGATGTAGAAGCGCTGGGTCTCCGCAGCGTCATTACGGAACACTGTCAACAGATGGAAGTTGACGCATTCCATGAATGACCCCCAAGACTGCTCACGCTTCTTGGGATGTTCTTCCCCATACAGATCAGTCCATGGAGAACAGTCAATTTGTTCACTCGCGATCTTTTTCCAGGGGAGCCTCACCTCCTCCATAAGAAGGTTGGAGTAGAGGCTGAACACTTGGCTTATAATGGGCATAACTGCCTCACTAGCCTTTGTGGCAGCTTCTAGGGCCTTTTCGTAAGCCTTCTCCTTGGGTGGATTTGCATCCGATCCCAAGTAACTCTTGAAAGCTTCTTCGGCCTTTGTTAGCCTCTTGATACAATCCTTCTGGTCCGTGCAGACCTTATCATATGCTGTGTCAAGGCCTTTCTGCCTCACGGCATCCAGGGCTGCTTGGACATGCATCAGGAATTGCTCGGGAGTACCCTGTGACCACACGGACACTCTTAACTCTACCTTGCCAGGCAGGGTGAGCTTCAGCATGTTGGCAGTAGAGTCTACTGCCAACACTTCTTGAATTACATCCCTTTCGGGTATGTATGGCACGGGCGGTTTGTTCCGTCTTGGGATCCTCTCACACTCTTGGCTCTTAAGTCCATCAGGGACTGCCTTAGAGGTGCTCATTCTTGTAAGTGCATCACCGAGGCAAGTACGTATAAATAGGGCTTTAAAATAAGGTCCTAGGGGTACCGCTGACATGCACAAGTTCTTGTGGCTTACGTGACGTAGTTGCGTTTTGCACACTCTCGTAATACGTAGCTGACGAAGGGTCTGCTTACGCAACGGAGCACGAGTGACGGAGTGGAGGGAAAAAACTTTTCAGTGGCTTTTCACACGAGAAGGTTGTGGAAACGGCTATCTATAGATAATGACCTAAGCCGTTTGGAGATAAAACATACTAAATACTAATTTTGTAGATAAAGCTGTTATAGATTTGTTGATGATGGTAATTTGTGAGCTTATCATTTAGTGATTACAATGAACAAATGAGGATGGGATGTCAATGCAATCCCAAACAAGACAATGTGATTCTGTGTAGGTTTCTACACATCTCTGGTATGTTTGTACCCTTCTCATGAGGGTGTTCTGACAGAGTGTTCTCTTGTCGCTTAGATACAAAGATATGGATCTTTATCCTTGTCAGGACCTCTCATCACTTGGGAGGTCAGGATGATCCCTCACTTGGGAGATTTCGAATTAGTCCATATTGGTACTAATGAGGGTACCAATAAGGGTACTAATTAAGGTAGGTTCTTGGCCTACGCCAGAAACAAGTCAATAAAAATCATTAGACTGGGTACTGATGCATCCAGACTATGTGCCATCATGAAGATTTGAGTAGGCTATGCCCAGTCCACTCTAGAGATGGAAATAACACAATGTTTCCACAAGAGATGCACAAGAACTGGAACTAATGAAAGCCACAAAGTTCCCATGGTGAACTAACTTGAAGAAGCTACTGTTTCCGGTCACTTCTAGAGGCCAGCTTGGATGACGACCACAAACAAGTAGGATGGTTCATATCAGGTATCAAGAACAGGTTTGGATGTCAAACCATGAATAATTGTTCTGCAAAGTAGACAGAGGTACACAAACTACCCAGGGGTCTACTCATGCACAAAGAGAAATAAGTGCAACAAGGCAGAAAAAGCTTACTGAAAGATCATCCAGCATGGGCTCTCAACAGCTACTGGGTGGTCCAGTGCTACCAAGACCCTAGGGCAAGACACTGTGATTAGCCCACCTCTCTAACATTTTGAAATGTAGAGGAGGTTGTACCAAATCACCAAGACCACTACAAAGGTCTATGGGATGAAGTACACCAAGGAAGAATTAATGGTGGAGGACTATTGTTGATAAAACAAAAGTTTAATGCTACGCACGTACATGTCGAATCACGGGTATCTTGTGTTCTTTGTTCAAGATGCTGAACAAAGACATGCATAGACACAGAACTGTCATAATTACGTCCTTGGTCATGTAAATCTTCTAGGATTCAGAAGAAGCCTGTGTAAAGCTAGACAACAGTCTCATTAAGATAACAATATCTAGCATTTGTTTCTCTACTAGGAACTCCTGATAGATTATACCTGCAGAGTATTCCATGGAGGACAAATATGGCATCCGCCAGTAGGGACTATATGTCACCATCATCGTTTCATCCCTTCTCTGAGGAGAGGACTACTGGATGACCTTTGGTAGTACAACAACATGTTGCACTAACCAACCTGAGTAAAACTCTATACGAGCAATCCACACAATGAAACAAAGCACCATTGACCTTTGTTCCTGTGCAACCACAGCATCAAAATGGGAGCAATCTTGTAATTGAAAAGACTATCAAGTCCAAACAGAAAAATCAAGCATGATCATTTTCTCAACAGAAAAAACATGCAATCTGTTTGTTAACACTTGTGCAACACAACGTTGAAATAAGCAGCTGTATCCACAATGTGTATGGCTTAATTAGTTTAGCAAGACTTACAAAAATAAATGAAAAGATAGCTATTTATTAACATAATAGCATGCTATGTAGCTGTGACTGTGAAGTATCAACATGGTTCCAATACTATTATAACTGTCATAATGAAAATAATCACCAACATTCAGCACAATAACTGAATGTTGCCATTTATCCATAAGAATCACATAGGATGTTGAGCTCGCTTGAGGATCCTCATCCCAAGACAAAAAAGGATACAATCCAAATTGAATCCTCACTCTCATTGGCCAGAAAATGACAGAGATTGACGTATATTTCCCTCAATGATGATGATCAGAACCCAGTCTGTTCAGACTTGTTACTTTGCTGGTAGTTGACCCAGGAAGGCAACTATTCCCATGGATACATAGGGGCTGAGGGCAACAAAGAGTAGACATACAGAAAAGGATGATGAGCTAGAGAGAATTTGTACAGTATGCTCATCACCTTAAGAATGAGACCTTGTTTAATATCCACATTGTGCACTCATAGTGACACCTCACAAACACCATTTACAGGGAGCCTAAGTCAACTAATCTCATAATTTCACTTTGATAGTCCAAAACACATTTACACATGTATTTTCTACCTAAACCATTTTCCAAGTGGTTGGCGTAGGTCACTCATTGATTTCCCTACCCCCAACACTAAATATTAGTTAGTTAGACAGTAGTTTGGCGGTGACAAGAACCGCCTTCCCTCTGAACTGGTAATCCTAACAAGGTAGATGACCAACGAAGCGTTTCGAAATCAACAAGGATACCCTATACTCTACTCCAACAGTAATGACTTTGACCCTGAGGATGGGAAGAGGTTCATCTTTTTGCATCAAAAGATGTCAAAAGTTGCTTGATGATTGGATTGTTCAGCAGAATATATTGTGGAGGAAATACCGCAAAGTTCATTGCCTTGGAGACAAATTAATTGTTTCATGTGTTTGTTTTGCAGAAGAAATGATGGTCATTTGTTGATGAATGAGTCAGGTAGAGATGGGACAATTGTTCAAGGATGGGGTTGTCATAAATCTTATACCACAACAACTTAATGAATCATATTAATTCTATAATGCAACAGCTTAATAAATCCTAATAATCCTTCATGATCAAAGTTTGTACAATGTAAACCGACATTCAAACATGTCCTCCTATGATTGGGCATCTTTGCAATCCATTTCAGTAAATTGAACTCACTAATAATTTTGGCAAAACAGTGATCCCTCAAAGCACCATAATTCTCTGAACTATTCATTAAATTGACATAAAACAAGATACAACTGTTTCCCTGGTGAAATCAATGGTCTATTGCATGTGCAGATATTTGTTGTTGTGTTTGTTGAAGAGCATGGCCCAGTTTGGATTGTAACTGTGTTGTATTGGCTTCTGCTATTGGAGGTTTGGAGGGGCAACAAACCCTTACCAGTCCTGGGGTCTATTTCTCAGGGTCTATATTTCAGATGGGTTATGATTCCATATTTGTGGCTCTATATTTTTGTGCCCCTAGTGGCTGCCCATAGCCCTAGAGGGTCTATATTTTTTATCGCGGGGTCTATTTTTAGGAGACTGTTTCGAAAATTAAAAACAGAAGTGCACGACTGAGAGCTGGGAGCCGGACCAATGAACTTCGGTTTTCAAAATGGATGCTTTGCCAACTGAGCAAGGCCATCAAAGACTCTGCAAAATTGGAGAAGGGCTGGTGAAGCTACTCGTGGAACGTACTGTAGGAACTAATAAAAAATATCGACCCCAGCCAACCATCAAACAAATAAAAATAGACCCTGGATCTATATCGGGTTGATATAGACCCTGAGCAGATCAAAAATTGTGGAGGCCTATAAATTTTTAGACCCCGGACCATATAGACCCCAGGGCTGCACGCGAATTTTTGCTTTGCAGGGGTCTATATAGGGGATCATAACCCATTAAAAAATAGACCCAAGGACTGGGATCCCTCTTTAATAGCACAACAGGGTTTACAAAACACTATTCTCTAAAATCGAGAATAATTTTTGGAAAATGAACACTTTTCTAGCCTAAATTTTTAAGAAAGGGTTAGAAAAATACAATCTTAGGTAGGGATAAAAAAATATTGGGAAGGCTCCATTATGATTTTTATCAGGATCATGCATTGTTCAACTCCTTCAAAAAAGTTAGAGTCTGGCTTGTTTTAGCGTCAAATGCTTTGTTCCCGTAACTCCATCATTCCTCGAGCACTTTAGTACTTTTTTAGTTGTATGATACGATACCATAGGATACCATACAATACTCGACTGGTGCCCAACACCCCTTTTCTTATTTTGTCATACTCCACCCTTAATTAATTGATTCCTCTTCGTAACTTTTGTTACATGTGCGAATGATTACGTCTATTCGTATTATACGTAAGATCAAAAACAGAATCTATTCAGATGGAGCGTGACGTGTCAATAACAACGACACATAGGAATTTCATACTTCGGTCTAGTCCTGCTTCGAATTTGTTTCGAGAGTGGTGGTCGTACCAAGTTGTGTCTAACTTTTTGCGTTGCTTGAAAAAATCATGACAGAGACGAAATAAACGAAAGGTACGTGATCACAAATAGGAATCAATATGTAACAAATCCGAAGCCCTTCGAAGTAGTTCGCATTTGTACCTCGACAGGAGCCAGGACACACTGGATGCCACACAGGTTACGTCAGCATTTTTTAGCTACGGCATTTTTAACCTCTAGGTAGAGAGAATACAGAACAGGTACCTCGTAATATGGGTTAGATACTGTTAGATAAGGGTTTCCTCATGTGAAAAAATCTCACCCCTCACAAAATAATTAGCAACAAAATATCATCATCCAAAACAATGAAATTCGCTCCTTTCCTCCTCCCCATCCTCGCAGCAGCGGCGTCGCAAGAGGACAGCTTCAACTACCCCCAGCGCCTAACCCACAGCGCCCTCACCAACGCCAACAACGGCAACGACATTCTCCTCTCGGCCCTGTCGCAGGACGGACTCGTGTCCATCACATCCATCCCCAACTTTTCCACTCTCAAACAAACTGTGTTGAGGCATTTCGCATCCTGTCTCGTCGATCGCGATGCCGCCCAAGGCCAAAAGAGCGTGGTGTTTCAAGACGGCACGACTCGTCGTTCTTTTGCCTTTGCAACGGAAGACATCGCAAGTGCCATGAAGGACCTTCCATCAACCTCGTCATGCGAGGCGTTTGCTTCCAGCCTTGTTCCATTCCGAGCTGCCGTTGATGCGGTCGTGGAGGCCTTCGCTCGTCGTTTGTCCGCCGAAATGGGCTCTTCCTTGACGCAGCCTTTGCTGACCGGTGCGAGGCAAGACGAAGGGCCATCCTCCTGGAATACCGTGGTGGAAGTGGTCAAGGCAGGAGAGTACTTGGATCACTTTCACTCTTACCAAAAGCTTGACGACCGAGAAGATAAGACGATCGATTTCCATGTTGATCAGGGATTGTTTCTAGCTTTCACTCCTGGAACGATGCTCGACTCGAGTTCTCAGGGTGTTGCCGGTCTTTCCGACGGGTTTTCTGTGCGGGATTTGAGTGGGAGGGAGTATGAGTTGATGTTTGATGAAGGTGATGATTTAGTGTTTATGCTTGGGGATGGAGTGAATCAGTAGTAAGTTGTTTCGTGTTATTTGTCCGCACTGTCGTTCCTTATGACTACGGTGACTACAACCCTGTGTCCACTTGCATTTGAACGACAGCATTAATAACAAGCTCACCATGGATGTATCCGCCAAGGCTCTTTACGCAACTCCCCACGCATTGACCTTGAAGACATACCAAGATCCATCCCTCTCCCGAGTCTGGTTTGGACGTATGATTCTCCCACCTCAAGATGCATTGGTTCCGTCCTCCGGCGATGCCACTACCTTCGGTCAAATCCGTCGAGATATTATTCAACACTTTGCCAACAGTGATAAGTCCATGGTTGGAATTGGATGTTCTTCGTCCCAGTTTGAAATTGGCCTCCACGGTGTTTCTTCTGTTTCACGTAGTCTCCAAGATGGACATGGAATCGATGCCTCCATGTGTGCTGAAGATGAACTGTTTTGTTGGTTTAGGTGCATGCCCCTCGCTGACCATAACCTGACGACGACGACCTGTGCAGAAAGTAATCTTCAGCTGCAATGCGCAAATCCTCGAGATCAAGTTGTTCCAGGTAAGACAATTGCATTTTTTCTTCTCGATTGACTATTCCAATGCATCGATCGTCTGTTTCAACTTTGGTGCTTCTCTCACTCGACTTTCAGATGGGAAGCAGCACGGGGATTACTTCCCGGCATGTACTAACTCTACCGACCCTGTGACTGATTATCCGTTGATTGCACAGCAAGACAACTTAACCTGCCCTGAGTTGTGGGAGGGATTCGTAGCAACTGATGAAGCCTACGATCACATTGCTAATCTGACTGTTCCCAACGGACCCGAAACCCAACTCATGTGGTCCGTTACTGATGATAACAAGATTAAAGCTCGCTTGGTTTACAACGATGTATTTGGCTGGCTCGCAATGGGGTTTGCCGATCCTGATGGAGGTCATAACGGCATGAATGGAGGCCAAATCCTCCTTGCTACCCCTTATGGCACAGAGAACTACTCTCCTGCGACAGGTTTGGATAATTCCACTTCAGGAGCGATCGGTACATTCATAATCGACGCGGATGATTCGGCCTTTCGTCATTGGATGGACCCAATCAAAACCGAAGAAGCCATGTCTACAGTAGCTGACTTTGAAACTGATGACTGTTCTACCGCCATTTCGTTTGTGAGCAATCACATCAATGGAAAAGAATTTAATATCAATGGAACAGATGATATGATCTGGGCAGGCAATTCTGTTGACTATTTTGTGGGATACCATGGACCTTTTAGCCGAATGAGGTTCATCATTGATTGGAGGTCTGGAGATGTTACCCCTTACGTAGCACCTGAAGAAGAAGAAGACCATCAAGAAGAAGACCATGTGGATGACTCCCACACTCATGATGATGACTCTCATACTCATGACGATGATGCTCACGATCATGATCACGACTCTGACAACAGTGTTAGTGTTGCTGTAGATGAGATCGCATCTGGTCTAACAAATGGGGACGGGGAGGCTTCCAACAGCATTGAGACTAGGGACACTGAGAGTGCTGCATGTAGCATCAGCAACAATATTGCTGCTTGGGTGATGTCGGTGATTGGAGTGGTGTATTTGTTTTGAGCATGCAAGATATTCTAGAACTTTTTCCCTTTGCATCACTCTAAGGGCAGTTCTCTTTATCCATGCTGTACCACAATGACACTTTAGATACTTCACTAAAAGATAGTCAAAGTTTTCATCTAGACAAATCTAATGCAGCCTCTACAGACATGTCATAAATTCCATAGTCAGACTTCCATCCACAAGCAACGAAGTATTTCATGGTGACCAGTTTGCTTTGTGCGCCAAGTAACTGGAAGTAATTGAAATTAACACAACTTCATCTCCACCTCCTCCACCTCCCTTTCATCCTCCTCCAAAGCACTTTCATACTCTTCTACCAACTCTTCCTCCTATTAAGGTTATCAGAGTATCCACCTGAAAAAGAAATAAAAGAGTATCTCCTTTCCTGATTGCAATTTGTGTCATGATGGCAATATCAGAAAAGGCAGTACATTGCAAAAGATATAACATTGACCTAAGCCGTTTTGCTGTAGTTTCATCTATGTAGTAAACGGTTAGATACATGTTGTTGAAAGATATTAATTATGAGAGTTACACTACTGAAATAGGTATTGCATGGTACACTAAGTAATCCATGCATCACCAAGCACAGGTGATCCTGTTAGCGATTGGAGGTAATTTAGGGCAGTTCCATGACTGCTCCTTTTCTCTCAACTGCCAACAGGAACTGTCCCATAAGAAGGTTTCTGAGAAAGAAATCCTCTCTTGGATATTTTGTCTAAGAAACACCTAGAATGTATATGGGTGTTTCCCAAGAAAGAAATTGTCTTTTGAATATTGTTTCTCAGAAACAATATCTTATGACTATTGTACTTCCTTTGTGTTACACAAAGGGAAGAGGACCACTGGAGGTTCCAGGTGGAACCTCTTTTGGGTTTACCAGTTAAGGTAGATAATTGGCCTATGTCACTCGCCCCCACGATTGGAGAATTAGCGCGGCTCGCGGAAAAGTAAAACCTCTGTGAGGAAAAAATCCGATTACGAGCCAGACTTGCAGAAAAACCGTTCTTGTTGAGGTTAAAAATGCGCAAGCTGCCTGTGACGCTTTGTACCTACATAGTATTTTATGTAGTATATGAAGTGTAAGTTCTTGTGGAGATGGAGACTTGTCATGGCTTATGATAAAGCTGGTTTGATTGCACTCTCCTAAGTCAAACTTGTTCTGACTTACTTCCGTGTGCAACCCTGATTGTCTTATCGTATACTGTCTGTGATAGTCCAATTATCACTGGTAAACTGACTGAATACTTGTGCGGGGTAAAATACCTTTGTTTACTAAAGAATTGCTTTCCACGGACCATGTGACCATAAATTTATGAGGATAATTTTGGGTCGGTTTGGTGGTGCCTGGTGTCTCCTGTTGATTTTGTCTGTGTGTGCAAAAGTGGAATGCCGAACAACAATTCCATCTTATGATTGCTACACTACAGTTAGGCAATAGGCACTGCATAGTAGGTATGAGTGAATGGCATCTGAGTGTTTGTTTAGGTAAACATTGTGCCACTAGAAGCTGCTGACAAGACCATGATTGGTACAGCAGGCCAAGCATCTCCATGATTTGGTTGATGTTGAACTCTAGTTAGTTATTCACTTTTTGGGTTTTGATTTTTGAAGACTCTGGTTGACTTACACTGGGAAGCCAAATGAAATGCATATGGTCCGAAAGTGGAGTGTTGAAACTGCACCTTAATTGTCACAAGTTGTGTACAATGTGGGTATTGAACCAGGTCTAGGTACGAAGGTGCTGATAGTACAGATATTCTGATTGTTATCTTCTGCAATCCTTTGTGTTGGTATATAGTCCTTCAATTTGCTCTGTCACCCCTATGTATCCATGGGAATAGTTGCCCAAAGGGTCAGCTATCGGCAAGTGAACAATGTCAAGTCATACTTAATGTATTGACTATAATCATTGGAAGGTCCAAGCATCAACGTCTATGTCTTTTTGTACCATGAAGAGTACGGATTCAGTGTTTTTGATATCCTTTTGTATTTTGTAGCAAGGATCCTCGGGGGAGGTCTGTACATGTATAACTCTATTGTTGGTGGTAATGACATTGCAACATAATTAAATGTGCATGTGCGTACCAATTTTTATATGTTGAAAGACAGTTGTTGACTCTAATCTTATGGTTTATGGAACCATATTGTGACTTCACACCTAGCATCATGGAGAGGTGAACTTTCCATGATATGTTGACAACATAATAGTTGTGCTTCTCTTTGGATTTGTCTAAGCTAGTGAAGCGATACTACATTTCTGTGCATAGCTTCTTGAGTTGCATTTGTTTTGCATTGCATGCCAACAAGGTGCTACATGTCTCTCAGTAGAGATGTTCATGTTTGACTTATCCTTTGTGTGAGATGGTATTCCTGTTTAACTAGGGATACTCACAATTCTATGTGCTGTGGTTTTACAAGAACGAAGGTTGTGGATCATTTTTGTTCGTGTGCTCATGTGATTATGAGGCTTATTTTATGGTTTGTTGTGCAACACATATGTGCACTACCTATGGTCATCCCGTTGTCTTTAGCAAAAAGACCCACGTGTTTCGGTGACTCTATGAGTCCTTCCTTATGGATACCATATGTGTTCTCCATGGATAATTCTGAAGGTGAACCGTCAGAAGTTCTCACAAGAGAATCAAGTACTAGTCATTGAGTCTCAGTGAGACCATTATCTAGTAAGACACAGTTCTGTTGAATCCAATAATGTTAATCATGGTCAAGGATTCATTTTCTCTTATTCTGTGTATTATATGCACTCTAAGTTCAGCAAGCTGTACTAGAATGTGAGCATACCCAACCTGAGTTGGTGTTGCTCTAGACTTGTTGTGGTAACAAATGTCTAACATTAATGTGTCTCTTTTTTGTGTACGGTGTACCTCCTCCTCTACAATTCCAGTTGTGAGTGAGGTGAGACAATCATATTGTCTTACCCAAGGTTCTCCCTTGTACTGGACCACCCAGTAGCGTGTGAGTTCCCTGTATGGGCGAATGTTTAGCGAGTTTTCATCTGCTTGTAAGCATGGTGCTTTTGCCATGAGAAGACTTTGGGTCTGTTATTAAGCCCTTGTTGTCTTTGTGCAGAGATGTTGTGTATTGGTTTGTCATGCAAACCTTTACTTGCTGCTTGGTAAGTCCATCCTAACCTTGTTTAAGGTGGTCTCTCAAGCTAGCCTTTGGAGAATATCATATTACTCCAAATGAGTTCTATTGAGAACAGTATGGCCATCATTGACTCCATTGAATGTGCTTGTGAGGCACATGGAAAACCCATGATTGTTATTGCTAGCTCTGAGTAGGTATAACCTTCTTCAGTGTTTCTAGGCATGAACGGGTTCTAGATGCGTCAGTATCTAGTCTATGATTTGTTGACTTTTCATGAAGTCTTATGGTGTTTGCAGAGTTGAACATAGCAACATCTACAGTACTGTAAGGATTCTTTTGAGTTTAGACAGTTTTGCTAACTTTTTGTCCATATCTTATTTTAAGAATCACTTTTGATTTACAGTAATTTATGTTTGTTTGGGTGTTCTGTTGTTGTACAGCCAGTTCTGACGACGGCTGTCAATGAAACCCTCCAGTCGCCAAGGTAAATTGTCCTCGTTGTTTTTACTTGACTTTTGGACTGGTTGTGCTCTGTCTTTATAGGCTGTAAACCTACCTCGTTCGAAAAATAGAGGTAAACAGGCACGTTCTTCCAACACACTGAACTTCATCAAACAGTTTCTCTTGTCATGAGAAACCTCAGTAACATGTATGAAATTGAGTTTGTAGTGTAAGTGTGTGTCTTTTTCTTTTATTTTGACACAGCTTGGAAGGTCTGCTATTTTACTCAACCCCCAGAGGAGTTTTTCACAGGAGTGGTTAGCTCTGTGATCATGAGTATTTTTGCTCAAGAAGAGTCCTGCACTTAAGTGGTTAGCTATGTGCTTGTATGTTGTGTCCAGGTTTTGTTTCAACTCTGGTTCCCAGATTTTTGCAGACTTTGCATCAATTATCACTGGCAAGGTAAAATTGATCTTAACATATTTTATGTTGTTATTTGTTCGAAAATCTAGAACAATTCAAACTCAGTTCTTGCATTTGTCAAAGACTGAGGTCATATGCTGGCTTAGTCACTCTGGGTAACATGTACTCAGAAAAGTGTGTTTTGACAGGAATTTACTGCTTGTGCAATAAAAACATCGTGTGACTTTGCCCTTCCTTTTGAGTAGGAAGAACCCATCCTGCGTGCGCCAAGAGCTTGACACCTGCCTAGCTGGGTAAGGAAAACATATGGATGTTCCTAATTTTGGAACATGGGGAAGCTTGGAACTACGTCCTTCTTGCTTTCACTGTTACTGTAGCAACACCTTGTCAGGGGTTCGAAACCCAACATGGTTTGATTTCCAGTTGCTTTTTGATACCATTGCTTGTTAATAGTGCAGCATGGCACATGTGTACATTTCTCTACGTGGGAGAAGAGTTCATCTTCTTGAGAAAACAATTCATGATGCCAGAAGATTTCTTGGCATTTTTGTTTTATTTTTACATGTAGCAAGGTATTTGAATATCAGGTTATTTTAACGTGACAGTAGAATTTTGATCAAGATTTTTCTCTAACGAGCTCTTTAATTTAAAATTAAATAATTCGAATTTATATTTTCTGGCTCTAAATTCTATTTTCCTCGGACCAGAGGTTGTGCATTTGGCTATTCATAAGCCAACTAGCTTTCTTTCCTTTTTGCCAAGCTCGGTAGCTTATATGCATGAAAGGAATACCACATGAGAAGAATTCTCACTTTTGTGGACTTTTCTCACTTTTTGCTTGGATTTAAGAAAGAAATCAACAAGTTGCGTGTTTTCCTGACAAAAACCGCAAAAAGTATGCAGCATTCTTGGGCAAATCGGAAATTCGCGAGAATTTTGCTCAGAGTGTTTCTGGGGCACGACACGTAGTCGTTTTATGGGTCCTTCTTGTGCCCCCTTGCGTGCTGGGACTTGGAGGCAATACTCCGCGTCACTTTGACATTTTGACCAGGACGCGGCAATACATTGCGCTCCTATGCCCATTTGCGGAGTAGAACAATGTTCTCTCCTAAGCTGGTCCTTTGCGATCATGGGCTGAGCCCGATGATTCTAGGACTCATGATTTGTGGTCGTTTTTTTTTGAGATCGTGGAGCGGGCTGTGCAACTACACGATTCATCAAATGGGCTGTGCCGTGACGCGCTCCCATGTGAATGGGGCTTATCCGCGATCGTGGGACAAAGTCCTGCGCGATTGCATCTTCCTTTGAGGTTTTTGCTCATCCGACCTTGAAACCTTGAGTCCCGCGCCCAACCTATGCCCGTGCAGTGTTGCATTGATACTCCCACCGCCACCATGCGAACGAACAAGGGAACTGGATCCTTGGAGTACCCAACACTTCGAAGACGAGAACTTCCTGGGGGATCGCGAGTCTTTCAAATGACCGAAACCTCTCGGGGGTCACGAGCAAGCTTCTCAGGCCTTAGAGGCCATATGATTCTTCATAGGGTCATTTTATGCCCTAGAAGATCTTTTTTTGTACTGCCCTAAGGCTATAAGTACTTAGTACTCCGTGGTGTCACTGCATCTGCATGTGATCATGGGTACGGACTAATTTTTAAGTCTAATCGTGTTTTTAGGTCTAAAAATAGACTACACACATATTGCTCCTTCGAGAAAAAAAATAAACCAGGGCACTTATGTTTATTGCCTCCTCATTTTTAATGAGGGGCTGCTACTACCTAATAGGCACGTAAGCATTCGTGCCACAAGTGCGTATGATACGTCACAAGTGGTCTTTTTTTACGGCAAGTGTACTTAGTGCTACATGCGCACTCTGCTACCAAAAGCGGAGTATACCCGCATCAAGTGTGATCTAGTCCTCACTGACATTCAGGGCAATTGTTTTTGGCTACGTGTTTAAAAAAACACATGCCGGCCTGTGAGTGAACTCACTTCAACTGGCTGAGTACGTGACTCGGGGCTCAGCTGTGGCTATTGCTATTCTTGGGGTCAGGCAGCACAAGTTGCACCACGTGTAACACACCAAGTGTTTTGTACGGCTTCGAGCAACGAGGGACGACGGACAGACGAACCTACCATGGTCAACCACTGACAACAGCTGATGGATGATGGATGGTGGAATGACGGACAGACGATCCGATCTTGTTGCGCGAAGGCTATCAATTGATAGTGACCTAAGCCGTTTTGCTGTAGTTTCATCTATGTAGTAAACGGTTAGATACATGTTGTTGAAAGATATTAATTATGAGAGTTACACTACTGAAATAGGTATTGCATGGTACACTAAGTAATCCATGCATCACCAAGCACAGGTGATCCTGTTGGCGATTGGAGGTAATTTAGGGCAGTTCCATGACTGCTCCTTTTCTCTCAACTGCCAACAGGAACTGTCCCATGATAGGTTTCTGAGAAAGAAATCCTCTCTTGGATATTTTGTCTAAGAAACACCTAGAATGTATATGGGTGTTTCCCAAGAAAGAAATTGTCTTTTGAATATTGTTTCTCAGAAACAATATCTTATGACTATTGTACTTCCTTTGTGTTACACAAAGGGAAGAGGACCATTGAAGGTTCCAGGTGGAACCTCTTTTGGGTTTACCAGTTAAGGTAGATAATTGGCCTATGTCAAACATCCCTTTCAAGATATGCCACTGCTTCAACCTCCTGTTCACCATCTTGTGGCATATCCCAATCCACATCTCATTCCACTTATCTGCGATAATCTTGGGGAATCTCACCTTTGAGGATCCTCCTAAATGTAGCCTTCATCTGCGTAGGCCCACTCAAAGGCTCCAGTTAGGTAAAACATATCTTCCAGAAAATATCAATTGTGGGCTACCTTCGAGTTAGAAAGCTTTCATTACTCCAGCAAACATCTCGAGATTAAATGTCTAAGGTGACTTCAGAGGAAAGAGCCCCTTTTCTGGCAAGCGTTTGAGCGGAACCTTCAGGGCGGTGCTTGAAGATCTGCCAACTGATGCCATCAACAGACAACACAAATGTAACAGTTTTAGTCTCATTGTATGTCTTTTCCGGTTCAATTTAAAACAAAATTAGAAAAAATAGATAACAGTCACAGTGTGAAGAAAGATTGCCAAGCAATTAACTTACCACACATTGCTTAATCTCTGACAAAGCTGAAATGCATGGTTGCATCCATTCTTTGTGGGTCTTGTGGTTGATCTTGATGTTTGACCCCCCTGCTGCTGTACATGTGGTTTACTATTTTTGTGTTCATAAATGGTCACATCCCGCAAAGTGGCCTTAATTTTTATCGTAAGTTTGTGATTGACACCATTGTACTGCCCCTGATGATCCATTATTTGACTATTACTACTAATCACAACACTGAAAAATAAACCATCCATTGACTAAAATCAAATGCTGGAAAACTCAATGATGAGAACCCACAAATATTCAACTCTGGTACATTACAAAGAAAGAACTACATTACACAATGATCCATAGTTCAAGGCTCTTAATCCTTCATGCACACAACTCATAAGATATGTTGTCAGACATACGAAATACAAATACATCAAGAGGGGGCAGTTACACTTTGATGAAACACACTTTTGTAGTGGTTTCGTCACATGAAAAAGGTTGGCATCATTTAGACAAAAAGGCATTAATATATCAAAAAGGTATCCTAGATTTCTTCCAATGCTAATGGATATCACTTCTTTTAGTTTAGAGATGAAATCATTTTTACAATTATGTACGTAAAAAAGTCCTTTCCACTCTAACGTGGATAGTCTCAGAGCATTGAGGTTGTATTGTGGTAACTATTGTCCATGGCTCAGTGCCTCTCTTTATCAATGTGACTCTGCAATGCTGCATCAGACAAAAGTACTTTTACTAGTGAAATGCATGATAATTTCTTTTCTCCACCTAGACTTTCCCCTTCATTTTGTATTACTAAATCACAGAGGCCAGTGGTTCCATCAGACAAAACCACTTGTTGGTATGAAATTTAATAGATAACTTTCTCTAAAATGGTGTCAATTTAGGCACAAAACTGACAAATAGCTGACAAAGACGCTTTGTCTCACAAAACAACTTGTTTCGTCTGACAAAGACCCAGGTTTCCACCCTATGCATCACATGAACTCTAAAGCAAGGTTCTCGAGATGATCAGAGGAATCTTGATTTACATACAAAATCATGTGATACACATCGCCATTGTTGTCATTGACACAAAAAATAGGCAAAATAAATAATGTAAACAAAAATAAACATAGTTTTCTTTCCCTACCCTTACCATCACTTTCCCAATATCCCATGAAACTCCTTTGGTTCATTTAAAAAACAAAAAAATATTATAAATATCCAATTCATAATCATAAATGGTTTCTTACCTTCTAACCAGTTTTTCTGGCCGCCCCATTTCCATGCCTTATCTTGGTGTGCATCCTTCAATTCTTTTCTATGTTGCATCTTTGTATAATGCCTACTCAATGGATTGTTGTACCTCTTTTGATATTTTTGGATCCTTCCTTACATGCTCACATAACACAGGGAGAACAGGGTTAGGTCAATCAAATATAGTGCTGAAATTCCTACTGTACCTCTTCATAACTTTTGTAGGCTCTCTGGTAGCTTTGAGACCCAACAAAAACATATTTTGTTGGCAAAAAATCATATTTATATCAAACTTACTTATATTTATAAGAGTTTTGTACTCACATATTCCTCTTCTATTAAAAATTCAACATAATTGAATAAAGATATATATCTCTAACCAAAATATAACTACATTCTCACCTCATCTTATGAGATACACTCTCATGAATGACCAAACTTTCCTTCCCTGGACCTGCTTCATTTTCAACCCATTGTTGTCCTCTCAATCTTCAGACTCACCAGTTAGTTATGAGGTAGAACAAGTGGTGCATCATTCCAGGTCATCAGAAATAGTGTCATTGGAAATGGAAAGCCAAAAAGAACTAACAATTATACAAATAAACAGTTTCTGTGCATAACAAAATGTATATTCGTATCCAACTTAAGGTTAGCCAAAAAATCAAACCATTATATACATAAGCAGTTGTCATACATGTCAAACTGGAAGAACCAGTATAACATGTTTTAGATTGAATGGAAGTATCAATTGTCAAACATAGTATTGAACTCATAAGTTAGCAAGTAGTTAGATCTAAAATAAACATCACACAAATGTCTACTTAAAGTCGATTCAATCATTGTTTACAAGACACTAGAAGAAAGGTAATATATAAAAACTGATGCAATGTTACCACTGTTGGTTTGAGTGACAATGAGTCCAGACTCAATAGCTCAAAACAACTCAATTGAGTTACATGAATCCTGTTGTAAGCATCAAGGACAAAAGCAGAAAGACTTGTTGTCCCATACCATATATTACTTACAATTAATGGGGTTGCTGAGGTTCACAAGAGATCTTCAATTGTTTTTAAAATTGGGTGATCGTGTATTTTGGGGCATAGGTTTCTGTTGTATGATTTTGACACTTCGAGGCTTAGTGATAAGGTTGAGTCAATTTGCATCTGATATAGTCAGACTGGATCTGACGCAAACTCACTCAAACTGACTAAAAATGACATAGAAATGAATTTAGATTTGCATCAATCATCTGTACATTTGTGGCTTATGAAAGAATTGAATTGGATGTTTCCAATGACATCTTGGTGATTGCAGCATTATTCTCACGTTTGCTGATACGAGTTGACAAAATAGAACCCAATACATAAGAGTGTAACTCCTCCATTTAAAAAATATACCACTTGCCAGTACTTCCTTTACTTTCATACCAAACAAATGAATTGTTAGTGGATTGTTTGCCAAGTGCATCAAAAAATACACATAGAAACCATTAATATAAATACCAAGCTACACCTTCAAACCCAACATATGGCAACAAATCATCAGAATTGTTGGCCTAATGTTGATCACGCACATACACAGGTTAGATGCAAACCAAGCAAAAGCATTTGTGGGGGACACATAGAAATTAATTTAATTATAATGATGCATGAGTTTTAAGAAACTTGCACTTTCTGTGGCGTCATATAAATCACTCAGAATATCACTGATTAAAAGGGTATAATATCAGGCTATGCCAAATGATAATTATCGACATAAACAATTTATTTGCAAACAGAGGCACACATGGCAATTGTTAATTCATAATGATGCACAAGTTGAAAAAATACACTTTCTGGTGCATCATTTAAATCAATCAGCACCTTAAAGGGTAGTGCATAATATCATACATGCATTTTGATGGTAACACAGTTGACCAGTGACCCTCATTGAAGTACTTATGAAGAAACCCTGGTCCTCTGCCCTGCTCACAGATATTTACTAAAAAATCACCAAAGTACGCTCAGGTAACATGCCTGGTACACACTCACATAGACATCATGTATGCTATGTACGTATGGTTGACCTACGCCATTTTGATGTAATTTAATATTAAGTAGTAACAAGTAGATACTTTGTTGTGAACTGTTTATGAGTTTAGTTATTTGGTACTTACAAGTAGCAATGAAGCAAATATGCTTCATTGCACAAAATGAAACTGTGTAGGATTCTACCTGACTTGGTTTGAAACCTCAGGTGATCTAATTTTTACAGAGAAGCTCTCACACTCCCAGCTTGTCAGTTGAGAAGGTCTCACACTGCAGGCTTGTCAGTTGAGCAGTTGAACTCTCTCAACTGCTTCACTTGGATTATTATTTCTCAGAACATACCTGATGAGTACGTGCCTCAACTGTATTGTTTCTGAGGAACTAATATGTTGTGACTTTGCACACTTCCTGTGTCTAATGCAAAGTGAAAAGACCCCTTAGATGTTCCAGGTGGAAGCTCATTGGGTTTACCAGTTAAGGTAGATAATTGGCCTATGTCACTCGCTCCCATGATTGGAGAAGTAGAGCTCACAGAAAACTAAAACCTCTGCAAGGAAAATATCCTATAATGAGCCAGACTTGCCAAAAATCCTCTTGGTTGAGGTAAAAGATGTGCAAGCTGCCTGTGACGTTTTGTACATACATATTACTTTATGCAGCATATGAAGTGTAAGTTCTTGTGTAGGGGGAGATTTGCCATGGCTTATAATAAAGTTGGTGTGTTTGTACTCACTCTCCTAAGTCAAATTATGACTTACTTCATCATAAAACCCTGATTGTCTTATCGTATAGCATTTGTGATAGTCCAAGTATCATTGATATACGGACTGAATACTTGTGCAGGGTAAAAGACCTTTTTGTACAAAAGCATTGCTTTCACATACCATGTGACCATAAATTTGGTGAGGATAAATGAAGGTCAGGTTGGTGTTGCCTGGTGTCTCCAATTGATTGTGTGTGTGTGCAAGAGTGGAATGCCAAACAACAATTCCATCGTTTGATTGCTACACAACATTAAGGTGGTAGGCACTGCATAGTAGGTATTAGTGAATGGCATCTGGGTGTGTGTTTAGGAAAACATTGTACCACTAGAAGCTGCTGACAAGACTATGATTGGTACAGTAGACCAAGCATCTCCACGATTTGGTTGGTGTTGATCTCTAGTTAGTTATTCACTGGTTGGGTTTTGATTTTTGAAGACTCTGGTTTACTTACACTGGGAAGCCAAATGAAATGCATATGATCCAAAAGTGTTAGTATTGAAACTGCACATTAATTGTCAGAATGTGTGTACAATGTGGATATTGAACCAGGTCTAGGTACAAAGGTGCTGCAATAGTACTGATATTCTGTTTTTATCCTGCATTCCTTGGTATTAGTATATTGCCCTTTAAGTATTTGCTCTGTCACCCCAATGTATCCATGGGAATAGTTGCCCAAAGGGTCAGCTACTGGCAAGTGAACAATGTCATGTCATACTTGATGTATTGACTATAATCATTGGAAGGCACAAGTATGAATGTTTATGTCTTTTTGTACCATGGAGAGTATGGATTCATTGTTATGACATCCTTTTGTATTTTGTAGCAAGGATTCTCAAGGGAGGTCTGTACATATGTATAACTCTTTTGTTGGTGGTAATGACATTGCAACATAGCTAAATGTGCATGTGCGTACCTATTTTTGTATTTTGAAAGACAGTTGTTGACTATATACTTATGGTTCATGGAACCATATTGTGACTTCACAGCAACATCTTACAGAAGTGAATGTTCCTTGATGTTGACAATGTAAGAGTTGTTTTCTCGTTGGATTTGTCTAAGTTAGTTAAGCCATACTACATTTCTGTGTATAGCTGCTTGTATTCCATTTGTTTTGCATTGCATAATAACAAGATGCTATATGTCTCTCAGTAGAGATGTTCATGTTTGACTTATCCTTTGTGAGAGATGGTATTCCTTTTCAGCTAGGGATACTCACAATTCTATGTGCTGTGGTTTTACAAGAACAAGGTGGTGGATCCTTTGTGTTCTGGTGCTCATGTGATTATGAGGCTTGTTTTATGGTTTGTTGTGCGACACGTAGTTGCACTACCTATGGTCATCCCGTTGTCTTTAGCGAAAAGACCCACGTGTTTCTGTGACTCTATGAGTCCCTACTTATGGATACCATATGTGTTCTCCATGGATAATTCTGAAGGTAAACCGTCAGAAGTTCTCACAAGAGAATCAAGTACTAGTCATTGAGTCTCAGTGAGACCATTATCTAGTAAGATACAGTTCTTTTGAATCCAATAATGCTAATCATGCTCAAGGATTCAATTTCTCTTATTCTGTGTTTATTCACTCTATGTTCAGCAAGATGTACTAGAATGCGAGCATACCCAACCTGAGTTGGTGTTGCTCTAGACTTGTTGTGGTAACAATTGTCTCACATTAATGTGTCTCTTTTTTGTGTACTGTGTCTCATGGGCCATGTTAGTGGTTCTCAGTGACGTTGTACCTCCTCCTCTACAATTCCAGTTGTGAGTGAGGCGAGACAATCATATTGTCTTGCCTAAGGTTCTCACTTTTACTGGACCAACCAGTAGCATGTGAGTTCCCTGTATGAGCGAATGTTTAGCAAGTTCTATCTGCTTGTAAGCATGGTGCTGTTTGCCATGAGAAAACTTTGGGTCTGTTATTAAGCCCTTGTTTTCTTGTGCAGAGATGTTGTCTAATGGTTTGTTGCTCAAACTGTTTACTTGCTGCAAGTGACCAAAACCTCTCGGGGGTCACGTGCTAGCTTCTTCAATTCTTCATATGGTTATTTTAGGCCCTAGAAGATGTTTTGTTGTACTGCCTATTTGGCTATAAGTACATAGTACTCTTTGGTGTCACTGCATCTGCAAGTGATAACGGGTACTGACAAATGTTTAGTCTAATTGTGTGTTTGTGTCTAAAAATAGCCTACACACATATTGCTCTTTCAAAACAAGGCATTTATGTTTATTGCCTCCTCATTTAATGAGGGGCCGCTACAAGCTATGATGAAAGTAATCCTTTATGCCACAAGTGTGTATGATACGTCACAAGTTCTCTTTTGTACTGCAAGTGCACTGAGTGCTAAATGCGTACTCTGCTAACAAAAGTGGATACCTGCATCAAATGGGATCCAGTCCTCAGTGATGTACAGGGCAATCGATCTTGGCTACGTGTAAAAAAACACATCCCGGCCAGTGAGTGAAACTCACTTCAATTGACGGAGTACAAAACTCTGGGCTCAGCTGTGGCTGTTTCTACTCTTGGAGTCAAGCAGCACAAGTTGCGCCATGTGTAACATACCAAGAGTATTGTACGGCTTTGAGCGACAAGGGACGCCAAACAGACAAACCTACCATGCTCAGCACACCAACAGCGGACGGACGATGAATGGTGGAATGATGGACAGACAATCTGATGTGGTCGTTGAAGGCTATCAATTGATAGCAACCCAAGCAGTTTCGGTGTAATTTAATATAAGTAGTAACAAGTAGATACTTTGTTGTGAACTGATTTTTATGAGTTTAGTTATTTGGTACTTACAAGTAGCAATGAAGCAAATATGCTTCATTGCACAAAATGAAACTGTGTAGGATTCTACCTGACTTGGTATGAAACCTCAGGTGATCTAATTTTTACAGAGAAGCTCTCACACTGCCAGCTTGTCAGTTGAGAAGGTCTCACACTGCAGGCTTGTCAGTTGAGCAGTTGAACTCTCTCAACTGCTTCACTTGGATAATTGCTTCTCAGAACATACCTGATGAGTATGTACCTCAACTGTATTGTTTCTGAGGAACTAATATGTTGTGACTTTGCACACTTCCTGTGTCTAATGCAAAGTGAAAAGACCCCTTAGATGTTCCAGGTGGAAGCTCATTGGGTTTACCAGTTAAGGTAGATAATTGGCCTTTGTCAATGGTACCAAGAAGTTAGCATACACATTCTCCCTGAACAGAGGAAAAAAAACCCTCCAGAGATGTGAGTACATCTCTGAGAGAGGTGTGGTGTTGGGCCCCATGTCCATGGCTGCCTGCTCATTGACTGGACTAAAACAGCTAGAAATCTCATTAAGATAGTTATACAATTCCTTTCTTCAAAAATCTCTACCTATTCATTGATTGACCTTCTTCCACCTGCTTGGGCCACAGGTTACTATCTTATAATAGACCTTATATGCAGTCGTCCTTCCATCCAACATCTCCGTTAACAAACTTACCTCAAGAAGCCACGAGTCACCCTAGAAACATTTTGAAATGTCCGTTACACAAGAATTCCCAAACCAACCCATCAAAGATCGTCAAGTTATGATGAGGGAGCCTGTCACTTGGTGATGTAACAATCTACTATACCATCCAAATGTGACAAGCATTGTGTTGGAATGAGATCATAAACGAGTATTTCAATTGCAATGATAATCACAAAAGAGCCATTTTGACTGCAATGAGGGTGGGTCAAATGAGCAAGTTTGATCACAACCATGGTTACAATGAACCATTGTGTGTTCGACCCTGGTGAAAATGGCAACTGATGACCAAGTGCTCATTAATTCTCAAGTATTTACAATGTTTGATTGCTTCAAACATAGAGAATAAAAATAAACAACAGGTATTATGTCGTGCAAGCAGGTGTGCCACGCAAGTTTTTTCAAAACGCTCTCGCACTCTCCAAATTTTCTGCTGACCGGCCATTTTTCTATCACTTGAAATTTAAATGGTTTTGAAATTTTGCTTTTTTCTCTCATATTTCTGGTCAGGGGCCAGAATTACGACCACTCATATGTGTGTTTGCTTATTTTACAGAGTAGGATTTGATTGATGTTTTTTACTTCATTTTAATTTGTTTCTGTCTTTTAATAATTTTTAATCAAATGAGCTACATTGAACACTACCAATTTTTATGTTGGGGTTGATGTCGTTGTCGGGGTAGTGTTTTCACTGGGGTTTTGCTCCATATTTTTAAGCTATTTTGTTTGGGGGCAGCCAGTATTGGAATAGGACGTCACTGTCCCAAACATAGTTGGATCTTGGTGTGGTTGTGCATAAATTTAAAGATAAAAATATAGAAGGGGGGAAGTATTGCACTTGTTCTTGACAAAATCACAAACTCAATGTTGAGTTCATGTAGTAGTCAGATTGAAAACCGGCACTTCATTTGCCATTGCAATGATGTAGCAACAATAAACAAATTGGTAGTTGTGAGAACAACTCCCCAGTCAGCAATTGCTGTTGGATCACAACATATTGTAAGTACTAGCAGTCCAACTCTGACAAAGTGCATGGACAAGCCATCACACAATTCAATTGTGGCGGTGTCACATGGATACATTCAAAGATTGACAGTTCAATTGCGCAATAGTGTGCAAACGCGATCACAGCTTGATTGCATGAAAATAGAATAATCAATCAGATGTTCAATGGTGATAATGTCACAGAAATAAGTTGTCTAAGTTCAACTGCATCAGTGTTGCATGAACTAATGTGCAGTCAACAAGTTTAATTGCACTATAGTGTGCAAACTTGATGGATAGCTTCATCAAAATCATGACACTTCATAGTAATGATGTAGCAGCAAGTTAAGATCACAACCTGTTATCGTTGATGATTTCAAATATAGTCACAAAATATGCAGCCATACTCAACAAAATGAAGTTTTGTTAAGAGTACAAAGTATCTGTGTCTTGTGAGTATGTGAGTGTTCAAGATTGAAACAAATGCAGATACCACTCCACATGCATCTTGATTGAAGCATGGGTCAACTTTAGGGAGTTTCTACATTCAACATCAACACACAACAAAGTCGACTTTAATGACCCACATGTATTCAGGTTTGAAAAACCGTTTTGTACTTCAATCATTACTTCTATAATGCACAAATGTTCACTTGTCTTGAAACTTATACATATGACGAAAGTAGACAAAGGATGGTACTCCTTCTGTCAATGTTCTTTCAAGTATGAATAACCTTGAAGGCTCACAAAGCCCACAAAATGTGTGAACAGAGCAGTGTGGTTCTTAAAAACATATTGTGAACTCAGCAATGAGACACATTAGGTTCAACCTCGATATGGTGATTTGAAAATATAATATAACTGCTAAGCCGATGCTGAAACAGAATGTATTTAATATATTTGCCAAGTACTTGATATGGTCAGGCATTAATGAATATTCAGAAAGCTATCATAGCGAGTAGATAATACTTGGATGACTAGTCCTAGATATAACTACCAATGGTGGGGAAGAAACATGGTCAGTGACCATGAAAAACATCTAAACAGGACAATACAAGAAACCAGATCTCTGGGAGAGAGAATAACCCAGAAGAAAGAAAAGGGAAAAGAACAAAAGAAGAGAAAGAAGAATTTGCTTCACATCCCACTTATCCCAGTGCAAACATGCCAGCTTGAGTGATGACTCAGCTGCCGTTTGGAGCCTCCAATGCATGGACATGTGTTGGTATTCATAAAGCTTGATTCCAATTTATAGAAAGATAACCAAATCATTTGCAAAATGCAATTCTGGCTACATTGTCATCAATGCCTGGTATGAAGGTTGCCCACAAGACATGACAGCAAACATTTCTTCATGATGAGTAGAAATTTCTTAACATGAAATTTTGCTCAATGAGTAACCTTCAACAATGACAATGCATTTCACAAATGAAGGCATTAAGTGTGACAGTGAGAGATCCCAACGCACAAACCTTTGCAAAATTCTCCTTAGAAGCTAAGTGAGGAATCATTGGTCAATGTGAAGCATACCACCAAGTCCTGACCATTGTGATGCATATCATACAAAATTATAGGCACCCAAGCCTTGGTTGATTGCCTTGGCTCTGGTACCTTTCATTATGCCACTAAAAGCTGATCCACAGGCACCTGCATGTTTTAGTTAGTATTGTGATGATGATCATTCACTCATGCCAATTAAGGATACAGAGGGTCAGATGACTATGCTCCAGGGACACTAAATTCTGAAGAATGTGTGCGACCAACGGAAGTTGGGAGTAGGAACCAAGGGTCTCTCTCACTATTGTTCATTACCAATGATGATGGTAACATTATTGAACCATCATGTGATGCGTCAACCACACGTCTTGATATATGCAGAGATATGTTTTAGACTTACGTACCTTCCACTTTCCCCAGTGAAGACAAGCACCATAAGGATTGATTGTACCTGGGGATTTTCCAAGATTTTTACCTCGTGTCATTTTTTCTCCACCTTTTTGTTTTGAAACAAAATAAAAGTGGAGTTGTTTTGACAAGGTTTTCTACTATGTTTGCTCGTGGTAGAGCCATGCTTGCCATGGAGGGGAAGAGTGTCCTGGCCATGCATGTGGTCATTTTTTTGGGGGGGGGGAACAAATTTTACACTGGGTAACAATTGCCAAGTAAAATCAAGAAACAATAATCACTGGTACACAGTAATGGATTTACACAATATATACACCATGACACAAATTCTAGCACACTTCCTGAAAATATGAATATATGTATATGAATATATACAATTATAGGTACATTTTTATCAGGTAGTTTATATTGCTCAGAGATTATCTGTAATACAGCATATATAAAAATATCATTCAAACTTGAACATCAGATGAATTCATGTTCCAAAACAATCTTTTTCATTATTTCATTTCTTCCCACACCTTGTAAATATTTATTGCAGCTGTTTTCCTTGTGACCATTTTGGTGATTGTGACCTATTGTGAACATAAAAATTGTTTACTGCAGATGCCAATGCTACACAATTTCCTGTTTCATAAAAATGGTGTTCACATCAGATGATGAATCTGTCCATTAGGTGGTATGAAGCTATGATGATGCTCCAGTAATGACCAGATGTCAATTACAATTAAAGCTGAACATCCAAAGAACTTTCAAAGGAGCTTTTTGTCATTCTTGTTTGCCAAAGTGAACATGCTGCATTTGCTTTCTCATGGAGATCATTGAAAGATGAAAAAGCAAGTATAATCAAATAAGCTTGATGTCTGAATTCATGATGAATTTGATAAGACACATGTTCCACTTGTATTAGATAGCCGTCATATGAAATGCATTTACTCCTCTAAAATTTCATTCCCCTTGTAAGAAAATTGTCTTGTCGCTTGATTTCGAGAAAGTCCAAAGACATCTTTCCCATTGGTACTGGTGAGCCTTAGTATTCTTTAAAAACTTTATGAGAGACATCTTCAAAAACATTCATGTGGTCTTCAATATGGCAGTATCATTGTTATCACACAACGTTACCTGAAGTATCTTCATTTTGACCATTTTGTGTTGTCAGTTTTTGTCGGCTCCAACTCATCCACACAGTGTTCAACAGCTCAAATTGAAAAGTCACTGAATGCGTCAATCCAATCAATGTTTACATCAGAATATTGACTTAAAAACGAGTTTAACTAATCTCTATACATAGTCTACCTGCAAGATAGATTACAAAATATTTGTTGTAATTAAGAGGGCATCCATGTCACTTCAAGATCACTCCTCAAGCAAAGCTGAGGATATACCCTTGAACTGACATGGACTCCCACTCTTTATTACTCTGTTTTTTTGCAATCAACTGAGCACACCTTATATTTAGGGAGATTCTGTATGTGAGACTCGGTAGTAGTTTGTATTATGTTCTAGATTACAAATTTATGCTCATCACCTGTAGACATATTATGTAGGAATAATACTAATGGCCAGGTTACAATCATGTTTCTACAACATGAATATGTGAAAGGGGAGATGTCCCGTCTTCATGCAACTTATTTCACAATAAGGACTGCTATGGGGCAGAATAAATTCAGAAAGGATCCATTAATGCAGTGTTGCAACTGGTAGAAATAAGTGTAATCCTGTCAGAACCTCCTATGAATGGCCACCCCAATGTCCATCCTGACTTAAAAACCACTGTGAGTTTCACAGCTTTTTGTCCTTGTGTAAAAATTGGGGACTAATGATGATGTTAACAATTTTCACATCACTGTGTGTCCAACATATTTGATGGCGATCAATTAAAATGCAGCCTATCACTGATCTGTGGCTTGTCAAATTTCAGCTACAACCAAGGAAAAGATGCTTCCATCAAGATAGAATCCAAATAAACAAATGGCATGGATGAAATATTGTCAAACAGATGTCTACTGTTTTTTTGTATTACATTATGATACATACTTTGAAGTGAACTATTATCAAGTATACTGACAGATAATGAATTTAAAACAGGTTAAATGGGATCCTAACTGGCGAATACTGATGAGTCACTAGTCCAGTCGCTAGTAATCATCTCCACTTCTTGAGAAATTCCAAACATGTTAACTTTCCTTGATAAATATAATTTATACCATGTTTATGAGCTAGATTCAACCATACGAGGGGGGGAATAGTCTAAAAACACATGTATTTGGACCTGAACCATTGTTCCAAGTCGGTCACTAGTCCAGATCCACTTTATTGATTAAGTCATGAAAATGAAAGTTCCGATAAAAGATTTGACATGAATATTAAGATTCATCTTTATGAATGCTATCCTCATAAGATCCCAAGTTTCATAAGAATCATAGAGGAAGTTTTTTGCCATTTTCACCGGTGCAACACTCCTGTTGGAGGTTTTGTGCTTGGCTTGTTCAAGGGCTATGTTGCTGATTTGGACCCACACTTAACGTATAACCCGGATTATAAGTACCACCGGATTATATGTCCCGTTTTTTCTGTCTTTACTCCCATCTAACTAAGCTGAAACCCTAATGCGTAGTTTCTCCTTGTTGTCACTAACACACCCATAAGTAGCGCTCCCCGTGACTCCTGATGGTTGCCGAGAAACCTCCAATGCCATTGGAAGTCACTACACATCTTGGACATGGTGGAGGGGTGAACAGCATGGACGAGAAAGGAGAGCGGCAGGGCGCAAGGGGTATAATAGGGTACAATATACCTACCTCGAAGTAAATAGGGTAACTTTCAAGATACCGATAATTGTTCACCGTGTTAAAAACTCTAACTTTGGTCGTATTATAAGTACAATCAAAAAGTACCTTTTGACATTTGTGGTACTGATAATCCGGGTTATGCGGTAGGATAACTTGTGTTATCTAACCTCCAATTTGCTGCATATGTTTGGTTACTATTAAGTACATAGTTTGTTGAGTTTAGTTTAGTATCTAGTTGCAACTTAGCAAGCCTACATGGTGATCCACTTGCAAAAGGACATGTTCTGAAAGGGGCAAGGCTTGTGGCCAAAGCAAAAGGGTTGGCACTTTTCAGTAAACATGCTGGCAGACTGCGAGCAGAAATGTCTGGACTAAATCCATCAACAGTCCTTGGTCTCAAAGACATTTCATGATCAGGCTCTTACTGTTGACCTCTGCTTTCTCGTCTATTGGTGCATCACTTTCTGCACAAATGACACATATAGCTCCACTGGTTCAAATCATGAAGATAGAATTGAAATTGATGGGGACTTATTTGTCCTGATTCATAGTACCTGTTGTGCCAATATACTTGACAGAACTGTAGTGCGACATTTCCACCCTCTGACACCCCCACTAACATTCTGGTTGGGCAACATTCAAGTAATCATAGTTTCCTCAGAATTGTTTTTGCAAATGATAAGAATAGCTTTGCAATCTAAGTCAGAAATAATAGCCACTCCTCTTCGCCCCTCATTTTCCACCACTGTCCAAACAGTTGAGAGTGTTGGAAAAGGTAGGATTTGTGTTATCATTATGCGGTTGAATTAACACAATGTTTTGTTTGTAACTCCTGTGTTTTGTGGTGGATTTGTGTGAGAGCGCTACAATATAATACTAAAGAAAACCAATATGAGGATTTTTGCCAAAAAGGTGTTTCAAAATTTAGGGTCATCAGGAAAGACAGATGGCTTTCAAAGACTCCTTCTCCCTATGAACCCACATCCTTTGTGTCAATATGTAACAAATCCGAAGTCTTCTGTTGAAAGTTAACATCTTTGTAACATACGCGAAGCCAATCTTAACCGGACAGTCGTATTGATGTGAAATGACGGTACAATACATTAGATTTTCTATCAACCAGTGTCGTCGTATATCATAGAGATGGTAACTGTCGTATGATATATACTACCGTACCTTTTATCGTATGCCTACTTTCCGGTAAGTATGGTACAGGTATTGTACAATACAATACTGGCACCAGCTTGCACCTACCACTCTCTCAATCAATAGAGATAATCTCTCCCCTCACAAAATTATCTCATTCATCACCATTCAGAATGAAGTTCGCTCCTTTCCTCCTCCCCATCCTCGCAGCAGCGGCGTCGCAAGAGGACAGCTTCAACTACCCCCAGCGCCTAACCCACAGCGCCCTCACCAACGCCAACAAAGGCAACGACATTCTCCTCTCGGCCCTGTCGCAGGACGGACTCGTGTCCATCACATCCATCCCCAACTTTTCCACTCTCAAACAAGCTGTGTTGAGGCATTTCGCATCCTGTCTCGTCGATCGCGATGCCGCCCAAGGCCAAAAGAGCGTGGTGTTTCAAGACGGCACGACTCGTCGCTCTTTTGCCTTTGCAACGGAAGACATCGCAAGTGCCATGGAGGACCTTCCATCAACCTCGTCATGCGAGGCGTTTGCTTCCAGCCTTGTTCCATTCCGAGCTGCCGTTGATGCGGTCGTGGAGGCCTTCGCTCGTCGTTTGTCCGCCGAAATGGGCTCTTCCTTGACGCAGCCTTTGCTGACCGGTGCGAGGCGAGACGAAGGGCCATCCTCCTGGAATACCGTGGTGGAAGTGGTCAAGGCAGGGGAGTACTTGGATCACTTTCACTCTTACCAAAAGCTTGACGACCGAGAGGACAAGACGATCGATTTCCATGTCGATCAGGGATTGTTTCTAGCTTTCACTCCTGGAACGATGCTCGACTCAAGTTCTCAGGGTGTTGCCGGTCTTTCCGACGGGTTTTCTGTGCGGGATTTGAGTGGGAGGGAGTATGAGTTGATGTTTGATGAAGGTGATGATTTAGTGTTTATGCTTGGGGATGGAGTGAATCAGTAGTAAGTTGTTTCGTGTTATTTGTCCGTACTGTCATTCCTTATGACTACGGTGACTACAACCCGGTGTCCACTTGCATTCGAACGACAGCATTAATAACAAGCTCACCATGGATGTATCCGCCAAGGGTCTTTACGCAACTCCCCACGCATTGACCTTGAAGACATACCAAGATCCGTCCCTCTCCCGAGTCTGGTTTGGACGTATGATTCTCCCACCTCAAGATGCATTGGTTCCGTCCTCCGGCGATGCCACTACCTTCGGTCAAATCCGTCGAGATATCATTCAACACTTTGCCAACAGTGATAAGTCCATGGTTGGAATTGGATGTTCTTCGCCCAAGTTTGAAATTGGCCTCCACGGTGTTTCGTCTTTCTCGCGTGATCTCCAAGAAGAGGGTCATGGAATCGATGCCTCCATGTGTGCTGAAGATGAACTGTTTTGTTGGTTTAGGTGCATGCCGCTCGCGGACCATAACCTTACGACCACGACGTGCTTAGAGAGAAACCTTCAGTTGCAATGTGTTAATCCTCGTGGTCAAGTTCTACCCGGTAAGGAATCTGAAGTCTTCTTTCCCTCCATGAACAACTATTCGAATCCTTTGAACTGTTAGTCTCAACTTTGATGTTCATCTCGATCGATTTTCAGATGGGAAGCAGCATGGAGATTTCTTCCCAGCCTGTACTAACTCCACTGACCCAGTCACGGCCTATCCGTTGATTGAACAGCAAGATAACTTGACCTGTCCTGAGTTGTGGGAAGATTTCGTTGCACTGGACAATGCATACGATCACATTGCAAACCTGACTCTTCCCGGTGGAGCAGACACCAAATTGATGTGGTCCGTGACTGGTGACAACAAGATCAAGGCTCGTCTCGTACACAATGATGTGTTTGGTTGGCTAGCCATGGGCTTTGCCGATCCTGATGGAATCCTTAACGGTATGTGTGGAGGGCAGATCCTACTTGCTACCCCTTACGGGACAGCGAACTACTCTCCTGCGACAGGTTTGGACAACTCGACTGATGCCATGATTGGGACTTACGTGATTGACTCGAATGAAACAGCCTTTCGCTATTGGTCGTTTCCCATTGAATCCGAGGAAGCCATGTCTACAGTAGCCGACTTTGACACTGATGACTGTTCTACCGCCATTTCTTTCGAGAGCAATCATATCAATGGACAAGAATTTAACGTCAATGGAACAGATGAAATGATCTGGGCAGCCAACTCAGCTGATTACTTCGTGGGATACCATGGACCTTTTAGCCGGATGAGGTTTACTGTTGATTGGAGGTCTGGAGATGTTACCCCTTATGCTGCTCCTGAAGAAGAAGGCAACGACGAAGAGTCTCACAGTGACGACAGTACCTCGACTGAATCCGGGGTCACAGTTGACGTGAATGAGATTGCATCCGGTCTAACCGATACGAATGGTGATGCTTCGGACAGTGTCGAAACAACAGAGGAAGAGAGTGGGGCTACGGACAGTGAGGTTTCGGAGAGCGTGGAAACCAAGGAAGCCAAGAGTGGATCATCTTGCTATAACAATTATGCTGTTGCCTTGGTCTTGTCAGTCGTTGTGGCAAGCTTCGGCATCGTTATGTGAAGTGATGTGTGAGTTTTGAGAAGTAGGATACGAGAACTTTCGGGTGTTTATATTGTTGTATGCATTGTCATATCAGCATTTTAGATAGATTTTAGACACTTCACAATAAAGTAGCGAAACTGATCTTAGTGATTCCAAGACATACATTTGGTGCCAGTTGTAATAAGGCCATGACTAGTCTATGCTAATGATACCCAAAACTCAGGCCTCGATAGTGCGCTGGACTGCAAAGTCTTGAGGAACTTTGCATTAGCACGCATATTTTCAAGGGTCTGTTGAATTTTGCGTGCCGAGCTGGGAAGAGGATTTGCCTTGAAAAAATCCTCTATCTCATCTGCCTTTTCGTCTGAGCAGAACCCACCAGAGCAACTTACAATGACAGCATCCATTAAAGATGGGCTGGCTTTGCCTATCATGGTCTTGATCTTCTCAAAGTTAGCTTTCAAAAAAGACCAAGACATATTACGGCCCTCCGAAGAAGACGAACGAACGCTCCTATACAAGGGTGCATGTATAAGGATGAGGAGAAAAAATAGCAGTCTTGGTATCTAACTGAAAAATCGACAAAGAATCTCACCCCATAGGATAGAAGAAGTCCTGAAGCTTGATTTCTCCGGAAATAGTCCAATCAAGAGTTTTTTGTTTCAGCTTTGGATCTTCCGAGTACCCGAGCGATCCGAGGACAAACTTACGCTCGGCATTGTCGGTTGTCTGGTTGAAATAAGCCTTTACCTGCTCGTATTCCGTGACACCTCCGTTCTTGAGCACAATTTTGAATACAGCAGTCCTCATGTCACTGGGAAGGCTGATGACATCATTTCGATCGGCTAGAAACGCACCAAACCGCTTGGATGCTTCTGCAGATACATCTTTGTCCTCATAGCAAAAGCTGCTCAATAATCCAATCATCATAGCACGGAGCAACACAGTCAGGTGACCATCAGTATCTTTAGACTCCCATCCGATTTTGCCGTTGAGACCAATGACGATTCCTTTAGCAAACTTCTTGAAGTTTGCGCTCATGTATGCATCATCCTCTAATACTGCATCCAGACCAACAAGTATGTCTGCGATGCCACACCAAACAATGTAGCTGTCTTCGTCGGAGAATTTGGAGAGTAGAGTGATCAACGCCTCTGGCTCCATATGTCCGGCCTTAACAAGAGCATAAGTATCAGTTAGCAACGCAGCTCGATCTGAAGCAGGAAGAGTCTTCGACTTGATCCCTGAGCCCAAGCGATGAATCATTTCCGACGTGAGTTTCACGCGCATTGGGACATCTTGTCCAGCGTTCAACTTGACCCAGCCATCCTTTGACTTTAAGGGAATAGTGACAGTCGCAGTCTTTTCTCGCATGAAAGTCATGTCGTGTTGAGTTCCTTCGGATGTGCAGGTGATGATTGGGATGCACCAATTCTTCTCCTTTTCCTCATCAGTGAGCTCCGATCCATCTGACAAGAACCAAAACTGCTCCAACTGCAACGTGACCTTATCATCTTCCCATTGCTCATCTATGACTGTTACAATTGGAAAACCCATCTATGCATGATTGGCATCAGTCATGAGCAGAACGACATTGAACGAAAAAACATATAAATTTGGTTGCACTGACCTGCTCAGTCCAACTTGCCATCATTTCTTGAACGGGCAATCCCGAGCTCTCTTCCCATGCCTTCCACAGGTCATACGTTTCTGTGTTTCCATATGCATGCTTCTTCATGTAGGCGCCGAGACCTGACTGAAATGCCTTCATACCCAACACAGCCCGAATCATCTTCACCACAGATCCACCTTTACAATACGAAATAGCATCAAAGACTTCCTCGACCTCTTCAGCACGATGAATGGGCACTTGAATAGGATGGGACGACCTAAGAGCATCCAACCTCATCGCCGATGATAAGTGTCCCGTTGTGAACTGATCCCACATAGACCACTGTGGAAAAATAACATCGGCAGCCCAATTCTCAGCCCACGATGCAAAACCTTCATTCAGCCAAAGATCATCCCACCAAGTCATGGTCACCAAATTCCCAAACCACTGATGAGCAAGCTCGTGAGTCACTACGGTGCAAACCCTCTGCTTTTGACTCGACGAAGCCTTCTTCGGATCAATTAACAAATCTACCTCACGATATGTTACCAATCCCCAATTCTCCATAGCCCCCATGGCAAACTCGGGAATCGCCACCATATCTAACTTGGGCAAGGGATACCTAATCCCAAAGAAATCATTGTAGGCATCCAAACTTTTCGTTGCGCAGTCCAATGCGAAAAGTCCAGCTTCACTCTTTCCGGGGGGAGTGTAAACTCGAACCAAGACCCCATGTTCCGTTTGATTCTGAACGTAGTCGAATTCACCTACACAGAATGCCACGAGGTAGGTGGACATGATAGGGGTATCGAGGAAAACTAGTGTTTTAGTGGAACCACCGGGAAGGGTTTTGTTGGAGAGTTCGGGCATGTTGCTGAAGGCGTCAAGGTGCTTGGGTACAGTGAGGGAGATGCTGAAGATGGCTTTGCGAGCTGGTTCGTCCCAACAGGGAAAGGCGCGTCTTGAGGAGTTTATTTTTATTGGAATGGGTTGATATTCAAGTTATGAGTGAATGAATTTGAGTTGTGTAATGTTCATTCAAGTAAAGGTATATAAAAAGTACTGACCTGGCATCCAAGCTTTCAAATTGAGTACTTGCCATAATCTTGGTCTCTCCGTGAATATTCGTGTAGGAACTTCGATAGAATCCTGCCATTTGATTATTGAGAAATCCCTGATAAGAAACGAACGAACAAAAATAATGAGATACGAGAAGGATTTCAATAAAGTGCACGAGATGTGCAAAAATACCAGACGCACCTGATACTCAATGGTCAAAACCAACGTCGCCTCCTTGGGAATCTCCATCTCGAAAATAAAAGTCACCGTAGTCTCCTTCATGTTCACCCGAATCTCAACTGCTTCCTCCCTCTCCGTACGACCTTTCACCACAAACGACGCATTGGCGAAACACAGTTCCTTGGCGTGCATCATGATTTCGTTCCAACTGGCATCTTTAGTGGTGGCAAGTTCGATGGTGGCGACGCCAGAGAAAGTGAAGCTGGCTAGGTCCGGTGTGAAGTGGAGCGAGTATCGTGTGGGGTTGATGGTTGGGGGGAGGAGGACGCGACCGGCGGCTTTGGAGGACATGGTCATGCTTTTACTTTGAGCTTAGGATTTGATTGCTAGAATCGTATGCAGGATGATTTACCAGTCGAAATCAATTTTCGTTCGAAGGGAGGCCAGCAGGGTTACAGGCAGTCTACAGGCTGTTACATGCTGTGGTCCATTACCTCTGCATGCTTTACATATCGTAGCTTGACATCGCTTGACGTGAGTTCGAAATCCTTTTCAACTTATTACCTAGTAAAACTTGAATAGTTATTATAGATATTTCAAAATAATTAGAGAATAATAGACAGTGATCAAATAATCATAAACCAGATATATAAAATAAAGGTGAATATTACATCAAGTGAGCAGTACGTTCGAGAGAGGTAGATTTTTCAGTACAATATCCATGAGGGGCAATCAGCCAATCTTTGATCCTCCTTCGAAACTATGATGTGACACAGTCTACTACTGTACCATCCATACCACAGTTTTTTATCATCATCAATCTATTGAGTGCCCATCAAATCAATCACATCAACTATTCCACTGATCAGGCCCCTTCTCAAGATCATGGCAGCTCTTCCATGTTCTTCCCTGCCTCTGTTTCAAAAAGTTGCATGTAGATTGTTGTGATTTAGAGTGAGCAGGTATGCACTTCAAATGGAGGAAGAAGGGTCCAAGGTTCGATACTGAAAGAATCTCATGTTGGTGACTTTATCCTCTTTCCAGTGCTTGGCGTGAACATGGGCATATGTTACATGGGTATCCTCTATCATGTCCACCAGCACACTATAACGTCACGTGCAGACAAAAAATATCATGTGCTGCCTCCGGAGGGTAATAACAAAGCTGCCAACAGTGGTAGAATAAAAGCACATATACAGCCACTGGACACCAATCAAGACTTAAGGAACTAGTCTAACCATGTCAACTGAACCTGATTGCAGGCAAACTACCGTGTATGCCGGATTATAAGTACCGCCAGATTATAAGTCCCACCGGGCTAAATCCACTGACATTTGTGTTTTTCTAGTGGTTTTGCCGTGCTAAAACCACTGGTAACTCCTTAACGCCAGCATCATGCCGATATGTAGAGATCCCCATGACTCCGGCTGGTTGTTGAGTTATGCCAATTTATCGCAAAACTTACATCACAACCACAGCACAACAGTACTGATATCATAATATACGATGGTGCGTATTATTCTGGTCGGATTCATGCCATGCGATAATGGACGCAGCTGCGAATTGCACCCGTTAGGATGTGGAAACTCGCTGGTGTTGAATCGTCCGGACGGCGGGGTTGGCATGGTCTTGTGCCTTAGAATGATGGTGCCACATGAAGTTTCATGCTACACCATCAACGATGACGGCTCGGATGGATGTCGGGTTTGTTTTGTTGCTCGCAAATACGTGGCCGGGGAGAATGGTTGCCGCCTGGATGGCCGTAAGGTATGCATCTCGGAAGTGTTTCAATGTGATGATGCTAACCGTTCAATGAGGCGATTGTTTCACCACAATCGTGGATATGCATACGCAAAAATTGTGTAATTTTTTCAGTTTAATTGATGATATGGATTGAAAAGCATTCTCAATAGTAATTAAAATAAATCTTAATTGGTTAAGAATTATTCAACATGTATTGTCAGTAAAAAAACTAAATCAGAACCATTCAAACCCTTGTTTCATCCAAGCGTTTCGTACTGTGTTTCCTGCCATGTTTGTGTAGACATGGACAAGCCATTCAGCGACCAACTTCTGCGTCGGTTCCTTTGCCACTCCCTCTACAATCCCATCTCCCTCTAGCATCCAATCCTCCCACTTCTCACGCATCCCACATTTTATCATCTTATTAATTCCCACGTCAAAAGGTTGGCACAAATATGTGCATCCCGGGGGTATATGGATCACCTCGATCCCCAGGGATTGGAGTCAATTCGCCACAGTTCCCATCATGTGAACGCGGTACGCATCCAGTACAAGAAGAGGAACAACTCCAGGCGTGGTTGTTTCCTTCCAAGGAATCAAAACGAGGTCGATCCACTTGTGCATCATGTCCTCGTCCATCCAAGCTTTTTTTGGCAGGCATAATGGCCACGATCTGGGTACGTACCGAATTCGCAGTTTGCGATGCGCCCGTTTGGTGTGCCCTTGAATATGAGCATGGGCGGTAGCATCTTCCCGGCGGCATCGATGGTTACAGCAAGAGTAACCCTTTTCGTGTCCGCTGTGGAAGAGCGGACATGTATGGTCTTGGTTCCTTTCACCTCGAGGGTTTTACTTGAATGAAAGGAGTATGGTATCGGTGACTGATCCATGTTGATTACGTCACATGGATCGTAGTCAACAAGCTTCTCTTTCATCATCTGGATGAAATGTTGAGATTCTTCTTTGGTTTCTTCGGAGTTCTTCTGCGCTGTGTGCGTAGCAGCGTGGTGGGTGAGGCCCATCGTCTTGGTGAAACGGGTCACCACCCTTTTCTTCGCTTCCATGGATTTGCCACGGAACGCTGGAAGCAAGCGGGATGCCTCTTGTCTGATCATCCGGGTACTTACCTGTATCCCACGCTGACGGATTTCATAGACAAACCGGGACAAGTCTTCATTAATCTCCTGCAGGAGACTGGACGGCCAGGATGTATCTTGCGGGCAGCTCCATTCGTTTCGAATGGAATGTATTCATCATTTTTCTCGAGGTCGTCAATTTTGATAGCACTTTCTTGAAGCGTGGATAGTAGTTGTGTGGAAGACTAACCATCGCGCACACTTGGCGACAAGAAGCACCCGTCGCAATGAGAGCGTTGATGGCAACAACGTACTCACGCTTCTCCTTAACTATGAAGGATTTGCGCAAGGCGACAGCGTTTTCGGTGACATTCAGAAAGTCAATTTGAGGAACGAATTCCGCTTCATGAGGACCGATTTCGGATTCGAAAGGCGAGCCTTCCACGCCGGATGAAAGACGTCCGCGGTCTCTGTTCCTAAGCACAGATTCCAGTGCGACGACGCCAAGGACAGGGCATACATCGTGAATTCCAGGATGGAGTTCACGACGAAAAGGCAACATGGACACGATATTTCAACAATTATGGCACACCAAAACAGCAAAAAAGCAATGTCATTGTAAGGAATGGCATTGCTGCCTTCTTCAGTATTTCTCGAATTCGAGACAGCGCTGAAGAAGGGGAGAAGAAGGGCGGGCAGGTTAAACACATCATAACAGTTCATCAGGGAGGTTGAGTGATTGGATGTGGATGGCGCAATAAAAAAGTGGGCGGTGAGTGTGGAATCGCAACTGTTGAAGGAAGTAAGCCCCGATTTGGGGATCAGAACTGGCGGGAAGAAGGTACCATATGCTATAAAAAATTAATTAAAGTAAATTGGCAGGATACCGACAAGTTGTCACCGTGTTAAAAACGCTTACTTCAGATTTATTATAAGTACAATCCAAATGTATCTTTTGACATTTGTGGTACTTATAATCCGACATATACGGTAGCAAAGAAGGCCTTTGTGCACACAGGGCCACATCACGCTTCACCAGTGCAACATGGCCTTTTAAAGGGGTTTGGATATACAGATCCAGGAGGAAAACCACATGCTCAATATCTGAAGGGATACACAGTGACAGGGGGATAAAAGTAGTGAAGGATCTTTACATGCTATAAAATTACAGACATGAAGGGATTTGAGTGTATTTATTTAAATGCAGTCCAATGGGCCATGAAGAAATAATTCATTGTGGGCAACCAAATATGGGTCACAAAACATGTTTCACAATTTATAGGCTCCAATTGGATGTTGCCTTGCAGAGACATATCTCATCGAAATGTGTGCCCAGGCTGCAGATGCCCAGATACAATAATAGCCAGCATCTACCAGAAGGCCCTGGGTCTGAAAGGAAGCTCATAGTATGTTGGATTGATGATGCATGAATGGGTGTGGAGCTCGCATTGGGGATATTTGACTATCTAATATCTGAAGAAAGTTGCACCCTGTCCTCACTGCTCTCACCTGACTCACAATATCAATATAAAAGCTAGATTACTACCACCTGAATGCTTGAATTTTGCAAAAGGTAGAGTGGCAACAAGTCTTGCATTGCTCCAGTGCAAATTCTTTTACCACAACAGATTGCTTAAGGAAGACTGGAGTCTTTGCTGTTGTGCATATATTTGAAGTTAGCACAATTTTCTAGGTTTGCTTCAGATCAATCTTTGATATCTTCATTCAACAAGATATGTGACCTGGACTGGTTATAAGCTATTATGATGTTTGAAATTAGTTCAAAATCCTCTTTGACTATTACCTAGGATAACTTGAATGCGTATTATAGACGTCATAGTACATACTGAATAATTGCATGATTTCAAAATAATCACAAGCCAATCTTCAGTCCTCAAACAGACCTTTGCTGTGGCACAGTATACAGTTGTACCATCAATACCACAGTTCTTTATCATCATCAATGTCATGAGTGCCCATCTTATCATCAATCAAATTCAACTTTTCTACTAATCGGACCTCCTTCTCAAGATCTTGGCAGTTCCTCCATCTCTTGCCTCAATTAATGCTTGTATCATCATAGCAGTTCATGGTATGAAGATGGTCTTCTTTTACAATCAATACATTTAAAGCATGTGTCATATTTGTTGTTTACTCTAGCCATTTTGCATGGAATATTTCAGTTTGAAGATTTCATATGCCCACTGCCTTGTCCACACCCATGACTACTGTTGATTGGCAAAATATGTCAAATACTTAGGTCAGAACTGATCTTTTCAATTGAAAACTAGCAAACACAATAGTAATATGGAAGGTAATGACAATGATGGCAGAAAGCCTGTACACCCAGATTGAAGCACAACACAAGAAGCCCTCTTTTGATTTGTCTTCATGGGGCTAAGAAGTAATCATCAAATATTACCTGCAAACTTGCAAACTCAAACTTGTGATCTGTGACCTCCTGAGGGTCATAAATTTCTGTCCAGTTGTCTTTATATGTGTTGCCATTGGTCTGCCAGTACACAATAATAACAAACAAAGGGCTGGGTCAGATCTTGACCAGTCGTAACAATTTCATCAAAGTTGTATTCTGGAATATAACAACCGAAACATTATCCTTGTCCTATTCTCAATTTATTTTTCTACATTGAAGCCAATGACAATGCCAGGTTGATTATTGCATTTCTGCAAACATTCCCATGCTATGCTATGAGAGGGTCATATCACCTTGATTGTTTGACCATTTTTTTCATTTTGATCAAAATGTGAACTCCAAAACTAAAATCAAAATTGATCATTGCAACCCAAATACATATTGTGTTTTTGTTTGGGATATAAATCATGTATTTTGATTAAATATACTGAGTTGAAACTTGTGAGAGGTTGATGAGCATTTATCTAAATTTCAGCAGTAATCTCAGTTGACACTAAAAGCTTCCCTCATCCCAGGTGACTATGCTAACAACCTCCATTTTCTCATTGTCTGCTCTTGGGTTATTCTGAGGAAAACACCCCTAATAAAATTCGCAGATGCAGGAGTCAACACAAATCTCCACATTTAAGTACACAAAAAACAAGAAGGTTTAAATATACGAAACCTTCTTTTCACTAACCTGCCTTCACCTTTTTGACGTTTTAAGTCTGTGAGGACTGTGGGGCATTTTGCAGTGATGGGAAAGGTTGTCCTTGAAGAGGTGGCATTCACAGGCATTGCCATATGAGTAAATTCTGTCACAGATTACATGCTCTTGCTGCAGCAGATGATCTATATTCTATTGGTTGAATTGGGGGGAGTTCTGCAGCCCATGTACTAGAACATCTTTGATGAAAAACAATAAACTAAACAAAAACTAACTGAGCATTGTTGATGATTGCTAAGGCTTGAGAAGTCCTATCTGCTCTTGTTGATTTGTAGCCTTCTATAGTCAAAATGGGACAACAGAAAATTGTGATGTATCAAGGAATCATATGATGACAGAGGGAGTATCCGTAATGAATACATCTGGGTTGATGGAGACAAAGCAGCCATGGTTGTGTGATCATTTTTGTGACAATTGATGGTGTGATGTGCACAAGTGAGAGATGATGTGTACAAGCAATGTCCAAGCATGAATGAATGCATATATTTTTAGTCACAATAGCAGTACTTAGGCCCAACCATGTTAATTTGTAAGCAAAAAAATGCTTGCAAAATCAACTGTACTTACCACCAAAGTCGGATTTTAATTATTTCAATGCATGATATCTAAGACCTACATGGGACTTGGTAACATCTTCAGAAAAATACCATACTGGTGGTATTCTAAATTTAACCTAGAGATATCCAAGAACAAAAATGCTGCATTAAACCACCCATGCCCCTAACAAGATAAACAAAACACATAACCACAATCAATTTTAATAACAGCCAAAAATCAATCAGAAGGCAGAGCTATCTGCGACCCAACAATAAATGTCTTGATGTGTCAATTATTGTAGACACATGATCTATTAAAATTATCATTTCCAGTTGCAACTGATACTGCATCAACATTGTGTAATTGTGAGATGTTTCAGTTGCATATTCAAGCCTTGGTACATCTTGGGGAGAATAAAATTGGCATGCGTCTTCATCGCAGTATACTCATAATGCAGCTTGAGATGACTGGTGTTGTCATCCACAAGATTTTGGGTTTTTCACTTGATCTGCCAGCTGTTGAAGTTGTTACGTCACAGTGTTCTTTGTTGATTGCTGTGAGGCTACACTCAATGCATCACTTTAAATTGTTAGAAAAATCTTATTCATAATTCTGATGGTAACCAATAAGCTAGCCACTTATGATTTCTGTTTAATTCATCTTTTAGACTGAGTAATACTTAAGCATTAGAACAAGCAATTGTATCAAACAATATGCATTATTCATAACATCATCAACAGTTACCATGAACTGACCTTCTATGTGTCCTGTAATTCAAGACCGACATCCTTATTGTGATTTTCGCCTTGGTGACTAAACACACAAAATCACTGAAGAATATAGAATAAATTGTTTATATGCCAGCACAAATTTCATAAAATCTCTGGATGCCATGCTTGTGGTATTGCCAACAAGCTCACTGATACAGCAAAATTGAATACTCTTGCATGAGATATATTTTACACATATAGAATGCTTTCAGACAATAGCTAACATACTGTTTGTAAATTTGTTTGTCAACATCTAAAATATCTCATGCCTACTGAGCTCTAGCTTTCAGAGTCTGAGGACAAGCACAAGTCTCTCAACAGAACAGACTATCATCACAACAACATCACCCCAGATGTGAAAAAAGACAAACTGTTCAAATTTACATTGAGCATCAACTAAGGGCTTCATCATGAGCCAGCATGTCAGGATTTTTTTCCAATCAAGTCCATTGAGGACATACTTGATTTCCGCATTTACTATCAGTGATGGCACATTTATGCCACCAATCAAAGGCCAACCCACTTTCAAGAACCCTGTGACTTCATACAACTCATTGCACATGTACAATGTGCATAATACCTGATCTTGGGCCATACCAGATGAACATATCATGGTAGGGCAGGAAGTTTCTCAAACAAGTCTTCACTTGCATCGGTTAATACATGTGATGGCTTGATTGTTGATCACGTTTTCCTTCAAGCCAATATTTGGAACACCAAACGGGCAGGGTAATGTGTGCCCACAAAACACCCCAATCACTATACAATTACCTCATGGCAATTTGCAGACTTCAAGCCATACATAAACTTGATCTACCACAGCCCCCTCCGTAAGCATAAACAGGCTACATCATCCTAGTATGACAGGGCACTCCCTCATCTCACTTGTACAACTCTCCAAAGCAGGATGAACTATCAACATCACAGACAAACCATCCATCGCAATGTGAAAAACAGTCTTACAAGGTAAAAAATGCAACAACTGGGGTATGGTTGCTTCCAATGGTATGTACAGTGACTTGGATGGAATACTTCCTCTGATCTGAGACAAGTAGTTGATTAACAGTTAGATTAGAGCCAAGATGTGGAAAGGGAGTGATCTTTTTGCACAGCAACCTGGAGGGCAAAGCCTGTAGGGTGCTGTGATAAAGGATGTGCAGGTAGTCTTACTAGTTCTTAGTAAGGGATGAGACATTTTGCCCCCTACAATGTATATCCTAGACAAAAAATAAGTTTGAAATGTTCAAACTCAAGCTGTACAAGATAATGATGTTCACAAAGGCACCATCATAGATTTGCATGGTGGGGAGTGGGTTTTGGTTGTAAGGTTGAGCAACATTGGTATTCTGTAGTTGCTGGACAATGCTAGAAGAAGGGTCCTACAGATATGGTAAGTGAGGTGGAGGTGTACTCTGTTGTTAAGTTGTGTTTCTGATTACGTACACACTGTTCACAGTCTTCCACTATTTGTGACTGTTAGGTCTTGGCATGGGTAAGTACCTTAGCAATCAGAGATCGCAGCATAGTTGTGGAGTGTTCTCATGCAACAAAGCTGTCATGAAAGCGTTGAACTTGCCGCTTGATGCATTGTATAACAGAGCAAACTGGGTGGATGTGAAGGATGTTGTCAATAATAAGCCTGCTCATATTGCTGGGAGGGTGTGCTAATGATGGTGGGATGTAGAGATAAAGACTTCGTTATTTTTCAAACAATGTAGGAAAATCGGCCATTTGGAGTGTTGATCTGTGAAATTGACTGTGTTGGGCTGAGGGGAGAAATCCTATTGTAGGCAATACTACTGTTGCATCTGCGGTATATAAGAGTCCTACCACTTCTGATCAGTTGTGGTACAAGTGTGGCTTTTCCAAATCAGAAGTAGATTGTAAATAAATTTGCAGTAGAGGAGAACATGGTCATCCACTTGGGAAGAAGAATCTTTTTGTGGAGAGCAAAGAGAAGTGTGGCATATGTGTGTGTGTGGAGGGAGGGGGCTTGAGCAATGCTCACAACAGTGACTACCTGATCATAAGATCCACTTGCTTGTAAAGTTAGTTTACGCACCTGATGTTAGATTATTGTTTCCTTGCATGAGAGGAGCTGGTTCATTTACCTAAGTATTGGAGTGGGGGGGGCAATAGTAAATTTCTTATATAGAGCTATTTCTTTATGTCCAGACGCCTCAAAATCACATCGACTCCAACTTCCCTTTGGGGTGGAATGAAGATCAAATTTCCCCCAGAGAGGGGTACTCGCACTCACAAAATTGTCGATCAATTGAATTGATCCAAAGCAGCCCTCCCCCATTTTCCCCAAGAGAGCTTTGTACAAAGGAACCATCACAACCTTCACATCAGGGCAACATCAGACAATGTGAAGGTTGTGCTGGTTCTTTTGTGGAGAGGTTGCATCTCAGTGAAAAAACTGCATTAAAGCCAGGAATCCACATCAAAATACCATGATAGTCAGCTGTTTCAAGCCCGGCCAAGCCATCCCCTCACCCCTACCACATCAAGAACTCCACAAACTACCCAACAACTACCCTGGGACAACCCCTAACAGCACAGATCACCTCCAGCGCTGAAATAGCAGCAGCTATCATCGATTTGCAATTCGTCCCTCCCCAGCTGTTTCGAGTCGTCATTCAAGCAACGACAAAAGAATCAAAGGGGGAAAACCACCCAAAACCCACCAAACCCCACACAATTGAGGGGGAATTGTCGTTTCTAAGTTCCAACGTTGCTACAAACAAGAGAACGGTGAGAAACGCTTAAATTGAAGTGGTAATAGTGTTGTAAATGAACCCAACTCATTAATTAATTCCACTTTAATTACATACTGCAAATACTGGCGCAGCCACTTGTGTCCCTAAAACAATAGATCAGCAGCAAACACAAGAGGGAGAGGAGCAGAATGCATACAGGTGAGCTGTTAAAATTATTGTTCATACAGGGGCAATTGCACATGTCGAGGTCTCCTACGGATGGGGGGGACAGGGTAGGAGCCAGGAAAACTACTGATGAGCCATTATGCTGTCCCCCAAAGAAGAAGAAGAAGAAGATAAGATCGAAGTTTGCAAGGAACCAGCCTATGAAATGAGACAAGAAGGGCCGCATCTCCTACGATCGCTATGCGAACACGATTGTCAGCAGAGCTACGTGGAATCGTCTCAATCTGATGCCATTCTGCATCGGATGAAGAGTGAAGGCCAAGCTCGCAAGCTCTTCAAGGCATCACTTCTTTTAGATCTGGAGAAGAGCCATGAAGAGAGTATCTCCCATTGCAAAGAGGCTGCTTCTGCTGCCAGGGCACATGGGTCTGTAGAAGAAAGGAACGGTCAGCTTCAACTGAAGAACCAAGAGCTCGTAAGGGCTGAGGTTAGGGAGCAGAAGTCTGCCCTGAGGAGGTTGGATGCTCTGGCTACTGACATGCAACAACAACTGCATCTGATCAGAGATTCGTTCAAAAAGGAGTTGGGGAAGAGGGTCATCGCAGTGGAGGCAGAGGAGAAGGTGAGCCAACTGTTCACGCTCATCTATTTTATTCGACTGATTTTCGTGGCAGATTAGCTGTCATTTGTTGTCGTTGCAGACTCATTTTGTGCTCAAAAATGCATTTGTTTAAGCGTCGAAAGTTGTTTTTGCCAGCTGCGGGCCGCGCCTACAGTATGAACGCCCAACCATCGATCGGTAACCAGGGCTCATCTGCCCTGGACCTCGCATTACTTTTGCATTTCATCTAATACTTTGTCCCCTTCTCACATTTCAGGAGCTGAGGCAGAGGTACAAGCTGGACCTAAGTGACCTAAGCCAGAAAGTATTTAAAAAATCTTTTTTGTAGACTTTGCTGACTTTGTTTTTATGAGCTTAACACTACTGTACAATCTCATGCATAAAAAACACAAATGATCATGGGAGAGATTGGCAGTGATTTGTGGCAGTTCCATGACTGGCCCATATTCAACTGCCCAAAGGAACTGTCCCATGTGAAGGTTCCTGAGAAGGAAAACCTCTATTGTATATTCAACTGAAGAAAACACCTACAATGTGTATGGTGGTTTCTTGAGAAGAGCAATCCTGTTTGGATATGATTTCTGAGAAACTCATATCTTATGACTTTTGAGTCCTTCCTCTGTGTCAAACAATGCAAAGGAGACTCATGGAGTTCCACCTGGAATCTCCAGATTCTTGGCCTATGTCACTCGCCCCCATGAATGGAGGGTCAGGTGAGGTGTGTGAAAAAAACCATTCCTGTGGAAAGGAAAAATGGGGAGGCCGTTTTGTGTGAGTGGAAGAAACTTGTTTTTGTGTACCGAGTTATACTGGTGATACAAGACTTTCCTGGCTGAGTAGTGACTACGAAGCATTATTTCAAGCGTAAGTGTTAGTGGAGAGAGGAGTAAGAGTGATTCACTGACATGTTCTTTAGTTTAAGTGTCTGTAGTGTCAAAGTATGGTGTTACTCTCCTAATGTTCAATCTTTCTGATTTTGTTCCGTGGTGAACCCTGATGGTACCATTCGTATGGACTGTCGATATAGTCCAAGGATCTTTATGGTATTTGCTTTCTGATTTGCAGAGGATACCTTCTTTGTGAATAAGTACTCTATCACCAATTTTATAATCCCAATCGACGCGAGACTTGTTTTCACGTTCGGTGTTGCAATCGGTTTGGCGTTGCCTGTGATCTCCTATTTTGTTCCAGTCAGCTAGGAAGGGAATGTCAAACAGCATGTCCCTGCCAAATATTGCTGCACCTGGAGAGGCTTTGAGTACCGTGTGGTATGTGGAGCGAACGGCCCATGCAGCATCGTGAGGAAGTCTGCTATGTCACTAGGAGCCACTGTATTGGCCATGTCTAATTCAGCGGTACAGAGCATTGTCATGATTACTTGATGCATCCGTTCTAGTATTGCGTTTGCTTGGGGGTTCTTGATGCTGGTTGGCTTACGCTTGATACCGTATGAATCACATAGGGTTTCGAAATTGAGCTTGAACTCGCTTCCATTGTCGTAAATGATTACTTGACAACGTGGGTAACGGCTAAACCAGATCTTGTTTACTAAAGAGCCAACTTGTGCTGATGATTTATCAAAGTATGCTTCTTTAGGTTTATTATGTGTGTTAGTACCCTTGAGGCCCTTTTTACCCTTGGGAGTAACAGAATTGAATTCAGTTACCGGTAGTTCCACAATTTCGAACCAACTGGTAGCTGGATCTATCATTGTGACACACATAAAGTCAATTTCAGTGCCGTCTTTGCCCTTGAGAGTGTATGGTCCGATTAGGTCCACACATAGTACCTCCCAGGGATTTGATACAACCAATTTTGTAGGTAATTTACCGTACTTATGTTGGCGTCGTTTGTTGACTTGGCATTTATGACAATTTTTGACAAAGGTGCGGACAGAGTGTCTCAAACCTTTCCAATACACTGCAGCGCGAAGAGTTTCTTCGAGACGGGTTGTCCCAGGATGCTGCAGATAGTGATGGTACCACTGTACTGCTTGCTGCTGGAGTTCCTGTGGGATGACAAGTTTACCATCCTTGCACAGTACTTGAACATTTTCCACCAGCTGAGGTTTGTATGCCTCCAGCAGGCTGAGTTTATCCAGCGTTTTATCCGTTTGTTGAGCTGTGGCAATCTCCCAAACTGTTAGGGGATAGATCGCATTCTCTTCGCTGCGGTTAGCAAATACATAGTTCATGAGGTCTGAGTGTTTGACCGGGGATGGGTCCTCTTCTGCTTGCATAGTGTAATAACACCAGCATTTTGTGAAGGTCATCCAGTTTTCCTTAACGTCCTTTGTTGGACCAAAGTCAAGGCGTGAAATCGCATCCGCAACTGTGTTGTGGACACATTTTCCTATTTTCATCTGCATCAATTCTAATGGCTAAACAAAAATCATGATTTTGTACAATTTTACTTTAGCTGGGTGTTTGACATGAGCCAAGGATGCCTACAGGTACCCCTGACCCATTCAGGCCCCACTTTCAGGCCATGGGTACAACACTAGTACTTTCCCACTGAAGGAGGAAGTATGCAAAATCACAACTCATTAGTTTCTCAGAAACAATATATTTGAGGTACATACTCATCAGGTATGTCCCACAGAAACAATAGCTCATGTAAAGCAGGTGAGAGGGTTCAACTGCTCAACTGAAGAGCCTGCAGTGTGAGACCTTCTCAACTGACAAATTTGCAGTGTGAGAGCTTCTGTGTAAATATTGGGCACACCAGCCTCCAATAGAATACATGTAAATTACATGATAAATTTGAGAGGACCACCATTGGGCAGTCCTCATTTTTGGTCATTTCAATAGCTCATAAAAAATGGTTTCCAATGAGCTGGAACACACTTTTGTCTACCTCTTGTTATCTACAACTACTTTTTGCCTACTTCCAGCTTAGGTCACTATCGTACAACAACCCAGCCGAACTCAGTAAGTTTGACGCACCACCACACAAGAAGGCCCTCCCTACGACCCACAGGCCGTCAAGAGGAACAAAATTTTTGCCACACAGGGTACTATGTTCCTCGCGCACCACAGTGTAAACAATTTCTTTCTTAGCCCTCCAAGGAGTTCCTACAAGAAACCTTTTTTAGGCACTAGTTTAGGAGAAATGCTATGAGCCATGTCCTCTGTGAAGGCATTTCCCAAAGGGCTCAAGTGGGCATAAGTGGATATAGTGCGAACGTGGTGTTGGAGGAAAGAATTCCCTCATATGCTACATTCCGGTGCAGGATCCCATGCAGGATGCCCTCGATAAGAGCAAAAAGACCACCTACTTCAAGTTGACTCTTCCCAACATGGGGAATGAGTTAAAGGTGGCAGTATGGGTGTCCAGGAATCCCGAGCAGTTTCTACTGCATGTACGCACTGCGACTCACACATGCAAGCAATGGGGCTTGACACAAGCTTCACCAAGGAGGGAAGGGCCGTTGAAACAGCTAAGCTCAACGCCGAGATTGTGAAGGGGGAGTACACGCAACTGCGCAACTCCAAAAAAAGAAGGGCAATAAAGGAGAGGCACCTAGTACCACCCCTAGGCTGTGTCGCCTGCCCTAGCTGAAGCAAAAGCAATGCACGACAAAGCCATGAAGCTCTAGATGCCGCGAAGCTTGCAGCCACAATGGCAGGAGCAAAGCCGTTCACGCTGTACAGAAACCTCCTCTACGATGAGTCCCAACAGCCCTGGGAAAAGATCATCAAGGTCCAAGTGACTCATGCTCCTTGGGAAGACATCAAAGGGGTCACACACATGGAGACTCCCATCAAGACTTAGGACTCGTTTCATGAGTGCATCACATTCCATCTGCTTCAGGTGTTCCGTCATGATGCGGGTGAGGCCCTCAAGTACTATAGCACGAACACATTGAAGAAGCCCAACAGGGTCTCGATACGTCAGTTTTTGCCCGAGTAGAACAGCTCAACAGCTACCTTGAGACATTGCCCTGCTTGTACTACAGCCCAAAGGCCAATCAGGCTACCAAGAAGGGTTGCCCTTGGATGACACCAACCTTGCAACTCACCTGTTGAGCATGTGTCCGGCCAAGTGGCAGACCCAGTATGACTTGACCAAGAATACCACTCCAGTCAGGACTAGGGCCCTTCTCTTGGTCTTAGTGAGTATCAAGAACAATATGGAACTTGACGCAAAGCCTTCCACCACAATCAAAGCAAAGGGGGCTGATCAGAAGCGCAAGAGCAAGATAGAGTTGATGGACTCCCGCATCCCCAAGAACCCCAAGGGGCTGGACCAAAAAGCACTGTGTACTATGCAAGAAGCATGGGGAGCCGTACAACAGTCACAATACGCGTTACTGCCACCGTTACAACAAGAACGGTACTCGGATCAAAAGGAATGGGGATGCAGGTAAGTCCCAAACCAAAGAAAGGAAACCAGAGGGTGCGAACTTTGCCTAGATAGTCTGGGCGGAGTTGAAGAAATAACTCCGCAAGAAGTCTAGCAAGCGCTAGAAATGCCATGCCAATGACTTGAAAAGCAACAACGACTCCGACAACAGCTCATGAAGGCGCTGGTCGGATAGCACTTGGGAACTACATACTTGTAAGAAACGTTAACTAAATACTGCACTTGACAGTTATACGAACCCCAGTCCGAGTAAAGCTATCTTGATAAAAAATACAAAAAATTAAAAAAGTTAAATTGACCGTCACAACAGACAACATGTCAAAAAAATCTTGCTCCAAAATAAAATAGTCCGAATTAAAAATTCAAGATAATTCGAAACAACGACCTCAAATATTTCAAAAAATCTTATGACAAAAAAGATGTCAGTAACAACAATAGGGCCACTGAGGACAATAACCATACTCCCAGTAAAACTACAGTCCCAATCAACCAAAACCAGTGGTTGAACCTCACACCAAGGACCGCCTCGGTGTTACGATACTAGTAGCCAGAATGGAACCCGTGGCTGAAAGTCAATCCTCCAGAGCATACAAACAACCTCTGAGGAGTCGCCCCAGTAACAAAATCAAAGTCCTACTGGACTCCAGGTCTGATGGAGACCTTATCTTTCTACCAAAAGAAACAGACAAACCCTTTCCCTACCTGACTAGGCAGGTGCCAAAGTCATGGCATACATCAAATAGGAGCTTCCAGACAACTGGACGGAGAAAGATCAGGGTTAAATTCTTTGAGTACTCCAATAGCAAGGAGTATTTTCTACAACCGGATGTTGTCAAATACAAAGACAATAACATGACCAAACCAGGGTTTGACCTCATTCTTGGTAGTAATACTTTGAAAGAGTTAGGAATTGTCCTAGACTTTTGGACAAAAGAAACCACACTAGATGACATCTCACTGCCAATGAGAGACATCAACAAACTGAACTATGAATAATATCATCTACCAAGACCAGTCCAAAGAACCTCAGAGTATGCTTGAGGCAACAATATGCCTCATACACATATTAGACTCTAAATATGAAATCGCGGATCTCAGGGCAATTGTCAGCAAGAACTGCACACACCTAAGTATCCCAGAACAAACAAAGTTGCTGAATCTCCTGCAAGAATTTGAGGAGCTATTTAGTGGGAAACTAGGTGACTGGGATTGTAAGACGGTGTCCCTCCAGTTGAAGGAAGGAGCACAGCCATATCATGGCCGCCGGTTCAAATACCCAAGAAGCATGTAGAAACCACCATGAGGGAGGTACAGAGACTATGCGTCGGGGTACTCAAATGGCAAGAGGACTCAGAATGGGCCTCACCAACATTCATAATGCCAAAGAAAGACAACACTGTATGGGTTGTCAGCAATTTTAGGGAAGTAAATAAGTGAGTAGTGAGAAAACCGCTTCCCATTCCCAAAATTAGCACTGTTCTACAAGAACTAGAAGACTTTACATATGCCACATCCCTAGATTTAAACATGGGTTATTAGTTATTACACCATTAGATTGGATCCAGATGCATCCAAAATATGCAGCATTATCTTTCCACAGGGTAAGTACTCTTACCTACAGCTGCCAATGGGTTTTGCATGTTCTCCCGACATCTTCCAGGCTAAGATTTCTGAGCTAATGGCAACCCTTGAGTTTGTACGAACTTACCTTGATGACTTATTGTGCATCAGCAAGTGCAGCCTGGAAGATCTCCTTAATAATTTAAGATGGGTGTTCATCAGGTCGCAACATGCAGGCTTGAGAAGAATGCACGCAAGTCATCATTCTATGCTGTGGAGACAGAATACTAGAATACAGGTTATCAAGAGATAGTATAATACCACAACCAAAGAAGGTGCAGGTCGTCCTCACATTAACACTGCTACGAAATGTTAAAGAACTCGGTAGATTTCTGGGCATGGTCCAGTACTTCAGAGACATTTGGGCAGGACACAGTGAAATACTTGCACCATTGACCAACTTAGTTGGGGAGTGTGGACACACCAAAGTCACAAGGGCCAATAAAATGAAAAAAGACTTGGCATTAGGACAACATCCACCAGCAAGCGTTCGACACTGTAAATGCAATAATCGATCGCAATGTTACCTTGGCCTACCCTGACTACTCACAGGGATTTGAGATCTACACTGATAGTTCCAAATTTCAATTGGGTGCTGTGATAACTCAAAACAACAGGCAGCTGGCATTATTTCAGTAGAAAACTGAGTGCGATGCAGCAAAAATATAGTGTGATTGAACAAGAACTATCGGCCGTAGTAGAAACATTGAAAGTGTTCAAAGGAATGCTTTGGGGAAAACAAATTACTGTCTACACTGACCACAAAAATCTAATGCAGGATGCTCTAGGTCTGACCTCTGATCGAGTGTACTGTTGGAGATTACTCTTAGAAGAGTATGGCCCCACCATTGTGTACATCAAAGGCATCCACAACACAGTTGCGGATGCCATCTCATGAGTGGACTATGGATCCGTTGCAAATGACAGGTCAATTTGCCCAATGCTGGTGTTACCGCAACACAGCACAACTGGAAGCATCCCCAGCAAACACCAAGGAATCCATGAACCAGGTGTTTGCAAATCAAAACAAAGAGGATTCCATCTATCCACTCACAACCAGAGAGATAGAGGAGGCACAACAAGAAGATGAAAGCCTGCTAAACAAAGGCTATTCAACCCACTTGGTTGAGAACACCAAAGTACTCTGTAAGGACGTCAAAAAGGATATTCCAAAAAGCCTCCAACACAGTGCAGTAGCTTGGTTTCACCACTACCTACAGCACCCGGGGACCAAGTTTCCTGAAGAAACTCTTCGTCTCTCAATGTATTGGAAAGGTCTAAGAATGACAGACCAATCACATGTCAAAAAGTGTCACAGTTGCCAGGTGAACAAGCACAGGCAATAAAAATAAGGAAAACTGCCAACAAACTTGCAATCACCAACTCATGGGAGGCATTATGTGTGGACCTCATAGGACCCTACACCCTCAAGGGCAAGGACAAGACACAAATTGACTTTAATTGCATCACAATGATCAACCCCGCATCAAGCTGGTTTGAAATTGTCTAGTTGCTGGTATCACAGCTACATGAGCTTGATATTCCCACGGGTACAAAGGGGTGACCTAAGCCGATATATTTTATTATGTAGTAAACGGTAGATACATTGCGATGAAATAGTTTTTTATGAGCTTAACACTACTGTACCAGTGAGGCATGAGATACTAGCTATCTCATGTACAAACCATGATGGGAGAGATTGGCAGTGATATGTGGCAGTTGAGTGACTGCCCAGATTCAACTGTCCAAAGGAACTGTCCCATGGGAAGGTTCCTGAGAAGGAAATCCTCCATTGGATATTCAACCTAAGAAAACACCTACAATGTGTATGGTGGAGTCTTAGGAAGGAAAATCCTAATTGGATATGATTTCTGAGAACTCATATCTTATGACTTTTTGTACTTCCTTTGTCTTGTACAAAGGGAGGAAGACCATTGGAGGTTCCAGGTGGAACCTCTTTTGGGTTTACCAGTTAAGGTAGATAATTGGCCTATGTCACTTGCCCCCACGATTGGAGAATTAGCGTGGCTTGCGGAGAAGTAAAACCTCTATGAGGAAAATAATCCGATTACTAGCCAGACTTGCAGAAAAAACCTCTTGGTTGAGGGTAAAAATTGTGCAAGCTGCTTGTGACATTTTACATACATATGATTGTATGTACTATATGAAGTGCAAGTTCTTCTGGAGAGGGAGACTTGGAATGGCTTGTAATAAAGCTGGTGTTTTTGTATTGTACTCTCCTAAATCAAATGCATATGACTTACTTCCGTGTGTAACCCTGATTGTCTTATCGTATAACTTTTGTGATAGTCCAATTATCACAGCTATACAGACTGAATATTTGTGCGGGGTAAATGACCTTTGTATACTAAGCATTGCTTACACGGACCATGAGACCTAACTTTGATGAGGATAAAGTAGGGTCGGTGTCGTGTTGCCTGTGTCTCTTGTTGATTTTGTATGTGTGTGCAAAAGTGGAATGCCGAACAACAAGTCCATTTTATGATTGCTACACTACATTGAGGCGATGGGCACTGCATAGTAGGTGTTAGTGAATGGCATCTCATTGTTTGTGTAGGAAAACATAGTGCCACTAGAAACTGCTGACATGACCATGATGTGTCAGCAGGCCAAGCATCTGCTTGATCTCTAGATAATTATTCACTTTTTGGGTTGTAATTTGTTGAAGACGCTGGTCGACTTACACTTGGAATCCAAATGACATACATTTGTTCCAAAAGTGTAGTGTAAAAACTACACCTCGATTGTACCATGTGCGCACAATGTGGATATTAAACCAGGTCTATTCACGAAGGTGCTAATAGTACAGATATTCTGTTCCTTTTTGTTGTATGCATCCTTGGTGTGAAAGTTTGTCCTTCTATTTGCTCTATCACCCCTATGTATCCATGGGAATAGTTGCCCAAATGGGTCAACTACCGGCAAGTGAACAATGTCAGGTCAATTTTAATAGATTGACTAGAATCATTGGAAAGTCCAAACATCAACATCTAAGTCTTGTGGTACCAGGAGAGTACAGATTCATTGGTATGACATCCTTTTGTACTTGGTAGCACGGATCCTCAATTGAGGTCTGTATATGTACAACTCTTTTTGCTGGTAGTAATGACATTGCAACATAGTTAAATGTGCATGTGCGTACCTTTGATTGAAAGACATTGGTTGACTATCACGGTATGGTTTATGGAACCATATTGTGACTTCACAGCAAACATCATGGAGAAATGAATTTTCCTTGATGTTGACAACATGAGTGTTGTCTTTGATTTGGATTTGTCTAAGCTAATGAAGCAATACTACATTTCTGTGTATAGCTGCTTTTGGTTTGCACTTCATGCCAACATGGTGCTCCATGGCTCTAAGAGATGTTTATGGTTTGACTTATCTTTTGTGTGAGATTGTCTTAACTATCCACTAGGGATGTTCACAATGCTCTGTGCTGTGGTTTTACAAGAACAAAGGTCTGTGATCCTTTGTGTTGTTGTGCTCATATGATTTTGAGGCTTGTTTTATGGTTTATTGTACAACATTTAGTTGCACTACCTATGGTAATCCCCTGGTCCTTAGTAGAAAGAACAAGTTGTTTTGGGGACCCTATGAGTCCCGAATTATGGATACCACATTTTGTATTCTCCGTGAATAGTTCTGAAGGTAAACCATCAGAAGTTCTCACAAGAGAATCAAGTACTAGCTTTGAGTCTCAGTGAGACCATTATCTAGTAAGACGCAGTTTGTTAGATTATCCAATAATGTTTAACATAGTCAAGGATTTAAACTTTTATATTCTGTGCTTGTGCATCGTAGGTTCAGCAAGCTGTACTAGGATGCAAGCAGCCCCAACCTGAGTTGGTGATGCTATAGACTTGTTGCAATAACAAATGTCTAACATATATGTGTCTCTCTTTTGTGTACCTTGTCTTGTGGGCCATGTTAGTGGCTTTTGTGACATCGTACCTCCTCCTCTACAATCCTAGTTGTGAGTGAGGTGAGACAATCATATTGTCTTGCCTAAGGTTCTCCCTTGTACTGGACCACCCAGTGACATGTGAGTTCCTTGTATAGGCGAATGTTTAGCGAGTTTAACTGCTTGTAAGCATGTTGCTTTTGCCATGATAAGACTTTGGGTCTGCTATTGAGCCCTTGTTGTCTTTTTACAGAGGTGTTGAGGTTTGTTAGTCAAACCAGTACTCGCTGCTTGGTAAGTCCATCCTAACCTTGTTTAAGGTGGTCTTCCAGGCTAGCCTTTGGAGACTATCATATTCTCCAAGTGAGTTCTATACCAAATCACGTGGCCATCATTGACTCCATTATATGTGCTTGTGAGGCACATGGAAAACCCATGATAAATGCTACTACGCTGAGTAGGTGAAACCTTTGTCAGTTTTACTAGGCATGAAACGGGTTCTGGATGCGTCAGTATCCAATCTAATGGTTTGTTGACTTGTCAATAAGTCTTAGTTAATGGCTGAGTTGATCTAGCAACTTCTACAATACTGTAAGGATTCTTTAAGCTTGGACAGTATCCTTCACTTTTTGTCCATTTCTTTTCTTATTTTAAGAATCACTTTTTGATTTACAGTAATTTAATTTTGTTTTGGGCGTTTTTTTTTGTACAGTCTGTTCTGACGACGGCTGTCAATGAAACCCTCCAGTCACCAAGGTAAAATTCCTCTTTATTTTTCCTTGATAATTTTTGACTGGTTGTGCTCTGTTTTTATAGGGTATAAACCCACATCTTCTGAAAAGTAGAGGTATACAGGCATCTTTTTTTCAAGACACCAAAACTTGGTCAAACAGTTTCTCCTGTTGTGAGAAACCTCAGTAACATGTTTGACTTTAAGTTTTTAGTGTTCAAGTGTCATTTTTTTTTGACACAGCTTGGAAGGTCTGCTGTTTTACTCAACCCCCTGGGGAGTATTTCACCTGAGTGGTTAGCTCTGTGATCATGAGTATTTTTGCTCAAAAAGCAATGCACTTTAGTGGTTAGCTATGTGCTTGTTCTGTCCTGTCCAGGTGTTATTTCAACTTGGGTTCACAGATTTTGACAGACTTCTTGCATCAATTATCATTGGCAAGGTGAAATTGATCGTCACATAATATCTTATGTTGTTATTTGCTCGGAATTCTAGATCAATTCTAACTCAGTCCTTGCATTTGCCAAAGATTGAGGTCATATGCTGGCTTAGTCATTCTGGTACCATGTACTCAGAACATGTGACTTTACCCTTCCTTTGGAGTAGGAAGAACCCGCCTGCGTGCGCCAAGAGTTTGACACCAGCCTAGCTGGGTAGGGAAAACATATGTATGTTCCTAACATTGGAACATGGGGGAAGCTTGTGACTATGTCCTTCTTGCTTTCATTGTTGCTGTAGCAACACCATGTCAGGGGTTCGAAACCCAACATGGTTTGATTTCCAGTTGCTTTTTTGTTACCTTGTTTGTGAATAGTGCAGACTAGCACTCATGTACATTTTCTCTAAGAGTTCATCTTCTTGAGAAAACAATTCATGACGCCAGAAAATTTCTTGGCATTTTTGTCTTATTGTTACATTGAACAAGGTAATTGAATGTCAGGTTATTTCAACTTGACTGTAGAATTCTAATTGAGATTTTTCTCTAACGAGCTCTTTAAGTTAAAATTAAATAAACCCAAACATTGTTTGGGGCTCTGAATTCTGTTTTCCTCGGACCAGAGGATGTGCACCTTTTTTGTGCAACTAAATTGCCTATATTGGTGAAAATGGAGGAAGTGGTCACACTTTGAGAAAGGCACCCAACAGTTTGGGGTCCGACAATTCGGCAATTATCTCACTTTAATCATTTTTGATTCGTCGACTTTTCTCTCCTTTTTGCTTGGATTTCAGAAAGAAATCAACAAGTTGCGTGTTTCCCAGAGGAAACCGCTTAAAGTAGGCAGACTTCATTGCAAATAAGAAATTCGCGAGAATTTTTTTGCCATGAGTATTTCTGGGGCACGACTAATAGTCGATTTATGGGTCCATCTTGCGCCCCCATGCGTACTGGGACTTGGAGATCGTACTCCGCGTCGCTCTGACGTATTGAACACTATAGGGCAATATAACATGCTCCTATGCCTTAGTGCAGAGTAGAACAATGTTCTCTCCTTGGCTGGTCCAGAGCGCTCATGGTCTAGGCCCTATGAGTATATCACACATAATGTGTGGTCGCTTTCTGCAGATTGTGATTGCACAGGGCTGTATAAAGAAATGATTTGTTCAAGAGGATGTGCTGTGACGTGCTCCCGTGTGAATGGGGCTGATCCGCGATCGCTTGTCAAATTACTGCGAGCGGTCATTTTTCCTTGAGGGTCAGCCAACCTTGAGTCCCGCTCCCAACCTGAGCCCGTCCAGTGTCAAAACGATACTCCCACTGCCACCATGCAAGCAAAAAAGGGAACTTGATCCTTGGAGTATACAACACTTCAGAGACGAGAACTTCTTGGGGGATTGCGAGTCATTTAAGAGACCGAAACCTCTTGAGGGTCAGGAACAAGATTTTTAGGCCTTAGAGGCTCTTTAAAACTTCATAGGGTCAAGTTAGGCCCTAGAAGATTTATTTTAGTACTGGCTTATTCAGCTACAAGTAAGTAGTACTCCGTGATGTCACGGCATCTGCTGTGATCACGGGTACGGACTAATACTTAGTCTAATCGTAGTTTTATTTCTAAAACTTGATTATATACATATTGCTTTTTCGGATAAAAAAATAAACCGAGGCATTTATGTTTATTGCCTCCTCATTAACTGAGGGGTTGTTACGTGCTATACTGAAAGTATGAAGTCGTGCCACTACTTGTGTGCAAAATACGTCACTAGTGGTCTTTTTACAACAGCAAGTGCACTCTGTGCTAAATGCTTACCCTTCTTATAAAAGCGGAGTATACCCGCGTCAAGTGGGATCTAATCCTCACTGACGTATCGGGCAGTTGTTCATGGCTACGTGTTAAAAACACGTGCCGGCCTGTGAGTGAAACTTACTTCAACTGGCTGAGTACGTGACTCGGTGCTCAACTGTGGCTATAGCCTTACTCTGGGGGTTCAAGCAGCACAAGTTGCACTATGCCTAACATACCACAGGTAGTATACGGCCTCGAGCAACAAGGGGACAGACAGACGAACCTACCATGGTCAACACATACCTGATATGGATGATGGATGGTGGAATGACGTACAGTTGATCCTGATCACGCGAAGGCTATCAATTGATAGTGACCTAAGCTGTTATATTTTATTATGTAGTAAACGGTAGATACATTGCGATGAAATAGTTTTTTATGAGCTTAACACTACTGTACCAGTGACGCATGAGATACTAGCTATCTCATGTACAAACCATGATGGGAGAGATTGGCAGTGATATGTGGCAGTTGAGTGACTGCCCAGATTCAACTGTCCAAAGGAACTGTCCCATGGGAAGGTTCCTGAGAAGGAAATCCTCCATTGGATATTCAACCTAAGAAAACACCTACAATGTGTATGGTGGAGTCTTAGGAAGGAAAATCCTAATTGGATATGATTTCTGAGAACTCATATCTTGTGACTTTTTGTACTTCCTTTGTCTTGTACAAAGGGAGGAAGACCATTGGAGGTTCCAGGTGGAACCTCTTTTGGGTTTACCAGTTAAGGTAGATAATTGGCCTATGTCAAGGGGCAAAGAAGCAAACAAGCAACGACGCACATATCCAAACCAAACAACCCTACTTTGACAAGTTGTCAGCAACAGTAGGCAATATAATAAATAGGACCTGGTTTAGCTGTTACCCACGTAGTCAATACATTATCTACAACAACAGAAGTGAATTCAAATTTCACTTTGAGACCTCCTGTGATTCATATGGTCTGAAGCCAACTTGTGTCAGAAACCCACAAGCCAACGGAATACTCGAGCATGTGCAATCGCACAAATATGGCAATGCTCCGCACAGCTGACTTAGATATGGCAGATACAGTAAACAAAAGTGACATTGCTGACTTTCTCACAAATGCTGAATGGGCCGTTTGCTCTACCTATCACACAGTACTAAAGACATTACCAGGAGCAGCTATCTTTGGACAGGACATCTTGTTTGACGTCCCCTTAATTGCTGACTGGTCAAAAATAGCGGAATACAGACAAAAACAAACAGATAAATACACACGACAGGAAAATTATACCTGACTACACTGGGACTACCAGCCCGGTGAAAAAGTACTGCTGCACAAAGATGGTATCCTCCGCAAAACAGAAAGCCGGTATGAAAGTGATCATTGGCCCATCACGTCAGTCATAAAATGGCACCAAAAGGGTTCATTGCGGAACTAAATCTGATCAACTAAATATCAGAAGAGTTACACCTTATTTTCACTAAACTAGGGCTTTATTAATCCCCAATCTATTCACAACACATACGCTTCGTCACATTCACACCATCTTTTTTCCTACCAGCCCTAACGTTGGAGGGTTTACTTTTCTGTGTTCATTGACACCTTATCGCTCCATTTGTGGGGGCGAGTGACATGAGCCAAGGATGCCTACTGGTACCCCTGACCCATTCAGGCCCCACTTTCAGGCCATGGGTACAACACTTATACTTCCCACTGAAGGAGGAAGTATGCAAAATCAGGAGGCGGACATGCCAGTTAATTTTACTAACTTAATCTAAGGTGCCAATTTTGACGGACAAGGATCTCCCCATTTGGTGCCCGGGTACCAAAACCCCGAATTTGGACAGACAAGCACCTTTTTTCCAAAGTACTAAAGAACAAAATGATCTGTCAAATAACGTTCAACACCTATGGATCCCAAAAGATACCCTCAAAGAAAAACATGAGGTATCTAAACTTTGATAACATACTGTTACTTGACCCTCGGTACAGACAGGTACTGACAGGTACTGACAGGCCGCAAAGACGTATGGAAAAAGGTACAATGGTGCTGAAATTTGGGTCAAAGCTAGTGAAAAGCTAGTGCGGTCGGCGAAGATGAAGGTCTAAAAAGGTACCATATTACCTTGGTATCCGTCATACTGATGTCCCCCCTTCTGCAAAATCACAACTCATTGGTTTCTCAGAAACAATATATTTGAGGCACATACTCATCAGGTATTTCCCACAGAAACAATAGCTCATGTAAAGCAGGTGAGAGGGTTCAACTGCTCAACTGAAGAGCCTGCAATGTGATAACTTCTCAAGTGACAAATTTGCAGTGTGAGAGCTTCTGTGTAAATATTGGACACACCAGCCTCCAATAGAGTACATGTAAATTACATGATAAATTCGAGAGGACCACCATTGGGCAGTCCTCATTTTTGGCCATTTCAATAGCTCATAAACAACATTTCTGATCAGCTGGAACATACCTTTGTCTACCTCTTATCTACAACTACTTTTTGACTTCTTTCGTCTTAGGTCAGTGTTTATTATTTGAAGTGCACCAGATAATTTCATTCACTGCAACCACATGAAAAGTTAGGACCACTCCAATTTAAAGTCTAGTAGATGCATTTTCCATTCTCTTGATTCCCAATGTTTCAACAAAAAAATCTATGGAGGTTCAATTGGTTTCCTGATGTTTATTGTACAATACTTGGTATCTTGAATTTTTCGCCTTTAATTCAATTCATTCCAACAACCTTTTACTTGAAGTTGAAGTAAGATAAGTAACTTTGATTTACCACTTACTGCTCTTCGTAGACGCCCACGTAGGAACCAAATAGTCATGACAACCGTGCAAGACGAAAACATCCAGTACAATACTGCTGTTGCACACGACTTTGGAACAATAATTCATTTATTGTCACTTTCCGTCAAGATGGTAAGACTACCTCCATGAATATTCCGTTCGGAAGACCTGACCGTGCTTTGTTATTTACTTCATTGTCATCATCGTTAGCTTTAACATTGTCTGTGTCGCCAGCATGGTGGATCATGAACTCAAGTGTTGGCATCGTTGACTGCCCTTGGACTTGTCGAAGCACGAAAGAGAGTTACGGCAATGCCGTCTTCTATTAGATTATACATCATCTGTGATACTCACCTCTCCTCCCTCCCTTATAGCCGTTTGTCAAAGTTCAGAAATCCAAAGCGTACTTCAAACGCTACCAAGTCAAATTCCGCCGTCGCCGCGAGGGCCGCACCGACTACCGTCAACGCAAGCGCCTATGTTGCCAAGCTAAGAACAAATACCAGTCTCCCAAGTACCGCTTCGTTGTCCGCTTCACCAACAAGCAGGTCATTTGCCAGGTTGTGTACTCTCTCATTGACGGAGATCGCGTCTTGACCAGTGCCAGCTCAAACGAGTTGCCCCGTTATGGTCTTAAGGTTGGTCTTAAGAACTACGCTGCTTCCTACTGCACTGGATTGCTTTGTGCCCGCCGTCTCCTCCAGAAGGTTGGTCTCGATGACGTTTACGAAGGCAACACTGAAATTGACGGAAATGTTGTGAAGACCGAGGTAGGCAAGTCCACCTACTTCGTTGACGAGGTCGATGAAGACAAGCGCCCCTTCCGCGCCCTTCTCGATGTTGGATGCAAGACCACCTCCACTGGGTGCCGTATCTTCGGCGCACTCAAGGGTGCCGCTGATGGAGGATTGGACATTCCTCATTCCGAAAAGCGTTTCCCTGGATATGATCGCGATTCCAAAGAGTATGATGCCGATATGCACCGTGAACGTATCTTCGGTGGCCATGTTGGTGAGTACATGGAATACCTCGAGGAGGAAGATAATACGAAGTACCAGGCTCAATTCGCTGGTTACATTGAGAATGAGGTTGAGGCCGATGGGTTGGAAGAGTTATACGAGGGCGTGCATGAGAAGATTCGTGAGGATCCTTCTCCCAGTGAGAAGAAGGAATTTACTCCTGACAAGAGTTACAAGAGAAAGGCTAAGTTGACCTTGGAAGAGAGGAAGCAGAAAGTTCAAGAGAAGAAAGATGCCAAGAAGGCCGAACTCGAGGAGGATGATGAGTAATTTAATTATTAAGATTAACGCTTTTACTCGAGTAATAACACTGTTTGCCTTTACTATCGTGATATAGTGCACAAACTGTTGTTGAAGACTGACTGTATACTCGAAAATATATCGTTTGATGAAGAGGCAGAGAACCCCTGATGAGAACATAATACTTGCAATACCAAGACTTTTCTGACTAACTGTCACTCGTATAAAACAACCGTCACCTCCCCACTGAAATGCATCTCTCAAAAATCAAAATCTATTGCATATAATCCCATCCTCACTCTGCAAGCTGAACATCTTGAACGCCCCCCATATCTAGTGACAGTTCATCCTCTTGTACCAAAGTAAACTTACCCCAGGGCCTGGGAGGACCAAACGGCCCGACACATTGATCAAATGGAAGAATAAAATAATCGTCATTCCCGTCTAGTTGCGTAATATAATGATCGTAAGTTCCACTCGCCACATCACCAGCAGCAGCACCCTCGGCAGATTCCAACATTTCCTTCAGAGAAAGTGTATTCGAGCAAGTGCCATCATCACTTTTATAAAACGTCCTCTTCATATTCATCATACTAATGGAATCATAAATATCGTAAGCACTCCATGATTCGTCTCCAGGAAAGAGGGTTTGAGCGTTGTAGCATTGATTTAGTGGGGTGGTGTAGGATTTGCATCGCTGGTCGTCTGTGTCCGCTGTAAGTGAGGAGGCGGTGGTGTCGGCCGGTCCGTCTATACAGACTGTGCACATTGTTGTGATTACAGATTGAGCCGCTTCTATTGACACGATGGGGCTGGTAAGGAGGAGAATTGTTGCGAGAAGGAGGGGTGGCGCCATGGTGGTTCTCGTCATGCTTCTTTTGGGTCTGTTTTCCGAGGATGGGCAGCTATGGGCAGGATGATAGGCGCTCTATAAAATATTTGCATCCACCATTAACGTATGTCAAAAATGTATATGTATGTAAAAGTTGAAATACGTAAGCACATGTTGACATGAACATCAACATCCTTTTCTTCGAAAATTAGATTAAGTAGGTGTGGTTTTGAACAGACTGAACCGTAAACCACCGGAAACATGAATCGATTTGCAGGCTATCATATTTGCCAGGGATAAACCTCTAATAAACCTTACTGCTCTTCATCAAAGGTTCTAATGAAGACATTCGACCCTCATTCGACCCCTCTTGGGAACTCCTCACCTCAGTACCCCCATCCGCACTCTAGCCCCATGGTGTTCATTCAAACAAATGTGACTCGCATGTTGATGTTTTCGCCCAAGAGAACATGCGATCGGGATTCATATTTCCCTCACATTGGCTGTCGAGAAAGCTAGGACAAACGGAAGCGGGATAGCCCAAGAAATCATGAGTGGTGAATTAGCGACCACCAAGAAGACATTCTCTGGATCACTGACGTCAGGTGCAACGTCTCAAGATGGAGACAATACTGTTCACTTCGCTATCTCGTCCATGCGAGGGCGTCGCCGGACTCAGGAAGACACATTTATTATCGAAACAGAGCTCAAAGTGTTCAACTCAAAGCAAAATAATCCTCTTCCTGGCCATTCTTTATTTGCAGTGTTTGATGGTCATGGTACTTCATTTGCATCAGAATATGCGAGCAAGCATTTCGTGTCAATATTTTGCAAGCAGAAGTCTTTTGCCGAGTACCATGACCGATTTTTAGACGAGTCTAAGCAAAGAAATAATTTACACAAAAGCAAAGACATGAACAAGTTTTCAATTAAAAGTGGTCTTGTCCCAACATCAAATAAAGAATTGATTATGCTTCTAGAAGATGCAATGAAGAAAACAATCCTTGACCTTGACGCAGGGCTGCTTCAGGAATTAAATACAAAGAAGACTCATAATCACGACAATTCTGACTCTGATACGGACTTTGACGATTCTGACGCAGGAACTACTGTAATCATTGTTGCACTGACGCCAGATTACATCCTCTGCGCCAACTTGGGAGATTCTAGAGCCATATTGCAACAAGGACGTCAAAATGGCACAAACAACAAGACAACTGATGTAATCTGCCTGAGTACTGATCATAAGCCAATCAACACAGAAGAAGAAGAAAGAATCCGCAAGGCAGGTGGTGTTGTCCTTGGTGGAAAGATTGAAGCACGGTTGGCTGTATCAAGAGGTATGGGCGACTTTGCCTTCAAGCACACACCATCTGTTCTTCACGCTGCCATTCGCAGCCAAGATGATGATTTTCCAATGATTGATGACTACGTACAGCCGGAAGATCAAATGGTATCTTCTGTTCCAGAAATCACCTCTATTCCAAGGGATGATGATAGGTACCGATTTCTTATCCTTGGCAGTGATGGTATATGGGATGTTTTCTCTTCAGAGAAGTGTGCAGATCTAATATCAATGATATTTGGCGAAGGAGAACAAAGTGTGGCATTGGTCTGCGAAGAATTGTTAGATCAATGCTATGCAAAAGGGTCTCTTGACAACATGACTGCAATTTTGATCAAGTTTGCATCACAAAAGGTTGGGCGTGGAGGCGGCGTTATGAGACGACGGAAACAACGAAAGAAGTGACAGCGCTGCTTAAAGCGTTTTTGTAATAGTTTTTACCACAACCGTATTAAAACAAATTATTGTCTTACTTGTGTTCAGCTTATGTTCCCAGTTCAACAAGCCACTCATAGCCCACTCGTTTCGAGCTAGAAGAGGTCCGAGATAATTCTTTTCCCTCTGAGAGTGCCTTATCTTACTAGATGTTATTGTTGTGTGCCGTAAACCAGCCGTAAACCCACTATGAGGGTACGACGAGTGTAAGTGTAGAGAAGTGTAGGCAAAAAATAGGATCGGTATGGTAACATCTGGTATTGTAACGTCATACGAACGTCTCACCATTGTCAAGTACGATTTTCTAATACGTCTGAAAAAATGAAATACGCAATTGAAATTGAAATCCATATTGAAGATACGTTTGTGCATTTTTTAAGAAATCTCATGAACTCAAAACTCACGACGCTCGCCATCTCCCATTGGCGGCATCGATACACTGCTGGGATACTGAATGAGAGAAACAATGCGCCGACGACCCCTCTCCAACATGTCCTCGTCCTCTTCCCTCGGCGCTAGTAGAACGCACCTGGACATCCCTCGAACTTCCTCTTCCATTATTCGGAGTGGCAACGGCAATGTCGCCGCACTGAATGCTGGTCATGGCGGTATCGGTAGCGGGGATGCGGCTGATCATGACGATAGGTTGAATTATGCGCTGCTGTTGGCACTTTATACGCTGCAGGGTATTCCCATGGTGAGTAATGTGATGAGAGATGTCTATAGTTATTTGTGAGTATTCATTTGAAGCCGTCGTTGTCTATTGCCAGAAATGTGAAACCATGAACTGTGTCCACCACAGAAGGGACCAAAGGAGACAGTCGATAATGTATGACTTGTTTATGTTGAACGCCAAGTGAGGCCTTCTGAATCATAATGATTTCACTCGATACTGCCTGCCACATTTTTCGTTCAAGCAATTTGTGTTGTGCATTGTCTCCTGCACCATCTCATGGTAATGGAGACATGCTTGTAAGCAAAGGTTCCATATCGCATTTTACATGCAATCTCAATGGATATGTTGTCTTATATTCTTCTACTCCACTCCTAACATTCATTAATCCACATCAGGGACTGTCCGCCTCCATCCCCTTTCTGATTCAACAAAAAGTTCAAATGCTCGCCTCCGCCGCAGCAGGAAGCGTGCATGCGTCGTCCTCCTCCGCCGCCCACCACGGCAGCGACACTCACTCTCTCGCGGCTTTGACTAAAATGGCATACAACTCCCAAGCAATATTTGCATTGTGTTCCTGGCCTTTTTCCTTGAAATTACTATGGGCTCCTATAGTTGATGCTTGTTTCTCGAAACGGTTTGGAAGGAGGAAGAGTTGGTTGGTTCCCATTCAGTTACTTGCAGGAATGCTGATGGTGGGCGGAAGTGATTATGTGGAGAGGGAACTGGGGTTGGACAATACAGCTGCTGCGGGGGGTGCCGGCAACGTTGCCACCGAGATGCACGTGAAGGGCGTGACGGCATTTTTCTTCGTGTTGTACTTTTTGATGGCCACTCAGGATATTGCGGTGGATGGTTGGGCTTTGACTATGCTTTCGAAGAAAAATCGAGGGAAGGGACCGGTTTGCAATTCTATTGGGCAGAATATTGGCTATTTTTTGAGTTATGTGGGATTTTTGGCGTTGAATGATGTGGACTCGTCGGAGAATTTGTGGCGACCGCTGCTGAGGTTGCCTTCGAAGCCTGGTGTGGGACTGGTTAGCCTCGGTGGTTTTGTTAAATTTATGGGGACTTTTATGTTGTTCATCACAATCTTTGTGGGTTTGTTCAAAAAGGAGATAGATATGACTGCAGGTGGTGGAGATTGTTGCACCATTGGGGCGTCTGCCAATGGTGATATGGAAAAGTTGATTGCGGAGAAGACCAGAGGTCTGGAATCCGATGAAGATGATCATGAGTTGGACGCTGCCGAGATAGGCATAACAGAGACGTACCACCGTTTGTGGTGTGCTGTAAAACTTCCCGCGGTCCAGTCACTTATCTTGATTCTACTTACTTACAGGCTACCTTGTGCGCTGAGTGACAATGTGAAGTTTCTCAAGGCCGTCGAATTCGGTTTATCCAAACAAACTACAGCTCTATTGAGTCCCACCATTGTTCTTCCGCTGGGTATACTCGTTCCAATCATTGCAACAAAAATATGGCGTTCCAAACCCTTGAATCAGTTTATGTGGGCGTACAAGTTCAGGGTGACAGCCGTGGCATTAGTCGATGTGTTGATGTTACTGGCTGTACGGTCTTTCCGTGGAGGATCGGGTGTCATATTTGGTGGAGAGACCACCTCTAAAGCAATTTTTTGGGGCTTGCTTATTGCGTCTACTGCATTCCAAGCTACGGTTCACAGCTTACAATTCAACGCTCAAATGACATTCTTTGCTCATCGCGTTGACCCTGCTATTGGAGGAAGTTATATGACTCTGCTGAACACTTTTGCAAATCTTGGTGGGACTTGGCCAGCTTCATTCATCATGTACCTCATCGGCCAATTTACTATTCCACCTGATTGTATTGTCGGTGAGAATGGAGTTGAAGTCTGCACTGGCGGACGAGATGCTTACTTCCCTTTACAGTTGTTATTGAGCTGTTTGGGTTGTTTATGGGTGGTTCTCATGGGTAAACGTGTTCAATATGTTGCGGATTTGCCAGATGATGCATGGAGAACACACATTGGAGAAAACGAAGAAGAAGAAAGTGAATCACAAGAGCGGAGTAAAGGTAGGAAGTTCAAGTGACTGAGGACTTTATTTATGATGCTGAGTTTCTACAGTTCCACACGGTAAAGATAGATACTGGTTTAGTTTAACCTATAAAGACTACAGATCTGACCAAACAAACAAGTTGAAAGTACCAATTGATGATTGAATCACTTTAAAAGTAATTCCGCTGCACCCTAGTATCCTCATTTCTTGCTTTTCGACATATGACCTTGCATCACTGAAACAGCAACAGCAGTCATATCCGGAAATCTCTACCCTCAGTAGCACTTCGATTCACTAAAAAAGGGGATCCTCTTCATGTGGTGGAACTGGCCGCCGAACGATCAGCACTTGATAGCTGAAAGTGATAAACAACCCAATGGGCCGACGGTGCCCCTCGTCCTGATACCTTGCATCTCTTGAATGCCGAGAGAGAGATGAGTAAAAAGAATGGGACTTCGAAATGGAACCTGTAATGTAATGAAAAGAGGACACGACAATGTATTAGGAGATGTTTGACAAGTTGGAATGCAAAATGAAGAGAAACAACACTCACGTAAATGCTTTTGAAAGCGAGACAACAATCAACTGGTACTTCTTTGGTGTGGATGGTGGTAATTGTATGAAGGTGATTCGGGTGGTGGTGGACTACTAAAGTCTTCTTGCGCTTTTTCCAGTTCCTCGTCAACAACATGATGGTGTGTTGACGGAGGTTCTGGAGATTATCGGAAATGAAAAATATGAGGAAAAAATGAATGGAAAGTGATCTTTGTCTTTGCTTGCTTTCCACTAGCTTTCTCTGGATTTGGCAAGGATTCAAAGAGTATGAACGAATGCTTGACATCCGAATTCTGTGGATTAGATTTTGTTCTGAATGATTAATATTGATTCCTTTGTGTTTTGAAAGATCCAACGCATGATATCCGGCGCGTCATGTCATTGGATTGGAAAATATCAGTTCCTATCTATAGTGTAATCAGAAAGCAAGTAAATGGTAAAAAAGTGTCGAAAAGTATCATAGAGTTGTCTCTGGATACTTAAGAATTCCCAAGACTGGCACATAATACTATGTCTGAACAGAGGAATAGTATGATACGACAGGTAGAAATGAGGCCCAAGTAGGGCCAATGGCAGCAATATTTTCATCACTACGATAGTCACTTGATGGTCACCTATTGACAGACATCTCATCAGGACGAATCCAAAAGTTTCAACAACCATGGTGGGAAGAAACAATGACGCCGGATGCCCTGAGAAAAGGATAATCCGTGTACGCGATGCTTCATTCCTAAAACTGATGCGAAAAGCATCCAACGAGAATAATGAACAATTCAACCAGCGTCGTGGACTAGTTTTAAACTTTGTCCTACAAACTACCAACCTTGTGCATTTGGTGACAAAACAGGCTTACGAAAAGATCAATCTGGTGGCTAGACGTGTGTTTATTGAACGAATTTCATTGAAGGATCTCGGCTTTAATATTTTTGGGACCGGAAACACACAATGCTATGAAAACATTTGTCATCCAGACTTGTCACGATTGAACATCGTTCAACTTCAGCCAGCTGGTCGTTGGCTGTTTGAGAACTATGGATCAATGTTCAAAATTGACCCAGTCTTGATGATTCCTGGGTATCGTAGGATTTGTGCTCAGTCATCCGCCAAGGTTGTCCAGACCAATGTAGAGAACATGGTTCGTGAAACATTTTTCCGTCGGATGGATGCAACTATAGCTACGTTTTTGGATCGTCACAATCTGAAGCGCTCTGGTAATGTGTACATCATTCGTCGGTTGATCTGTGGTTGTGATTCTACAACCTTGAATTCAGTGGCATTGGACGGTATTGGAGGGTACAGATTTGTCCAGCGAGATGAGTACAAGGCACCAAACAAGCGACTCTCTGATGAGTCTCCGTTGGAGAAATTTGTATGGAATCAGAAAAAGATGCTACGAGAGGGAGCGACAAACACTCAACATCCAATCAACGATATCTGGATCAAGAAGAACATGGAGAGGGCTTTCTTCTACCAACTCTTCACTCTTGAATATCAGCAGTACGACGAAGTCGCCAATCAACTAGACATTGCATCGAAGAAGTGGAATATCGTCCCATCGAAATTTGATGCTCGCCCCAACATTGTAATCAACAATGAAATCTTGTACTTCATCGGGGCGTATGCCAAATATTTTGAGAACAAGAACATCGACAAACTAAATTATATGTCGAAGGGATCTCTCCAAACACGAACGCTATCAGATCTAGTGATGAAGTCCTCTGGTTTCCATGAGGTGTTGTGGGATGTCATGGTTAACAGAGACATGAAGACTGCTCTGAAAGTGAATCGTGATATTCCAGATGTTACGTTTCCTGGAGATGTTACGTTCTCAATCAACATCTCTCAAGAGGAACTGCCATTGGTGATTGAAGGTACAGATGAGATCGGAACAGTAAAAGTGTTTTATGATCAAGACCTAGGAGCGGCCTGTCAACAAAATGGCCCAACAAACCAACATGAATTCCGTCAGTTAGTACCTGGTGGTAATCTAATTGATGACACGAAGAGAGAAGTGTTTGGATATTACATGAAGACTGATGGCGTGACTGCTCATGTGAATTTTTGGATCTTGAAGTCATTGGATGTCACCGACAATGATATTGTCCAGAAGATCGGTCCGAAGTTTGGGAAGGATCTTCATTCAAGCCGAATCAAATGTCTTTTGGATGGAGGATATCCAGAAGAAGCTTTGTCGTTGGCTGTGAAGGATGGTGAAACAAAAGAAGAACAAAAGGCTCGGAGAAATGCAAACAAAAAGAAGAAGCGTCATCACAAGAAGTTAGTGGAGAAAATTGACAAGGCTCAAGGTGAAGTTCATTGTCGATTATTCTTTTTAATACCATTGTTTTGATATTGTTTTTGCTTACAATCTCTTCTTCTTGACAGGCATTCTTGACAGTTACGACGACAGTCGTTTTTGTCTTGGTCTAGATCCTGGACTCATTGACATTGTCCACATGAGGAATCAAGATGGAAAGTTTCAGTTTGTCATCAAGAGCACTGAGTTTTGCGATCAGGCTGGGGGAAATCACGCAAAGAAGAAGACAGATGAATGGAGAGCCAAGACCAAGCTAGTCGAGGTAGATGCTTGTCGTTCCTCGAACTATTCAAAAGTTTCAACGTTGCATGGTTACACCAATTTCTTGAAGCACGAACATTTCAATCTAGTCATGAGGAAACGGAATAGAAGCTTGCGGATGTTTGTCTTGTTAAAACAAGGTGCACAGCAGGAGATGGTAATGAGTACTTCACCGTGGAGTTGGAATGTTGGTTTGTCATGATGAGTCATGTGAGCCTTGAGATAATCCATAATGTTCATGGAAGAAATCAAAATACCATCCGAGACAATGGTAATGTCTTTTGGAGAAACTGTTGGATATGTTGTGACGGAGGACGACATCTCATTCAAAATGAGCACTTCCATGTTGGAATCACGGAGATGGTTGGTTTTCGGTGGAGTTGCGACAGTGGATGGGACGGTCCTTGACTTCTTCCTCGTTGCAATAGGCTGTTTGGTTTGTGGACGCTTTTTAAAGATCTTTGCCGTTTGCTTTGCGTGGGAGTTCTCGGATCTCTCATCCGAGGAATCATCGCACTGTAGAATGCAATTGTAACGACAATAAAGTGGTATTATTCTGTAGAAGGATAGTCATCGAACAACATCAGACTTACCAAGTCAATCACACCAGATTCAGCACTGGCGTAGGGCATTGTATTACTGGACATGTTAGATAGACAACAAATGACTTTCGCGGATAAAGGAAGAATGACAACAACGCCAATGAGTATTGATTCAATGACTGATTTTAAAATTGGTCGTCGAGGATGGAGAGAGGTCTCGACCTGGATAGTTCGTGTTTTTTTAAATTGTAGTATGGTACAATACCATGCAGATGGCATCACCGGTGAAGTGACGTGATGTAATACTGTCACACACGATGACGAGAATATTTTTTAACCCGTTAAGACATATCAGTAAGTAATATCCATTATTATTTAACCCAGTACAGAATTCTGATGACGAGAACATTTTTTAACCCGTTAAGACATATCAGTAAGTAATATCCATTATTATTTAACCCAATATTGATATCTGGGAGACAGTACTATTATTTTTATCCCGTTATATGACATCATCCAAAAAATAGGAAAATACAGTTAGCCTATTAATTTAGATTAACACCTTGAGAATCAATGGACTTATTGCTCTACTTTCTCCGTAAATTGTTTATTCATTGATCTTTTCTACCTGTCGTAACATACTATTCCTCGTATAAGGCTGAAACATAGTGATATTGGTAGAGGTATGTTTAGTGAGAGTCTCTAGTATATGGTACCATATATGACCTACTTATCTATACCCAGTTAACTTGCCAGTTGTGCCAGTCTGTGCCAGTTGTGCCATTAGGTTTCGTCCACACTTTTTGAGAACAGGACAGGATCAGAAACTTTATATCAAAGCAATGTCAACAACGGGATCCATTTCCAATAAGTCCGAATCGACTGTGTCTGTGTCCTCCAATAGGACGGGCGGGGAGAAAGGTGCCTTGGGACTAGCTGGCATCCACTTGAGGGTATTTGGTGACCTGCCTGTGTGGCCATTGGCCTTTCACGAGCTAGCCATGGCAACCGACGTGCGCAGTCTTGTGGCCGATCGTCAGCTACGGGCAGATTACATGCCCGGAGAGTTAGAGAGCACGACGAAGGGCGGCAGGTTCTTGGAACGTGTTCTCAACAATGAACATACGGACTGGAGTGTTAGGAGCGTCACAGCTTCGGAAGCCGACAGTGTGCTAGCAGCTCTTGGGTTGCTCCATATGAAAGTAAAGTGTGTTATTATTGACGAAGATGACAACAACAGCGACATCTATGACGAGGAGGTGAGTGGGGAATCTGAGTCTAACCCTTATATCAGATCTGTGTCTAACCCTTATATTTGCAACTTCTTTATACCAGGAGCTGTGCTGGGGAATGGATGAATCCCTGGCGGACTTGTTTGGCAGGCATACCATGGCCGACAGATTCGATGGAAATAATCACGGAGGTGGAGTATGAGCCAGATGACACGCCTACAACGATTGGCCTGTACGGTGGGAACTATACCATCATGTTTCATCCCGGTGAGTGCTAATGCGCTGCCCGAGAATTGTTGTCTTATTCGCTGACTTGTATCAACCTCCTATCCTCCTCTTAGGGATCGATTTCATGAATCGTTTGGCTGATAATGACGATTTGACGGTTCGTTTTGACGCGAGCGAAGATGGTATGTCCGAGGGGGAGTACGAAAGGAGGCAGTGGAGCGAAGAGGATCTGCAACCCGCTGAGGACGGCCGTTTCTTTGAGCCCCTTCTATCCGGGACAGGGTATAGTCGTAGTGACCACCGGTTGATCGCAACTCAGGCTGTGGGTCAGAAAAGGAAGGCAGATGAGATGGCATGTGTTAATGATTAATTGAGTTTGAGTTTATGATAAAATAGATATTATATTTGCACTTAGTTTAGGATTTGAATTATTATTTTGCCATTCTCATTCCTCATCCAATAAATGCATTTGTCAGGATGTCATGATTGGATCTCTTGACAATATTAGCCTTCTATCTGATTGTTTTTATTAATGATATGCATTTGTCTAGCCCCCAAACGCTCGTAATACTCCCAATTCTTTTCAACAAGTGGTTTTTTATGATTGGTGAGAGGATATAACAAAGGAGTACACGATAATGATCGTAGAATTCAACACAGTCACTAAGCCGTCGACGACTGATAACATTGAATGCATGAACACAAGCAAATACCCCTGAATCTGCGAACTATTTCACGAAAAGTCTCATGGGGGAGATTATGAAGGTCTTCCAGTTGCTCTTCTTCATTGTCTTGTGGTAAACTTTTTCATATTCCTCTGATAGATAAATCAAAACTCCGGAGATATATGTTTCGAGTCTCTTGATGTATTTCTTATCCTTCAGCTTGTAGTAGATGATTGTCACTTTCTTATGATTTGTGTCGATGACACAAAGAGCCCAATATTGTTGTGCAAGGAATGGTATAAGAATAAACTCAATCTGAAACAAATTGCCTCCTGGAATACCACTCGAAAAATGTTTCGCTTTTTTGTAATAAAAACATCCGGTGGAATTGTAGGCGCAATAATCTACTAGTTCATCCATGATCTCACTCGGCATGGAAAACACAGCATCATTCAGCTTGTTGACACGCATCATTTAATTGGTTTTATGCGCAATGTGAAGAAAAATCATATGCATCAATGATCTATCGAACATCTCATCCAGTCGCAAGTTCAATAGACTTCTGCGAGAGATTTCATAATTGTACTGTGAAATGACAGTTTCATTCATCCGTTTTCTTGACTCTATTTCTAGGTGGGGACTGTGAACATGATCGAGATTACACTCCCTAACAGTTACTTTCAAATGAGTACTTAAGTCAATAAGTTTGAACATCGTATTCAATGCCAAAACTCTCGAATAACTGCACGAATTAGATGGAAATTCAAAGTCACGGTCGGACTTGTCGGTGGGATTTGCAGACATTGTTTTTGGGGTAGGTGAACACAGATCAATTACTTCACTGAGAGTTCTGCTTTTTTTCTCTTTGATGCAAAGAAAGAAAATTTGTCATCGGTCGTTTTAGTCTTTGCCCTTGATGCTGTCGTCGGAATATTGTTGGTTATAATTCTCATTAGCTTTGTTGATACGGTTCTTGTGTCATTGGTCGCATCTGTCTTTGCTTTCAATGTTGCGACGTGCGTTTCTTCTTCAATTACCGAAAAGATTGTGGCCTCTTGAACTGAATACGGCGCATATGGTCGCTTTGGGATCATGGCGACGTAATGTTTCTCTTTTTCCAGATAGACGATATTCACAGTTCGTGTGTAGTGGTCGCATATTTCTGTCGCAATCTTTTTGTAGAACCAGGTGATTTCGTCGGAAGGCTTGTAGACAAATAGGTTAATGTTTTTGATTTGTGCAAAAACAAATGCCTCGAGTAATGACCCATGTTCACATTTGAATGGAATCGCATCGCGCATCACGTTGATATACTTCAAAATGGGTTCATCATGGCTACCTTTTATATATTTCATCTCCAAAAGATTTTGGATCGCCCATTCACCAATCATGAGTGGAGACTCTTGTGTTAGAACGACATTGGGATTTTTCAGGATATAATCATAAATTTTGTGTCTTAACTCTTGAACGTCAGCATGAGAGATCTCTTCGTCGGTTACATTTCGATAAACTACCAAAAGGGCAACAAATAAACAATTGCCATCCTCTCGCACATTTCGAAAGTAACAGTCTTGACCCCAGATTTCATCAGGTGGTGGAGGCGGAAGACGTTCAAACAGATGTCCATATGACATATCTTTTATCTCATGAGTATAAATCTTTAGACAATAATTTTATAACCAGATGGTGTAAGAAAACCATTGCATTTGAATTTTTAAAATATACAAACAAGAATCGTTACTACCACCATATTCCTTCATTTACAGTGGACATGACTGACGGCAGTCGTGTATTTTCTCCTTTATGAAAAGGCATATTTCTGAGGTCAATGTCCAAGATCTGATGTTCTTGATCGGGACATTTCTAGTGGATACACAAAATCCGAAACTGATGCATGGCACGATCGTGAATGTCTGGTCTGTGTCTCGGAATTGGATGCCTGGATTCGAGTACCTGTACAGGAAGATACGACCTGTTTCGATATCGTGCCACTCGACATTCAATGCCCCTGAATTGATCAAGTCTAAATACGATGATTGGGATCATGTCCATGTACCTGAAGGGAGAGCCAAACGAGGATCCAAACATCAAGTCTCCGGGGAATTCTGCCCTGTTATACGTAATCCATATCTCAAGAAGAAGTCTATTCTCCTTGGTAAACAAGATTATGATGAAATGATTCAAATGTGTTTTTGGTCAAAGTGACCAAGTCAGTAGACTGATGGAAGTATTTTTTATACTTACTAACAAGTATCTCAATAAAACCAACGTTGGTATTGTACTATGGCATCTTTATATGACATCATCTGAGTAATTTAATAACCCCGTAAGAAATAACAGAAGGAAATATCTTAAAAAATACTTAACCCATGAAAGAAACTCACACATTCATCGTTTATATGATGGCATGTAAGTGTATTTTCGGTTTGCGATATTTTTGGCCTATTTTGGTCGCTTTCTGCAAATGGTCGCAGGATTTATCAGTTTATATGTTATAAATTGAATCCAAAATACTATCCTGTTTCTATAAATTTCATTTTTATTATTTTATTACCCCATATAACATTCATTCATGGCATCATCCTAGGGTGGGTGAAGGGTGGGTGAAAAAAACCAGTGCATGGCAGCATGCGCTGTGGAAAAAAACCCAGCAGGCACTTCATCCGCGCGATTATGTATATAACACTGTCTCAAACATAACACATTTTGCGTGCACAAAAAGAGAATACAAAATTGTCATATTATACATGTTGGCCCCCATATCGATAACCGCCCATTATCGATAATGGACGACCCCACATCGATAATGGGACGCGCGGTCCCCGTATTGATGAGGAGGCCCGTTAACTGCCCCTTCTTTCAATATCGGGATTCCAATTCTGATTGTGGACACCCAGTATCTATACTGGGATTTTTTTAGTGTAGCCCATTTTGATAATGTTCCCATATTGATAATTTCAGCACTGTAGAACGGCCCTTACTTCCCTTCTCAATTATTTTTAAACTAGATCAATATCGGACGCCCAGTATCTATACTGGGTGTGTCCAATATCAATACTGGTTCCATCAATTTCGAAATTCCAGTATCAATAGCGGATCACCCAGTATCAATACTTGGTGTCCACTATTGATACTGGGCAATGTATGGACGCCCCGTTTACATACAGGACACCAGAATGTAAAGTTACTCAAAGTCCAGTATCGATAATGGATTCCCTGTATCGATACTGGCAGTCAGTATGTAAATCCCGTATTGATTTTGGCATATTTTTACATGATAAAGATCTAACCATAGACAAATGACATACCTCTAATATTTAGAATGCAACAGAACACATCCCTAATGATTAGCACACAATTTATTCCCTGCAACACCGTGACAAGCCGATGTGCACTTCATACCATTAAGAAAACATGAGCATCTCTTTGTTTGACAGGAACTTCGTTTGCATTTGCACCCTAGATGTTTTCCTTGTCCCCCTACGATTGAAACTGCTCTGGCTGCCTCACGCTCAGTCATTTGTGGTAACCCCGTCCATTCGTCAAGAACACTCTCAAGACCCAAGATCTTTGGATCAGCAGCTACAGTGGTAATGTAAGAGGGATGATATAATCTTGTAAGTACCCCCGACTTGAATGCGAGCCTATACATTGTAGGACCACTTCCCTTCTGATGGACTTTGTCAACAATAATTAATGTGAGATTCTTCCCGTCTGCCTTGGTGGTGTCGACATCAGCCAATGGCACTTGCACTATAGTACCAACGTCAAGTTGCTTGACACAGTTGTTCTGGGCATTCACTTTCATTCTCTTTGCCTGTGTCGTCAAGGCGTCATAAGCTTCGTCTCGCAATCGTTTCCTGTTCGGTGATTCATCCAAAAGGAGCGCCTTTTCACGGTGAGCAGTAATGTCATTATGGTTAAGTACCAATGCTTCCTCATAATCATTCACGGTTGGATGACGATACCATACTCCCCACTCAGCTACAGGTCCTTCATCTATCCCATCATCTGTTATAGTATCAAGCACACTTTCTCCATACTCATCCAAAACTTCCCACTCCTTCTTTGTAATCTTTCGAATTATGACTCTTCTCCACGGTGAAGACAGGCTGTTAGTGGGTTTATCAACTATTGCAAAACATGAACGTAGTTTTGCATTAGATAACTCTACCGCAGTGATTGGTTCCCGAACTTGACTCAAAATATTCAACCAACGATGTCTTCTGGAGTATTCTCCCATTTTTTCATCAGCAGCAATTTTTTTATCACTTGATAAGTCTTCGTTGTCCTCTGAGTATACAAACGGCTTCTCCCCTTCATCACTACTGCACGAATTTGACTCGGTAATATCTTGTTTTTCGCTGTCAGCACGCTGGGTCTCTGTGCTTGTCAAGTCTGTTGACCTATCATTGGTAAGAAGTAGCGAAGGTTCTTTCCTGGGTGCTTCCGACTAACCACCATCATCAACATGGAGACGCCTGTCAGAAAATTAACATTGGATGGAAGAGCGTTGAAACAAATACCACACTGGAAACCAACTCCCTTCCAACCAAAGTATGGCTTGCCTCCACCTGGTGGTTTCACGATACATTTCGAAAGAATCTTTGCCACTAAACGCTCTGTAAGATCCGTGTGCGGCGGAATATAGGAAGAGTGACATTGCTCAAGTCTTGTGAGGATGTGGACTTTTTCTTTTTTGGACTCTGTGTGGTTATTATATTTTCGGTGCCTGGCGATGGTATGTCTCCCAAGATTGCTTCATCAATTGGAACATCTTGTGTAAGACCCAATGCGTTACTTACGTCACTCTCGGATCGCAAACTGCTTAGGAGATGCTGTGATATGGGTAAGTTTGAAATCCCAACATGTGGGTTTTGACCAAATGTTAAATGGTACGGGGTACGGTTACCAATCCCTCTGTGCTGTTGTGTGTTGCATCTCCACTGAATAAACGGCAGTGATGAAGCCCAATGGGTAGAATTGTTCTCTTGCATCCAATTAGATATTTTTCTTCGACTGTGCGATTCCTCCTCTCCACTCCTCCATTGCTCTCGGAATGCCTTGGTTTACCAGTGACTAAGACTGTTCCAGGCCAGAGTGTTTTGATCTCAGTAATAACTGCATTACAGAACTGTCATGGAAAGAAATGATTGATAGAAGGAAAGGATCCGAAATAACAAACGTAACATGACAAGCAACAATACCTCATCGTCTAATGGGACACGTCGTGATTTTGACGCTGCGTGACTGAATTCTCTACCATTGTCAACCTGAAGAATAGAGGGAGGACCAAAAATACAAAAAATCTCAACAAGTGCCTGTGCCACAGCTAGTTGTGATTTATGTGCAAGAGGACGCAACTGGCATAGCTTGGTGCCGTGGTCTTGATAGTCGAGCACATACTTGAAAGGACCATCAGGCATGCTCTGATAGTCGATGATGTCTAACTGAACTCGAACATTCATTCCTCTTGTTAGAATAGGCTGGTGGCCGGCCTTTGGTATACTACGGTGTCTGGCACGAACGCAAATTGAACAAAAGTCAGGGAACAACTCACATATCCAGCGAGGGATGCTTTTCCCATATTTCGCAGAGACACGTTTATAAAGAGTCTTCGATTTAGGATGATCATTGCCGGCTTCCACCTCGTGGATCTGTCTAACGACGCCAAAGATGGAGCTAAACTTGACTACAATTTGACAACTGTCCAAAGCAGACCCTTCTTTCTGTTTGAAAATCAATATCCTGGTGGAATCAGAATTGACGATGAGATCGTATTTCTGGAGCAATCTGTATGGATTTCTTCCTTGGTTATCTCGCATAATTTGTCTCCTTTCACTGTTTATAGCGCACTCCTTTATGGCGCTGAGGAATTCAACAATTTCATTGTATGTCGTATCCATTAGAATTCCAGAATTAGTGCCCATGGCGTCAATCCTTCGCGTAACCTCATCGTAGAAGGCAACTCTTCTTGTCTGCAGAGCAGAGATCCTTTCACTATCAGAAGGGACTTCCGACATTCTCTATTCTCTGCTATGGGCGTGATATTAGTCGGTATTGGCGATGGGGAATAAGTGCGCAGAAGTAACTGTAAGTTTGCAGTGGGTCGATGGAGGGCACGATGAGAACAGCCTCGTCTCGATGGGGCAGACGATGGATGACAAAGGATAGGGATGTGTTGTGCGTTGGGAGAGTTGTGTTGTGAATGCGGAGTGGCTGGTGCGATAGGTGGATGAAATATGAGAACAGCGTCGTCTCATATAGGCAGATGGATATGTGCGTTGGATGCATTGTGTTCTGTCGCCAAAAAAAGAACACACCCTACCCATCTGCGCACGTCACAAGATTACAATCCCCGTATTGAAAGTGCCCGATTTTTACGGGCCTCGTCATCAATACGGGGACCGCGCGTCCCATTATCGATGTGGGGTCGTCCATTATCGATAATGGGCGGTTATCGATATGGGGGCCAACATACACACACCAAAAATCATGAAAAAAAGGCATGTGTGTTGCTAACCTTTGCTTGGCCAGTAATCCCTCAGAACACATATCTTCGCGCGATGATATACATAACAAGGTCACAAATATCACCTTTTATGCGGTCAAAGAAAAGACATGTGTCATGTCAAAATCTCATCAAGATTCGCACAAAAGTTATGTATGTAACAAATTTATAAACATACCTTTATTTCGAATTCATCCGCGCGATTATGTATATAACACTGTCTCAAACATATCACATTTTGCGTGGACAAAAAGAATACAAATGTCATATTATACACACATCAAAATTCATGAAAAAGTGGCATGTGTGTTGCTAACCTTTGCTTGGCCAGTAATCCCTCAGAACACATATCTTCGCGCGATGATATACATAACAACGTCACAAATATCACCTTTTATGCGGTCAAAGAAAAGCCATGTGTCATGTCAAAATCTCATCAAGATTCGCACAAAAGTTATGTATGTAACAAATTTATAAACATACCTTTATTTCGAATTCATCCGCGCGATTATGTATATAACACTGTCTCAAACATATCACATTTTGCGTGGACAAAAAAGAATACAAATGTCATATTATACACACATCAAAATTCATGAAAAAGTGGCATGTGTGTTGCTAACCTTTGCTTGGCCAGTAATATCTCAGAACACATATGTTCGCGCGATGATATACATAACAACGTCACAAATAACACCTTTTGTGCGGTCAAAGAATAGACATGTGTTATGTCGAAATCTCATCAAGATTCGCACAAAGTTATGTATGTAACAAATTTATAAACATACCTTCGTCACGAAAATAACATACTCTCCGTTCCCTCATTTCTTCTGAGTCCTCCTCTTTTTTGGCGGTGTCCACTCATCAAAATCATCGGGTATCTCGGGCCAAGCTACTTCACTCCTTTTTTGTCGGTGTTTGAACTTTCCCTTCAATGCGTCCTCGTGTAACCTCTCCCAACGTGATGCTTCCTCTCGAACTCTTTCACAGAATACAAATAATCCCGGCCTTGGTGAATCAAACAGGTTATTGAACTCCCTGTTGTACCGTTCCATGACATTATTTGTGCGTTGATGTCTATTTCCACAACATTGGACAATGCATTAGTATGAGGGTACATACATAAACAAAAATTATCGACACCATACTTCAGGGCAAATCCAAAAAACATTGACGCTATGCTTAAGTGCTCTCCATAAATCATTGTTGTCAAGATATCGACACCATGTGTTAGCGCAATTCAAAAAAAGCGACACCATACTTTCTGCAAAACAATAACAAATGGACACACATTTTTTTCTCTTACTTACATTTCCCTACGCCAATCTCCTTTATCATCTGAATTGTAATTGAACATGTCAATCAACTTCCTCTTCGACCATGTCGGAATGAAATAGCTATTCAAAAAGTCATCAAATTGCTTTTTGTCACACTTTTTTAACCCCTTGCTTTTGTTCACCATTTCTCTTATGTACTCTACTCCTTTCCTGTTGTCCTCCTTTTTTATAACCGTCAAAAAATCAAACAACGGTAGAACTGCCTTGATCATATCCTTGTGAAACCCCTTCTCCACCAAATTATACCTTATCGCCTGCTTCCAATGGAAGAAGCAACCTAGATGATACTCGCACTTGAACCATTTTTCAATGGAATTTACTAATGCCCACTCAGAGTCGTGCATCACACCTGAGACGTCTATCCCCTTGGGGCCTATCAAAAAAGTATTTTGTTTCCAAAGAAATAAATGATAAAACACAAAAACATCAATTTTTCCTTTCTTTACATTGCCGTCACTCACCCACAATGGACACTATATGGGACCACAGGAGGTTGTACGCCTCCTCTGACTTTTTTGTCATTGGACAAAAAAATCGGCGTGTGCAAAGAACTTGCATGGTCAATCACAGAAAAGATAACAACTTGATAGAAACCCCTCGGTGCACTGTCAAAAGTTGCATCAACATGTAAGAAGAGCTTCTTATATTTTAGGAGTTTGACCAGAGAATACAAGGAAAATCCCAATATTCGTTGAGGTCCATCCTTGTCGCTCCAGAAAATAGAGAACATTAAGAAATTCTCCGACTTGGATCCACTTCCATACTTCAGCTCTATTGCGCGAAATTTGTCATCTCCGTATATGTCTCTGCGGGTGTTCCTTATCAAGTTACATCCCTTAAAGAGTGTGAGAGTGCATGTGGATCAGGTTCGTCCATCAGTGAGTTTTTTTTCGAAAAGACAACACAAATGTTGAGTACTCGAAAGCGACATTCTTGTTATATACATAAAAACGACATAAACTTACCTGTATGCGATCATTCCATACATCACCGACCAAAGAACCATTGCAGACAGTGTTAGTTAATGGTCACGCCTCTAGTAATAGCAAAAATTCAAACACAGCAAGTACGAACCGCATCCGAGGATGGAATCGTCAATGCACCACCTCCTTCTGCTCCCACCATCTTGTCGCGTACCATGCTCCAAATTTTCATAGGAGCAAGCCAGATTTTCTCAACCGCTAACTCTGTCAATCTATTTTTGAAGAGCTCTGTTATGTCTCTCATATTTGAGACTTCTTGCTTACCCTCCTGCGTAGTACCGTTAGCGGCCCCTATTCCATTTTTATTTTGACAGATTTCTGTGTGATGTCCAGACAATGTCCATTTGTCTGCTCCTGTTGGCCCTCCTTTTAATGTCAATTTAAGTTTAGCATCACATCCGTAGGTCCGGTAAGACTTGCATCTGTAGTAGCAGCTCATGAGTTTTAGGTTAGGCGTACGCATCCTTGTGTAAGGGTGACTTAGTTCCCCTGTCCTTCCATAAAAAATGCGAGTTGGCCATCGTGTGTTCACCCAATCCTCGTTGACATTCAACTTTTCGGAGTCTGTTCATTTAATGGGGTTTCCCTGCAGTGTAAACACAAAGATTCAAAGTGCTGTTATGAATACCAGAACACCATCTTGTCAAAAAAACGAACAGTCACGATTTACCTGAGCAGCATCTTTGGGTGAGCTCTTAATTGGACTGTTGATCACATTCTTTTTTAGAAACACATAACCATTGATGAGTTACATCAATGATTCAAAAGTATAAAAACACACAAATCATTGAGCGGGTGCTTGTTCACCATGTATGCCGCCTTATCAATCTTGACATTATTCCTGTCATAAGTGATTTCTGTTTCAAATTTGTCTACGTCTTCATCATATGCCTCCTGCGTCTTGCCGAAACATTGCTTTGCATCTGCCTTCGATTCGTCTTCACATTCGCTTTCCGATTCTTCACTTTCTAATTGAGTCGGCAATACTAAAGGTACAATATCTCCCCTCGATCCATCAAAATATGTCTCAGTGATTCCCTGTGTTATGGAAATAACAACGTTTTGTGCATACAATTGATCTGTCAGATTAATATTACGTACATGACACACACACATATATATATATATAACAGTGCATCGCCTTGTTCACCTGTTTTCTTTCCAACAGAAGGGCAGGGTGGGAACTCTGTGACCTCACTTCTTCATATGCTCTCCTCTTGAGATGCTGTGTTATATACATAACAGAAATATATATATAGTCAATATCAGAGTGTTGCCCCTATCAACATGAATAGCTGTTCACATTATTCATTCCAAAAATGTCACTCACATGTGCACTGCTAGACAGCCCCTCAAAGTTATTAGCTCTTGTGGACAAGTCCTGGTTATGAATATAACCGAATGACATACATAAGAATGTTATTGTGAGTGCACTGTTATATACATACCGAATATATATAAATAACTTCTAACGTTTCAAACTTACCTTATTGATCTCTCTCACATTGCCAGGTGGCTTGTCATCCCCACCAACTGGTGCTTTGTCTTCTCGTGATATCTTCATGAAATCCTGTTGTTATATACATAACCATATGGAAAACACACGAATCACATTAGATGTACATTTCTATCCTTCATAATCGGGAAATATATATTTCCTGTCTAATATGAACTCACCTCATTCCAGTCACCCCTAGCCTTGACGTCTTCGCATGTTGTGGGCATGGTCTTTGTGCATTGGTTTATATGATACAGAACAATAGGCGGTTATATACATAATTGTTGTATCATACGGTCATGAAAAAATGTAGAGCCAGAATGTCTGACAATGCTCACCTCCACGACCTGCATCTTTGGCCCTTCGCTAGGGTGATTGCCTCTCATTATCCCCTGAAAGGAACATGACATGGCAGTTCGTTGAGTTTCTCTACAAAGTAATCGTAAAAACATGTCTGTGCGATATTATCTGTTGCTACGCACCTTAGTGTTTGCCGTCATCTGTTTATGTAGAGTGACTTGCGTTCCATTTGTTGAGCCAGTCTTCTTGTAGGGGTTTCTCAAAGTAGTGGCATGTCCTACGCGACATGCGTTCGCGTTCTTCCGGTACGGATTGACGATAACGTTGTTGTTGGGCACCACGTTTTCCCTTGACGATGTGCAGTTTTCTCTCCCATTCTTCTCGTCTCCTTGTCCATCCTCCGCGATTCTTTTATCAAAACACAAGTTAGTGGGCCATATCACACACTTTGACCGAGGTCAAATGTTTTGTGACGCGTCAAAACTCAGTTCTTACCCTAGTCGGCTTTTCGTCCCCGGTCGCATCATGGTTGTTTTCAGATTTGACGACAAAAATGAAGCGGTGAAATACGATTTGACCAATGCATGTCATGAACATAACGTTCACATGCTCGTGGTCGCTGGTATATATGTAACACACCTGTAGTTTGACCGTTTCACCACACTCCGTATTGGGGGCACGTGTGTCTAAGCGTGTTTGTTCAAAATAACGGATACCCCAGAAAGAGGGACAGACGTACGCCAGTGTACATGTCTACCGTAGTTTGAATGACATGCTTATATTCATGCTCTAAGACGAATCATAATCATATCTTACTAAAATAGAGTTTTAAAGATCTAAAAACATCCATCCCCATGCGCCTTTGTGTGGCTCGGTTTTTTTATCACAATGGTATATACATAACGCGTTGTGTGTTATTCTGTTCCGTACTGTTTATATATATCATTCGATGATATATATAACGATGATGTTGGGGGGCGAACCGCTACCACACATGATATTGTAATATATATGTTGGCCCCCATATCGATAACCGCCCATTATCGATAATGGACGACCCCACATCGATAATGGGACGCGCGGTCCCCGTATTGATGACGAGGCCCGTAAAAATCGGGCACTTTCAATACGGGGATTGTAATCTTGTGACGTGCGCAGATGGGTAGGGTGTGTTCTTTTTGGCGACAGAACACAATGCATCCAACGCACATATCCATCTGCCTATATGAGACGACGCTGTTCTCATATTTCATCCACCTATCGCACCAGCCACTCCGCATTCACAACACAACTCTCCCAACGCACAACACATCCCTATCCTTTGTCATCCATCATCTGCCCCATCGAGACGAGGCTGTTCTCATCGTGCCCTCCATCGACCCACTGCAAACTTACAGTTACTTCTGCGCACTTATTCCCCCATCGCCAATACCGACTAATATCACGCCCATAGCAGAGAATAGAGAATGTCGGAAGTCCCTTCTGATAGTGAAAGGATCTCTGCTCTGCAGACAAGAAGAGTTGCCTTCTACGATGAGGTTACGCGAAGGATTGACGCCGTGGGCACTAATTCTGGAATTCTAATGGATACGACATACAATGAAATTGTTGAATTCCTCAGCGCCATAAAGGAGTGCGCTATAAACAGTGAAAGGAGACAAATTATGCGAGATAACCAAGGAAGAAATCCATACAGATTGCTCCAGAAATACGATCTCATCGTCAATTCTGATTCCACCAGGATATTGATTTTCAAACAGAAAGAAGGGTCTGCTTTGGACAGTTGTCAAATTGTAGTCAAGTTTAGCTCCATCTTTGACGTCGTTAGACAGATCCACAAGGTGGAAGCCGGCAATGATCATCCTAAATCGAAGACTCTTTATAAACGTGTCTCTGCGAAATATGGGAAAAGCATCCCTCGCTGGATATGTGAGTTGTTCCCTGACTTTTGTTCAATTTGCGTTCGTGCCAGACACCGTAGTATACCAAAGGCCGGCCACCAGCCTATTCTAACAAGAGGAATGAATGTTCGAGTTCAGTTAGACATCATCGACTATCAGAGCATGCCTGATGGTCCTTTCAAGTATGTGCTCGACTATCAAGACCACGGCACCAAGCTATGCCAGTTGCGTCCTCTTGCACATAAATCACAACTAGCTGTGGCACAGGCACTTGTTGAGATTTTTTGTATTTTTGGTCCTCCCTCTATTCTTCAGGTTGACAATGGTAGAGAATTCAGTCACGCAGCGTCAAAATCACGACGTGTCCCATTAGACGATGAGGTATTGTTGCTTGTCATGTTACGTTTGTTATTTCGGATCCTTTCCTTCTATCAATCATTTCTTTCCATGACAGTTCTGTAATGCAGTTATTACTGAGATCAAAACACTCTGGCCTGGAACAGTCTTAGTCACTGGTAAACCAAGGCATTCCGAGAGCAATGGAGGAGTGGAGAGGAGGAATCGCACAGTCGAAGAAAAAATATCTAATTGGATGCAAGAGAACAATTCTACCCATTGGGCTTCATCACTGCCGTTTATTCAGTGGAGATGCAACACACAACAGCACAGAGGGATTGGTAACCGTACCCCGTACCATTTAACATTTGGTCAAAACCCACATGTTGGGATTTCAAACTTACCCATATCACAGCATCTCCTAAGCAGTTTGCGATCCGAGAGTGACGTAAGTAACGCATTGGGTCTTACACAAGATGTTCCAATTGATGAAGCAATCTTGGGAGACATACCATCGCCAGGCACCGAAAATATAATAACCACACAGAGTCCAAAAAAGAAAAAGTCCACATCCTCACAAGACTTGAGCAATGTCACTCTTCCTATATTCCGCCGCACCGGATCTTACAGAGCGTTTAGTGGCAAAGATTCTTTCGAAATGTATCGTGAAACCACCAGGTGGAGGCAAGCCATACTTTGGTTGGAAGGGAGTTGGTTTCCAGTGTGGTATTTGTTTCAACGCTCTTCCATCCAATGTTAATTTTCTGACAGGCGTCTCCATGTTGATGATGGTGGTTAGTCGGAAGCACCCAGGAAAGAACCTTCGCTACTTCTTACCAATGATAGGTCAACAGACTTGACAAGCACAGAGACCCAGCGTGCTGACAGCGAAAAACAAGATATTACCGAGTCAAATTCGTGCAGTAGTGATGAAGGGGAGAAGCCGTTTGTATACTCAGAGGACAACGAAGACTTATCAAGTGATAAAAAATTGCTGCTGATGAAAAATGGGAGAATACTCCAGAAGACATCGTTGGTTGAATATTTTGAGTCAAGTTCGGGAACCAATCACTGCGGTAGAGTTATCTAATGCAAAACTACGTTCATGTTTTGCAATAGTTGATAAACCCACTAACAGCCTGTCTTCACCGTGGAGAAGAGTCATAATTCGAAAGATTACAAAGAAGGAGTGGGAAGTTTTGGATGAGTATGGAGAAAGTGTGCTTGATACTATAACAGATGATGGGATAGATGAAGGACCTGTAGCTGAGTGGGGAGTATGGTATCGTCATCCAACCGTGAATGATTATGAGGAAGCATTGGTACTTAACCATAATGACATTACTGCTCACCGTGAAAAGGCGCTCCTTTTGGATGAATCACCGAACAGGAAACGATTGCGAGACGAAGCTTATGACGCCTTGACGACACAGGCAAAGAGAATGAAAGTGAATGCCCAGAACAACTGTGTCAAGCAACTTGACGTTGGTACTATAGTGCAAGTGCCATTGGCTGATGTCGACACCACCAAGGCAGACGGGAAGAATCTCACATTAATTATTGTTGACAAAGTCCATCAGAAGGGAAGTGGTCCTACAATGTATAGGCTCGCATTCAAGTCGGGGGTACTTACAAGATTATATCATCCCTCTTACATTACCACTGTAGCTGCTGATCCAAAGATCTTGGGTCTTGAGAGTGTTCTTGACGAATGGACGGGGTTACCACAAATGACTGAGCGTGAGGCAGCCAGAGCAGTTTCAATCGTAGGGGGACAAGGAAAACATCTAGGGTGCAAATGCAAACGAAGTTCCTGTCAAACAAAGAGATGCTCATGTTTTCTTAATGGTATGAAGTGCACATCGGCTTGTCACGGTGTTGCAGGGAATAAATTGTGTGCTAATCATTAGGGATGTGTTCTGTTGCATTCTAAATATTAGAGGTATGTCATTTGTCTATGGTTAGATCTTTATCATGTAAAAATATGCCAAAATCAATACGGGATTTACATACTGACTGCCAGTATCGATACAGGGAATCCATTATCGATACTGGACTTTGAGTAACTTTACATTCTGGTGTCCTGTATGTAAACGGGGCGTCCATACATTGCCCAGTATCAATAGTGGACACCAAGTATTGATACTGGGTGATCCGCTATTGATACTGGAATTTCCGAAATTGATGGAACCAGTATTGATATTGGACACACCCAGTATAGATACTGGGCGTCCGATATTGATCTAGTTTAAAAATAATTGAGAAGGGAAGTAAGGGCCGTTCTACAGTGCTGAAATTATCAATATGGGAACATTATCAAAATGGGCTACACTAAAAAAATCCCAGTATAGATACTGGGTGTCCACAATCAGAATTGGAATCCCGATATTGAAAGAAGGGGCAGTTAACGGGCCTCCTCATCAATACGGGGACCGCGCGTCCCATTATCGATGTGGGGTCGTCCATTATCGATAATGGGCGGTTATCGATATGGGGGCCAACATATATATATCATTCGATGATTATATAACGATTATGTTGGCGGGCGAACTGCTACCACACATGCTTTTGTATTATCATAGTATGGTATAAATACAACACGATTACGTTTGTAACACACCCATTAATAATAATGCAAACGTACCATTAAAAAGAACCGGCTCCTATTTAATGTCGTTTTCAGTATCTCACTCTCATTTCCTCTTTGAATTGTTCAGATGCCCATCAACCGTCCCCACTGTCCTTCACAAAAAATGAGTCTCTCAGTATCGAGTAAGGGCTCGGCGCTTACGAGCGCTCTTCCTGACTGGCGCTGAATTGTTTGGTTTTTCATTTGCTTCGTTATTTTCAGCATTGTCAGGTGTGTTCTCGTTCTTTTCCTGCCCATCGCACGTCTCGTCATCAGACGGTCCATCTTCCGCCTCAAAAGCCTCGCAGTCTGCGTCCTGAGTGTCACCGACGGTGTTTTCTCCTCCTCCAGCCACGTCTGTTTTGTTCGAGTTGCTACTCGTATATTCGTCCGTTGCCTGCTTTCCATCAGCCTTCCCGTCGTTTTCAACCCCGCCCTCTTTCATCACCACTACGTTTCCCTCATCGACGGCAACCTCATCTGTTCCAGTTTCCTCAACATCTTCGTCTCTCCCTGCGTCCACCTCCGCAGATTCCACTTCCTTGCCGTCGTCCTCTTCAACTCCCGAGCTATCTTCCACGTTGTTACTCGTGGGGGCCGCCAAAATGTCTAGGCCGTGTAGGGAGTAATTGGCCGTCATGTGGGCTTTCTTGAAGTGACGGTGCAACGCGTTAAAAGCGCACGCGTGGGTGCATCCGTCGGTGATGCAAAGTGCCTTGAGCTTCATAGTCGACGACGTCTTGCTGAGATAGAAGTGTGGGTGTACCACGTACGCAGACAGTCCGTCGCGCGTGGCAACTTTAACTGAAGTCTTGAGAGCGAATTCTTCAGGGAAATTGCGCCGCAAATTGGCCCACTTATTGTCCGAATCGGACCACTCCTTGATGGCCTTGGCGGACGGGGCGGGATCCTTGTTGCACTTCTTGCAATGAAGCGCGAAGCTCCCTGGCTTCATAAACTGGAAGCACTTGCTGCATACGACCCCGCTGTTGAAGTTGGCGTGGAACGTAAGAGCCAGTGTTCCATGCTTGGAGAAGCAGAGCATGGTGTCGTCAGTGAAGTTCCCGTTTCCATCTGCATCTTCGCCTTGTATGAAATCTGCAACGAAAGCCCAGTCGTTGGGCGAATTTTTCGTCGTTTCGTCAGCGGTCGCCATGGTTGCGTCGAAATCTGGGAGCGGGCGTGACGAAAATTATGTATATAAACCAGCTTCCTGTGCGTGGGAAACTGAGGGCGTGGATGCGGGGTTATGTACATAACGCGTTTATTTTTTGTGCACACTCTCTTTGTGTGTGGTGCTTTAGGACAGAGACATGTCTGACTTCAAAAAATACAGCCATTAATAAAAAATAATATTATCAAATTTCGTCGATTTCTTTAAACATTGTAAGTTTCCTAAAACTCAATATACTCAATATACTATATATCTAGTGATTTTAATTTATATAACCCGTTTCAAATGTATACGGACATTAATACAAAATATTATTACATTTTAATAATCCAAACGTTTAAATCTTGTTGTGTTTCTCCAAACGTCCATAAAATATATTATATAGGCCGTTTTTTTGTGACCATTTGTAGAAAGCGACCAAAATCAACCATAAATATAAAATACCGTATTTTTTTCTCACGACGAAATAATATAGAATTATTTAATAACCCCATAAGAAATAACAGGAGGTAATATCTTAAATACTTATCCCATGAATGAAAGTCGAGAAAAGTCAAAGTCAATATAAATTTAACTGCTTCGTTGAAGTCATCCTCAGATGATTTCTTGTCTCGACTGCCACGCGTAACTTTCCTTGGGAAGACCTGTAATTCATTAACACTCTTAAGGAATAACAGAGAAAGTAACGCCTTAAATTGTTCTATTATTACTTAATTACTTAATTGGGCAAAATATTATTAACCCTCGTTCATTCACCAAGAGGATCTTATTTTTTGTGCTATAACTATGGTATCACCGAAAAACAATTACATATTCTGTCGAGGCAAACTGCCACACCATGATTTCCCTCTATAAACCTTTTGTCAATCATGAATAATACAACGTCTCGAGCATCGTACGCTTTCAATTGGAAAGAAGCCGCGAGTTTATCGGAGATTGGAATTCAAGTTGACGTTGCTCATATAGGCCATTGTGGATTTCTAGCTGTCATGGATGGCCTTAAACGAATGAAAAAGATCAACGACAATATGAACGTGTTTATGTTCCGAAAGGAATTATACGACTTCGCCAATGAGAACGGGTGGTTGTTCATGTCGAACGGTCCTATTTTTATCCAGGGAGTGAAGGGTCTCCCCCGTAAATTCAATGCAGTTGAGTACGTCAAAGAAATGACTAAGATCTGGGATGACGATAACGTAATATTCAGAAAAGGAATCGAAAAGGGAGGGCAACAAAAGGGTGTTCCAAAGAAATATTGGTTTGATGAAGAATTCCCCCTAATACTGGTGAGGGTGAAATACAACATCACGATTGTTCGATATTACGACAGCCAAGAAAGACAGACACGCAATCGAAATACGAACATGCAGACTGATATTGGGACACAGGTTTTCTATAACCGTGATGATGGAAAAGTTCAGTCCATCAACCTTGGAATGGATAGAAGTCAACCACGCAAGCCACAGAGACTATACCATCCAACAGACGACGCTATTTGTATTTTTTACAAAATGAATCATTATGAGATAATTCTTCCGGATCAAGAACGATCCCAACATCCTACTCTAATCGAAGATGCGCCGACACTTCAGCATCCACTTGATGACGTCCATGATGCAAACATGCTCCTCCAATTGCGTGATGGACACTTGGGACAATCACTCACAAATAAATCTCCTGATCAGGCAACTCACCCCACAAATAAATCTCCTGATCAGGCAACTCACCCCACAAATAAATCTCCTGATCAAGCAACTCACCCAGAGGAATCTCTTACTCCGGACATGGCTTATCAAACATGTCCTTCACCTCCCAAGGAACCTGACAAAGACAACGAGGAACCCATGGAATCTGGCAAGGACAACGAGGAACCCAAAGAACCTGACAAGGACAACGAACAAAGTGAGGATTCCCTCAAGGATCAAAGATGTTTCTGGCATCCTTATTGTGAAAAGATGGCCATTGTTTGTGGTGGTTGGAGAAAAACGAGTTGTTGTGATTTCAAGAAGGGAGGCCAAATCTATCACCGAGTGGACACTGAAGAGAAGTACTCGGAATTCGAGATTGCAAAGGAGAAAGCACGGAAGGATTTACAGAGAGAGCATGTCAGGGAACAACGCCAAAAGAAGGCACAAGAGCCAAAGGGTACACAAGAGAGGAAACGAAAGAGAACCACGCCAACGCATTCCTCTTATCCTCCTTCGTTCTACCCACCCCATTACTATCGACCATCGTATTATCCACCTGTATACTATCCACCATCGTATTATCCACCTTATTCAAGAAAGTACACTTGTGAACTGTGGAATCATGTTTTGGGGAATCGTCACAAATTAAAGTAGTTAAAATAGTTATTTGTCTTATAATATTTAATCAATGAAATTTACTCAATGTCAATATAAAACAAAAGCTGTTTCCTTGCAGTGTTCATTGTGGATTTGAATCTTCTCTGATACGAAACCCAATCAGCAATTGAATTGTTATTACAATTGTATCCACGCAGAAAGCCATCACTTCCATATTGTAAAAATACTTCCAAAGCTATCTTGTAATTGTGAATCCATTGTTGATCATGGAACCCTGGACATTCTCTCTGAAATCTTTGAATGGCATCGCAAATTTGAGAATCATCGCGGACCATTTGTGTGAATGCCGGTGTCGCAGTATTTTGCAAAGTCAGAAACTGAGACGCGGCAGAAAACTGAGACGTGATTGCGGTCTGATCAAAGACACTTAGAACCCAAGGAACGAGATTTGGTGTGAGTAACGTTGATGGCATAGAAGCGAACAACGGCGGATTGTTATTTGCTGTCACCAAAACAAACGACTGGGTGGGTAACGAATTAATTCCATTGAAGACAAAGTTGAGATTTGTATTGTGGATTGTATTTCCGTTGCCAATGACAGAAATGCAACCTTGTGATGATTGTTGCTTCTGTTCCATGAGCTTCGACTGGGCACTTTCCTTGCGTCTCTTGCATTCATTGGCGCTCGATCTCCAATTTTTCTTTGTTTTCATTCATTTCCTTCTCTATTTCTTTACCACACAAAAGCTGATGATCATTCGCTTGTGGGAATAAATCATTGATGCCTTGGTAGTCGTCTTTGTCGTCACTCTCCGAAATGATGCGTCGGGTTCTTCCCTTCTCTTCCTCTTCCTATCTTTTCATGACACCGATACGTTTGGGCGTCTTTAGGACCTTCCCGCAAAGATATTCGAGCTTGTCTTCTGAACATTCATCATCACTGAGAGGATGATTCTTATGTTCTTGCTTCATTTTCTCTTTCTTCTTCTTCAAAGACGAAGTATATTCCTGAGACTGGACATCGATAAACCGCTTGGTTAGCTCTCTTTTACGCCTACTGTAATTCCTCGTCATCTCTTTTGAGTCATATTTACCAGACTTGGCATTGCGTTCGATATATTCCACAATTCGAGAGGCGTCGTTCATCTTGGGTTCATTCAAAATACTTGGAAGAACGATAGATAATGTTTGTGGAGATGTTTGCGCATATGTTTGTGGAGATGTTTGCGGAGATGTTTGCGGAGATGTTTGTGGAGATGTTTGCGGAGATGTTTTCTACGTTTGAATATATTATTAATTGAATAACTAACATGTCCGGAGTATTTATAAAATCCCATGACAACAACACTATGGTATGATACCATACGATTCAATACAACAAACATCATCATGACGAATTGTTTAGGGAGACTCGTTACACGTGGAAGTGTTACCCATGATGACATGCCTAGCTCGTATGTTGTTGTCTCTTATATTATATCGCTCTAAAGTATGTATACCTAAGTACCACACTACCTGCATTGTAAGTAACGGCATAAAATAATGTAAGAAAAGCACGTCAAATGACACTGGGACCTACTTGAATGCCCATGTAAGAGATGGTTCCCTTTCCTACATATTCATACTGTATATAAACACAATATATGATATTTATTAGCGAGGATATCATCTACCTAGCATTACATATAATAGAATTACAATACGATGACAGATACCGGCAATAGTGACGTCATGGAAATAATACACTAAAACAGCAAGACAGGCAACTTTGCCACGTGGAAGTTTTTTGCGAGCCAAACTGACGACAAGTGACGACTTTGGCATTTTTTTCTCATCTGACGACTTTCACGACCATCTGACGACCCTGACGACTCCGTGTGACGACATTTTGACGACCTGATGACTTTTGGTGAAGACTTTTTGACGACCCTGACGACTTTATGTGACGACATTTTGACAACCAATGTTACGACTCATCGATTACCTCTTGACGACCCTTCTGACGACTCTGACGACCCTTCTGACAACTTCACGACTTCTACTAAGAAGTACAGTTAGAGCAAGTCCCGAACAGTACGACTCGATGACGACCATGATGACTATCGACCCAAACTGACTACCCAAGAGATCTACTGTGACGACCTGTGCGACTCCACCTGATGACCCCTGACGACCCAAGTGACAACCAAAAAATGACCCTGACGACCCCTGACGACTTTTGTGACGACCTCTGACGACCAAACTGACAAACGGTTGACGACCTCAAAAATCTATTGACGACAACTGACTACTCCGTCTGGCGATACTTATCGCCAAAGTAGAAAATTGCCTGTCTTGCAGATTACTAACAGGGTCGTTAACACTATTTGGTAAAAAAATGATGTAAATTTGTATAGTTATATGATCGAGGAGAGAACTGGATTTTTTTGTTATTTTAGGGTTTCACGCATTATCCTGTTACGACTTTTCTTCTTACGGGAAATTGGCGCTCTCGGTGACACACACTCCCAGACCACTCCTCGTCCACAGAGAAATCCCGACAACACGAATTATTACAAAATCGCCGGTGATTCCCCTCGTTGGCATTCATCGACCGTATTATAACAATAATGAATAATCAGAAACCGCCATCAAAAGACGGCATTAAACGAATGAAGGAGATCTTCAATGATTCTTCGCATAATAACGATATCTCCAAATTTCCCACGAAGGCAGAATGTGAAGAATTGAAAAATGTCTACGGACTACCTTCGAAACAGATCATGGACAATTTTCGCAAGATGCGCAATGCAGAGGCGGCTTCAAAACGGAGAGCAAAAGCAAAACTAGCTCAAACCAAGACCTGTGTCCCACCCATCCACAGCGGAGTTGGATATCCTTTTGAGAATTGCCTGATTAAAAACACAAACATTGTCAGATACTGGTTTCATGGAAGAACATTTTTTCGACATTCTGAAATATTTAACATCCGCGATCCTATTCTTTTGGCCTAAATTAAGAATTCATCTCTCTCAACTCGTTCTCCAAATCTTCCAGTTGTCGTAAGACAGAATCATATTCATCCAGCAATGAGACATCTACTCGGTCGAGGTCCTCTCCTTTGTCAAGTTCCTTCTGAATTTTCTTAATATCGTTCCTTCTTACGCACTTGCGTTCTTATATCCCGGGGAGCCGCGTCGGTTCACGACTCTACATCAGGAATCCGCCCCACTTGCATTGTAGTAGAAGGAGCTTCAATACTCGCGAAATAAACCTCTATCGCTCGGACAGACGTTTCCAATGAATCAAATGTTGGGGCAATGCAGAATTAAACCATTTAGCAGACTCGTGTGCAAGCATGATGTGGCACGAAAAGCTGATCGTTTTCAAATTGGCGGGCTGCGTTCCAATGATTTTAATGACATACGCCGGTATGCTCCTGCGCCACGTCTCTGCCCGTGGCACCAAGATTGCAAACATTTTGCCACCTCTTGCAAGTGCCTTCAATTCTTGGCGGTATTTGCCGAAGTAATAATCTCTTGTCATTTTCCGTTTCTTCAATATTTTCGTGATCACACCAAAACTCCTCACGCCCCAAATCGCATATACACTTCTGCAAGATGTACAGAAAACACTCGAGAAAGAACTTTCGACATTCACATTGAACTTAAGAGTGCATTTTCCACAAGAGAAACGAGTTCGTTTATTTGTTACTGCTTCATGAATCATCGCGGCATCTACGATGTGATTCGGTCCAAATGCATTTTCGGAAGAGCTTTTCCACTGGGTTAAAATATCGTCTTTTGCAGGTATAGTGTGATAGGTGAACCGATTCAGCGGGTCAAGTTGATAACAACCGATCGAGGTACCATATATTTTTTTATAATCACCGTTCAATAGGAACTCACAGCCATGTCTCTCATGTAAGGTGGGTAAGGAAGGCTAACTCCATAGATCTCCTCGATCCAGTACATTATTTTAGTAAACACTAACCTTCCGTCCATTTGTTTGTTCTGTTTTTTAACATCTGGCCGAGCAGAAAATCGATTCCTTCGGTCTGACTCTGTAGTAAATCAATAGTGCTTTGGATGAATCACATGACAAATCTCCACAGAACTCCACTTTTGCTTCTTCTTTGATTAGGTTCGTAACATATCTGTGACTTTCAGACTTTCCTGGCTGAATACCCCATTGAAGTAGTTCATCGTCCACAATGAACTCAATATCTTCAATGTTTCCAGGAACTCGAAATCAAATTGGTATCCATTGGTTACATGCAATCGACCTGTTCACTACCATTTCCCGAAAGTCATTGTTTAGGTCGTCCTGGGCTTCCTCAAAAAGTTTCGTTTTTCTAGAGCGCGACCGCATGGCTGTTTTGAGTTTGAAGTGATATTGCTGCAGAATAGTAATGACGGGATGGTCTCCCATTCATACACACTTGTTACTTGTCAAGATTTTATCACAACCTCAGTTAAGACTTGCTGCGAATATTTCATGAATTGGAGGCACTTCATTGGTGCATGAAACACCGAGAATTCTGGCAAGATTCACGCAATGAATCCTTACACACTCAACTAACATTCTCAGACTTCCTGCTTCAGTCTAAGTTTCAGTAATGTGCCGTCTCTAAAGTCAGTTTGTTCAACTTGTGTTGAGTGTTTTCTAAAGCATGAAACTTTCATCCTCTCTGATTGCACAGAATTACCAAACAGATAAGACTGTTTTCAGCCACGGGTACTCCTTTCTCTATCGCCAATTTTTTGGTAGTGGCTGGCGTTTACGATTGCCAAAAATAATATAAGGCTATCCATCATCATTGCGCAGTCACCGCCATTGTTATTTTCTCTACTGTGATGGTCACTAAAGCAATGAAACGTATTTCCAAATGATGGCATCATGTGGTCCTCTCTCACAGCCAACCATCTCAAATCTCCATACCAAACCATTGTTTCATAATTGACTGATCATTCCATGTCCATTACCGTTCCACTTTCTCTATAGTAGTTGATCAAACGGCATCTATCTTTCACATCCCTGCCACCTTTTGCATTGCGGTCATGTCAAAAAGAAGGAAATCGATTAAGGTAGATGTGTTGTCAGCATTCCACAATGTTGTCAATCATCTTTGCGTTCTGGGATCCATTGCAACGACTGATGGTATTGATCATTTGCAATATGCATTACCACCAAGAGATGTTATTGAGCATGTTGTGGGCGACTTCATCAGCAGGTATGATGTTGGGTACATCTGAGATGAGAGAGCTTCAACAGGATCTCGTCCAAAGAAGAAATGACAAATGATTGATTAGGACAGATATCGTGCATCAGAATGTGTTCACTCAGATTGGTATAGTCCCTCGCCAAGGTTTGATGATAGACAGTTTGAAAGGACATTTCATCTAAAAATAGGCATGGCAGAGGATATTCTTAGCAATATTGCTAATCACTACCCGTTCTGGACTAGAACTATCGATTCCTGTGGAAAGGTATCCATTGACCCTATTGTCAAATTCCTATCAGTGATGAAGCTGGTTTGTTATGGTGTGTCATTCTTAGCGTTCTAAGATAATTATCAGATGGGAGAGAGCATTGCAAGATTCTGCTTGGAAAAACTCTGTCGAGGCATTGTGGATTGTCCTGCAATATCAGAGAAATACTTAAGGTCTCCCAGTAAAAGTGATGTAATATGAGTAGTGCCCCTTTGTAAGAAAGTTGATGGTGTTGATGGCTGTCTTGGCAGTCGCGATGTCACAAAAATATACTTGTCCACATGTCTTGTCGCTCGGAAAGGTCAGTTTGAAGGAAAGGAAGGATACCCAACAATCGGACTTGAAGCCGTTGTTGATCATAATTTGTGGATTTGGCACAGTGCATTTGGCTTTGCGGGAACCCTGAATATATTAACATTTGGGACAGATCTCCATTGTATGAATCTATGCTTGATAGAAGACATGAACAACTAGACTTTACTTTTGAGATTAACAGACAGCAGTTTGACCATTTATACTATCTGGTTGATGGAATATATCCTTCTTTATCTCGGTGTCTGTTGACAATCAATGATTCAAAAACAACTCTTGATTGCTTCTACGCTCCTAAGCAGGAAGGTTGGAGAAAAGCAATAGAGCGCAGTAGGTACAATAACCATGCTGCACAAGCGAGATGGCATTTTTCTGGTAACTGCTAATATTGTTGTGCACAACATGATGGTAGAAGAATGAATGAGTAAGGACAAAATGGAAAGTGACAGTTTTTATGAAGTTTCTCAAATGACAAGTGATACCAATAGTCATGAAAATGATAATGCCAGTGAGAACGTGGATGGTGGTGGTGATGTCAATGTGGTTGGTAATTTTGATTTCACTTACGTGAGGGAAATCATTTTGAGGTATAGAATTATAAAGAAGAGGTGGAAGAAGCTCTACAGTGCTGAGACATTGTTGAGGCTTCAGGATGCTGTATAGAAGCATGTCTTAAATGGCAAGAGATTATGATCCATTGATATTTTAAGGAAGCATTAAAAAATCTTTAATGTAAACATAAATTTCTTATTTATATATTCAAAGTATTATATATTGCCATTGTAAATCCATTCATTATCGATCTTAAAGATATTATAACTAACTGGAATGAGCATACTTTGAACAAACACAGTCAAAACACAATTTACCGAGCTCTGCATCAATCCCATTGCTCTCCAGCCAACTGACATTGCATGCATGGTGGATGCAATGTTTGTGATCACACGTTCCTTGGCACTCATCCAATGGAGAACTAGTAGGCATGTTAGCAAAAACACAAGTTGAGTAGCAGCATCGTACAGCTCCCTGGTCATCTCCGTCCTCCTCAACATCCTCTTCATCAATCCCTGATTAGTCCAGGATATCATTACTCATGGAATCTTCATTCTGTGTGGATTGTATTGTTATTCCGGCACCAGTCTCAACCCTGGCCATCTTTCTTTCCATATCTACTGCCTTCTTCTCTTTCTCCATTTTTTTCATGCAAAGTGCAAGCTCCTCATTCTCTACCTGTAGACAGACTCGTTTGTCGTTGCTTGCACATTGATAAGATCAAATACCTCTTCAAAATAATGATCTCTAACATCTTGAGGTGCCATTGACATCACTTGGTGATTAGCAATTGTTTGCATAATGCCGTTGTCTTGTATTATCCTTCTTGAAGGCTCTTCAAAATAGGATTTTCCATACCTGATGAGTACTAGGTGCAACTGCCTTGACTAGTTCCTGGGTGACCTTCTCGACATCAAATTCTCTTACCTTCTTCTTCTTGGTAGTATCCCTGCCCATTGGATGTTCGCTATTGACAATAGCAGAACTGGGTTGTTGGTGCAGGTACAGAAGCAGATTGACTCACCTTTTTTGTTTTGCAATCCTTCTTCTTGGAGCCAGATTTTTCCTTCAATTCCAAAACAGAAGCGAATTCGGGATGGTCCGGAAAAAAAGAAGAATGCTGGCATGTAATGCGCATTTTTTTGGCAAACCATCTTTTGCCTGCTCAGAATACAACACACTAATGTTGTTACGGTACAGGTCCATATCCTTTTCATTCCACAAATGTCCTGATGCAGCTGGGTGTTTCTCCACAATACCGGCAAATTTCCGGATTGCCAGTTGTAGCTGTGTGTACCACTGACTCTTGAGGGATCCCTTTGGCCAATCATCAGTGCTCTCCCTCTTCTTGTTGGCCTTGTTTACATTCTTGTTATAAAGAATGTGTATTCTGGTCCAGAAGGCAGAAGCTTTCTGATTTGTCCCAGAGGTGGGATCCTCAGTTATAGCCATGTAGCACCTCACAAGAATGAGGTGTTCATCTGGATTGTATCCAAATTTCCTTTGCACCTGCAAATAAATAGAGCACAATGGAATTGACATCAAATTTGTGAGGAAATTTCAATTAATACGTACTACCTTCATGGCCGTTGCTTGTTTCTTCTCGACGATGCCTTTGCATGCTTTGGGTTGGTCGGTTGCTTGTTGTCAGAAGTCCTCTCTGCAGCCTGTGCAGTATCGTAGGATTTTTTGCTTATCATCGTCCTCGAAAACCAATTTATTTGGTGGATGCACAACAGGGACCGAAGAAGGGACTTTGTTTTTGTCAACATCTTCATTGTCATTGTCTTCATTTGAATGTGAAGCTGGGTCGACTCCACTAGAACGTTCAGACTGTGTCAGCTCAGACTGCGTGGACGTCTGAATAATGTAGCGCAGAGTGCATTGCGATCAATGTGGGGTGAGGGGCTCCTCCATTGGAAATGTGTCTGCCTCGTTGCTGCTGTCAGACATGTTTCCAGAAGGAGAAGATTTGTGTTGGATGGGATGCATCAATTTGTGGATTCTTCAAGAAACAATGGGGAAAGGCACTCCCTAAGGAATTAGATCCGAGCCTACATCATCCTATAGAGAAGAATCATCACCAGAACAAAAACCGCTTCCAAAAAATGTCATGGTGGCCTTTTGCCTGACACACGTGCTATGAATGGTTGGAGGATGGCTGATCAGGAGGGAAAATGTGACTGACACACAGGAATTCATATTAAAATATGTGAAGACACTGACCTAAGCCAGAAAGTATTTAAAAAATCTTATTGTAGACTTTGCTGACTTTGTTTTTATGAGCTTAACACTACTGTACAAGTGATGAATGAGATACTAGTTATCTCATGCATAAAATGACACAAATGATCATGGGAGAGATTGGCAGTGATTCGTGGCAGTTCCATGACTGGCCCATATTCAACTGCCCAATGGAACTGTCCCATGTGAAGGTTCCTGAGAAGGAAAACCTCTATTGTATATTCAACTGAAGAAAACACCTACAATGTGTATGGTGGTTTCTTGAGAAGAGCAATCCTGTTTGGATATGATTTCTGAGAAACTCATATCTTATGACTTTTGAGTCCTTCCTCTGTGTCAAACAATGCGAAGGAGACTCATGGAGTTCCACCTGGAATCTCCAGATTCTTGGCCTATGTCAGACACAAATTATCTGAGTAAGCATTTTTTGGTGCCAGAAAAATAGAAATGGCCACGTTCCCTAGTTTGAGTTGGAAAAGGAACCCATGAGAAAAAATGTGTTGGCCATTTTTTTGGTAATCGGATCAAATTCTAACTGTGGCTGCATCAGCAAGGCACTCAGTGACCTTTTTGGTGAAGTAGGAAACAAAATAGTACCTAGAGGATAAAGTAGCAACTGTTGCTGCAAACGGTCTTTAAAAACCAAATTACTGAGTGATTCACCATGATTTTCTTAACCATTCCTACGTAGAAAGTTGTAAGAAAATTTCATTCAGCGCTTTGACACATGTAAGCACATGAGACTACCTAACCCTAATGCTGACCCTAACCAAAATTTGTGAGAATTAGGCCTTGTGAAACTGGCAAAATTACCAAATGGTTATTCTCTACAACCCTATGCCAAGGGACCACTGATACCAAACCAATGTACCAGAGACACATTTTAGTTGGGGTTCAGTTTACTATGCCCAGCAACTATAATCAACGACCCCAAACAAGTTTACATACCATTATGGACTCATAATTAAGTATACAGTAGAGTTATCACTACTTCTATCTATTACGTATGTATATACTGTCATATATACATCTATGAACATGAGCCACCCTCATTGTTGAGGTAAAATTTGGTGGTGTATCTTGATGTTGAGCTCCTGCTAATTGTATCAAGACTTACTGCTATATAATGGTTCCTTGAGAGTTGAATGTTCAGTGGAATAAAATCCAGAGACTGTCTGCAAAGAAGTGGTCAGAATGCAGTCACGAGGAGAAATATTTTGTTTGTAGAAAAGTAGTATTGTTGCATTATTACTGTGTGTTTGAATAGTATCAGAGTATGAATATTTTTGTGAGTGTTGGTAGCTGGGTCTGGTGGAGAATGATGTATTACATGGCGCACTAATTTGGTTTGATGTAACATTACAATGTCTATGTGACCTGATCACTGTTTTGTGCAACATTCTTCTGTGGAGTCATAAGTTGTGTGGACTTGTCTCGTGTATTTTTTTCATTGTTGTTTAATGAAACTTCTAAGTATTTCTGGGTATCATTGTTGATCACTGGGAAAAGTGAGAGGGGAATCTGGTTTGGCCTCTTAAATTGTGGTACTAGCTGTGTTTCTTTTTACAAAAAGGGAAAGCTTGGGTACTGCATTTTCATGTATTGCTCTTTTGTCGTTCATGATATGCTGCATTGTGATTGTTAAAAGGTTAAGTGGGACCATTGATAAAAAATATTTCACACTTTCATACTTTTGCACCGAAATCCCAATTTTAGGGTTAGGAAATTGGTTCTAAAACCATCCTCTATTGCTCAAATAATTCAATGATGAATTCTCACTTTGCAGAATATCAACTTCTCATGTCATCTTCCCTACTGGAGAACAGTTTGCAACATGTGGAAACACATAGTTCATCTATCACACTGACATTGCCCAGTTGTTGTCTTGTATGGTATGGTGTATTTGATGGAATTTATCAGAGCTCAGGTGTCCACTGGTTTCCCTCTCCACAACACTATGAACAAGCCTCATCTGCAAATGACATAGTCATCTTCAATTATTGATTATGTGCTTAGTAACGCAATGTTCTTAGCAAAATGACATGACAATGTAGAAGTTTTGACTGCTCAGGCTGTGGCAGCTGCTGTCACTTTTGCCATTGCAGGAAAATGAGAAGGATGAAAGGATCTTGCCATGGATCTTCGTTTATTGTCCATCAAAGGTACTTTGTTCAAAGTATACAACAATGTCTGAGTGATACATACTTTTGATATTGATATCATTTGTTGTATTCATCATTTTTCAATCTTCATGATCAGTTGGAGGAAGGGATGTGCAGCACATGAGCAAATGCTGGAAAAGACAAGAAGGCAGAGAAGGCAGAGAAGAATATACAATAATGATGGTCATGGTAGGGGCAGTGGAGCCCTCCTCAACCTTTGCGAATTCAAAACAGCAAGATTGGTAAGATTGGCTTAAGCAATCCGATACTTCAGTGGGGGATCCCCTAATGATACCATGGCAAAGCATGGGATATCCCACACAGAACTGATGGACATTGCTTGGTGTGTGGTTGAGGCAGTGAGTACAATAAAGGAGTGCTACATCACATATCCTTTAGATCATGAAGCACCACTAAAGATTGCTGAAGAACTCAAATAGAAAAGTTCTGTCTATTGGCTTTGGTTGCTGTGCTGGTGTCATTGATGGCATTCTTATCTGGATACACAATCCTACTCTAATAGAATCCAAGGAGGATGGAATTGGTCTGCAAAAGTTTTATTCTGGCAGGAAAGAAACATTTAGGTTTGTCAGTCTGTTTGCAGAGATGTTGTTGCTTCTTGAATATATGAATCACATAGGGAGAAGCATCATTGGATTTGTTGTCATTCAAGAATAGTGCACTGTTCAAACATTTAGAATAAGGTACTCTAGCAACAGATTTTGTTTTATTTGGTGATAATGCTTTGAATTCATCATTCATGTCCACTCTATACCCCAATACCAGCGGTGGCCCAAAAGACAATTACAATTTCTATCACTCTTAAAAATTGTGTGTATCATGTCTGAAAAAGTAGCATTCTTGTTGAATAGCCTTCTAATTTCGGCAATCAAACAAATCTGAGCTGCATTTATATAGATGACTTAGAACCCAATGTGCCAGGCAGGAAGATGTGAAGAGGAAAGCATGGGTTCTTGCAAATATTTACTTGAATAAACAAGAATAAGATGCAAAGAAAAACTGTTTAATTGTTACAATAGCTTAGATAATATTTCATGAGATGAAGTATCATGAGGCTTTTTCTACGTTTTGGTATGGGCACTCAGTTGAAGGATTTGTGAGAAACCTTCTTCTTTGTCACCATCAGATCACACGAGAATACCAGCCTATTGTGACGCAACAGGCAGTCTTTCAAGGGTGAAGATATTGGAGCATCTTTGTGTTCATTGCATTTGATGCATGAAGGTGCATTAGTAATCATTTTGACTACATAGTTGTCAAGTAAAGAAATCTGTGAGAAATACTGCAATTGTTCTCCCTCAAACTAGGGTAAGTATGTCATAGGAAAAGACAGACTTCTTTATAAAGCTTCCCCAAGGAAGAGTGGGAATATTCTTTCTATCTTGTTCTTCGTTCAGCCTCATCATTATTGCTGTAGTATGCTTGCCAAGTAAAGCATTCTTGCTTGATGTTTCCAATTGTGTACAGTTCCTGCTTTTCTTTCTTGCTGTGCACAAGAGTGAATACAAGTACATCCATATCTGTGACAAATGTTGAGCGACAACATTCAGATTTCTAATATCAATGATCTTTCCATGACAATCGATTTTACCAAATCAAGAGACAGTAAGTGGAAAGCAAGCAAAGTCAAAAATAATTTTTCTCTCGTTTTTCCTCTTAATTTTTGTTTGCCATACACCACAACCTTGTATATCACATCACCATGATGATGACAAGGCACTAGAAAATGGCAGGAAGACCACTGTGGTCCAACACTGCCACCACCATCACCGTATACACCTTTCTAGTGCATTGAAATGTTGATGTTTGTAGAGGTTTCAGGATGTGACTGGTGTCATCCTAGTGATGTAAAGTCGTGTGTCAAAAGCAAGAAAGTTTTTACTGTGGTGAAACTGAATCACTGTGCAGTTATCAATCCGCACTTTTTACTTGTGCTTTTTCTTTGATCTATATGCTAGTAGCCATTTGTAGACCCCCTCTAAAATAGGAATGGAGTAAAACATTGAACTGCCCAATGGATGAAGATGGAACAAGTCATGAATTTGATAGTTACAAAGGCACATGTGCATATTTTTCCATTCACACAAATATATGCAATAACAGTCTATAGACTCTTTGATGATATTATTGATAGAGTCTCTAGACAAACTCTAATAGAACTAACAGTCTATCGACTCTTTGGTCATGCAATTTGATAGAGTCTATAGACTTATGCTAGTGCAACTGATAGAGTATAGACTCTGTATTGATTCAATGTGATAAAATCTGCATACTCAAGCCGTGCGAGTCAAAAATAACAAAACCACATGGAGCCTCCGCTGATAGTCAATGTCCACATGAGTTATTTGGGATGTGGAGATCCCAAGGAGAGCAAGAGCTATCTCCAAAGCTGTGAATGTACAGCACAGTTGGATCCTCAATTGAAGCTGTTTCAGCTGCTCTAAGATCTTGGAATGTAACTATGGAAGGCAAACACATGACAGAGTGCCTATGTCTAAGGAATATTTCACACATGGTATTCAAATAAATGGATATAGTTGTGTCCATTTTTCTTACTTACTTCGGATTGTTTTCTATTGAATGATCCTATCCTTTAGCGGCGGTAGCTGTCACCTACTACAACATACTCGATGATATGTCTTCGCGGAAGGTATCATAGTTACCACCAGCTATCACTTTGACCCTTGGACTTCTTAATCTTTTCCAAATCATCCTGGGTGAAATTCAACACAGTTGCAATCGCCGGTTCCATGTGCTCTCTAACTGATGCCTCAGATCCAAGATAGTTCACCATGAGATTCTTAAGGTAGGATATTTTCGCCCCCTCAGCACCAGAATCGTGAAGTGACGGCATGAATCCAGTTTCTCCTTGTTGTTGTGCGAGAAAAATTTCTTTAGCTTTTTTTCTGTATAGTCGGAACGATTCCTTCACAGAGAGTGACAAATATGAGAAAGATATGAGGTTAGTGTTCATCAATACTCACAAGCGCATTCTCAAAAAAAAGAAACAAAAGCTGACCCACCTTCAAATCCCTGTACTTATTCTCGTACTTTCCCGCATCCATTTTCCTTCTATTTTCCTGCAACTCCATAACCTTCTCCCTCTCCATCTCCAAATTCGTCATGGCATCCTCCTTCTCCTTCAAACAAGCCTCATAACGATGCCTCCACTGCGCCGCCAGCAATGCCTCCGCACCCGAACTCTTGAGCTTATCATTCTCCGCCAATAATAAATCGTACGATTCTTTCCATCGCGCTTCCTGTTCTGCCATTTCCGAACGTAATGCCGCCAATTTTGCATGATCTGTCTTCGCCTGGGCCAATTCACTCTCGATATCTTGACCTTCTATCCTCATACGAGTGGATTGCACGCTATTGCTTTGCAATGCTCTCACTGTAGCATCGGCCTGTTTCTTTGCCACCTCGGCTCGGACGCGAAAGCGGCGGAATTCTTCCGAGATGGACGCGACTGCCTTTTTGGCATCTTCGGCAATTTTTGCAGATTGGTCTGGGCTCAACGAGTAGGGTGGGAGTGACAGAGGTTCTCCCGTGTCGCGTCGTATATAATCTAATAATGCAAGTTCGTTGGTAAACTTTTTCCATTGTTTGTATCGTCTTGAGCTGAGGGGAGATGGGGCATCGTTGTCAAGAGAATCAGTTTCGTATTCGATGAGTGCCCATATTTCGTAAGACTCGTCAACGTTGCCAATTTCATCCCCGTCTCCCTCTGACTCATCTATTTCATCTTTGATACGTTGACAGACACGTACTATTGTAGTTTCTGCATCATTTGCGGCATTTGTGTTGCCTGGTAATGCGGATCGGCCGACTGAACTTTGGAGTTTATCAATTAGTTGATTGGCTTCTTGGAGTTGATTGCCGAGACGTTTCGCTTCCACTGAAATGCATTTGGTATATATCATTGTTATTAGTTAATCGAATGCACCGATTGTCGAGAAGTTCAACGAAGGAGCGATATTGTGAATAGAATCGGTAAGACGAAGAAGAACTAATACGAAAAAAGTCAAACATCAGACAATAGGTCCTAACAATTCAAGATGTGGACGCTCATATTGACGCTCATAAGTCCGACTGAGCCTAGCACGATCACACATAATGGCTTTGAGACTCTCTAATCAGAAAATCAATGCCATCAAACACCAACATCAAACAAACAAAGCACAGTAAACCATGCCAAACTCCAAACTCACACCGCCTCTCCTCCAAAACCCCCTCCTGCTCCTGAATCCTCTCTTTGGCCAACTTTAACAAATTTTTGTACTTTGCATTCGCCTCTCGCAATTTCGCCAATTGTGCCGCCGTGGCCGTTGATGGTCCGGAGATTGATCCCGGTGTGTTGGCGGGTGGTTTTTGGGATCTGGTCGTCCCTCCTCCTGCTGCTGCTGTTGCCTGTGCCGCGGTGGGTGTCGTGGATGCGACGGGAGGTGAGGCCGATGGCAAAGCCGCAGCAGGACCAGCCAGCGGGGTCAGAGAGGAGAAGGAGGATGAGGTGGACATGGCGCCCTCGGCGGAATGGCCGCTGGCATCGTTGAGTGTGGAGTCGTTGTTCATGGTGATGGTACGCTGTGAGGTCGTGTCCGCGGTCTCCACCTTCTCCATCCTCGCCGATATCATCTACCTACCTAGAGGAACTATTATTTCTTACACGTATTCTACGTACGTTACGTAGGTAATGTATTGTAACGTGCGGACGTTGCCTGGAAGAGGCCATTTTGACCTCAGAGTAAGCCGATAACGGACCATTGTTTATTGTGTACCCTAAAAATACCCCATTGTATCTCCGAAAGATATTATTTCGAGGATATTTTTATTTCCATCTCTCTAGAGAGCTACGTCTATCATCAACATCACCGGTTCTCATCATTCGTCATTCAACACCAGATTTCACATAATATGGTACGGTATGAGACGGTATGGTTGTACTCATCGTATCACTGAACCACCATGACGAATTCCACCAACTCGACTCCAACATCCTGGCCTTCACCAACCTCCACACTCTTCACCGCACTCGCCGTCGCCACCACAACCATCGCTGCCTACCGCTACCACAAAACAATCCAGCAGCGCAAACGGCTCGGCAACTTCCCCTCCTCCTCACCATGGTTCCTCCCCTTCGCCGATCTCCTCTACTTGATTCGTGCGGGGACGTTCGAACAATTCGTCATCCATCGAAAGAAGGCCTTAAAGTCGGACGCATTCTACATCCATTTATTGGGGTTGTCACGCCGTCCCACACTCGTATTGACCGATCCCCAAGACTTTACCGAACTCATGAAAAAAGAGGCCAAACTACAATTGGCGGTCGATATGCCAGACACAACGAATGACACGCATGGTCCCGGAAATCTACAAAATTTATCCGGCGCGCGACATAATTTTTTACGAAAGATATTTATGAGTTTGTTGCATCCAGCCGCGTTGGAATTGTTCGTCCCCTACTTTCACGAGGAATTCACCACAATGTGGACCAAGTTGGACGAATGTGAGGATGTGGTGATTATTCAGGATGCCATTTGCGAGGCTCAATTCTTCTTGATGGCCAAGATATTGTACGGTATGACACGGGAAAATACGAGCGTGGATGTCATGAGTCAGCTGAGACGAGATTTTGAGTTGCAATTGAAGGGACATTTTGCGAGTCCGAAATCGGAGACATTTAAGATGGCGAAGGAGGCATCGATTCGTATTCGACAGATTTTGAATCCCAAATTTGATATGGTGTTGGAGAAGAGGCGTAAGATTTTGGGAGTGGCGCAGGGCAAGGAGGGAGATGGCAACGAGGCATGTACACTCCCACCTGTTGGTAATGCAATGGAAAGTATTGCCGATGCGTTGCTGAAGGACAATGTTGACAGCGATCCACAGATTCTATCGGATGTCTATGACAATCTTAATCTCCTTCTTGAGGCGTCTCACGGGACTACAAGTAAGTCATTCTATTTTCCTGGGGCATGAATGCGGTTTATGATCATTTTTAACTTTGCCATCGCGTCACATCTTTCATGTATCCATTTCCAAACTCAGTGACCGTAACAACCTCAGCACTCTACTACCTCAACCACCCAGACAATATCACTAAACTCCAAAACCTGCGAGAAGAAGTGAAAGCCTTTGGTGATGAACTCCCCACAGTTTCCAATCTTAAGAACGACATGCCCCTGACCGATGGTATCATCAATGAAACTATGAGACTTGCTCCAATTGTCAGCAATGTGTTTTATGCATGCAAAGATGACATAACGTTTACCTTTAAACGCCAAAAATTCCAAGGTCCCATCACGTTCATGTTGGCGTTTGCACACAACTACTCTGATCCACAATACTATGCTAATCCCGACTGCTTTGTGCCCGAGCGTTGGATTACCGGTGCACCTGAGGAAGTTGACGAGAACGGTCGCCTTGCATTTAAACCCTTTGGGATGGGACGACACTTATGCCTAGGTTACAACCTTGCCACTTTGGTGATGAAGAGTGCTCTTTATTGCTTTGCAAGAAATGATACTCGAGCGATTGAGTTTGATATTGTTAATGTGAAGCGGAAAGCGGGTCTCTTCCCTTCTTATTCCATATCGGATGGCTTTCCAGGAAGAGTCGTTGTGAAGAAGTGTTGAGATATTTCTGCGATTGAGTTTGATACTGCTAATGACATGCCGAAAGCGTGTCTTCTTGCTGCTTATTCCATATTGGATGGTTTTCCTTCATGAGTTGTTGTGAAGAAGTGTCGAGACATTTTGTTGTTCACTTGTAAAGTTTCTCGCAATAGATCGTACATAGAATTGAAGTCTAGCAGTAAATGAGAGCACACAATCCCAGGGCCAAAAACGAAAGTAAAAGAATAAAGAGACGATATTTTTGAAAGCTTTCAAGAAGCTGGTAAGAGTTTTGATTGTGGTTGTGGGGATGTAATTCATGTGTCCCAGTGGCACACAGACAGTTCGTGGGTATCAGCAATACAGGAGGGATAACAAATAGGGTATCTACATTACACTCAACATAAAATAAGCAATAGAAATCAGAGGGTCCATTAAAAGTGAGTTGAAAATTTGCAATGTTGGATCATGCAAGTCCAAAAGCCAAACATCAACACTTCATCATAACCAATTACTTCGGAATTCTAACATGTTTGGAGAAGAGATTAATGTATTCACTTGTCCCACTGTAGGATTCCTTATGTTAGATTTTTATGACTACGACTCTCAAGAAAAATATAGTATAGAATGGAGAAAGAAAGGAATAGAATATCTTAGTGATGATCCCACGGGTACAATTGCTGACTTGTTGAAATTTTGTGTTTCTTGATACAACCATACAGGAACCAAGAATGTTGACTAAATGATGTTCTGTGAATGAGCGCTCTTTCATATGACTTTATCAGTTGTTCACAAATAAGCTCAACACAAAAGCAATGAAATGTTGATCATTTTTTCAGACACCAGCAGCAAATGCGTAAACACTAACCATCATCACTGACCTTCATATATGAGAAGACTTAGGTTTTATCAACCAATGAAGTGTTGGTAGAATTCATACCTGCAAACCTCAATTGCCAAACAAGGCAAATAAATCACTGGAACATAATTTGCTTCATTTTCTCTAATGACATACACGAAGAGAAACGCTCTCTGATTCCACACAATCATATTCATAGTATGTAAGACTGGTTGCAGCCACAGATGCCATATTTTTGATTGCTATTTATTTTTGGTGACTGTTGGAGTATACGTTTTCCATATTTTTAGACACCGTTCTTTGTGGTGCAGACACGGTCATCATATTTTGTATGTTTACGGTTGCTAAATTACAGAAGCTACTTCCACCTAGAGATATTCCACGACAAATGTCATCAATACAGACCAAACTGCCATCTCTTCCAATGCAAACTCCTCATCATAACTCTGGTTAATTGTTCAGTTTAAAAATTCCCAAACGTTGGTAGAAGACTACGTAGCTCAGGGAGGGGAAAGTGCGGAGCAATCTGTTAGGTGCTTCTAGATATGAACAATGCATGCAACAAAAATGGAATCATCTGAAGACTCTGGCATTGTGAACGATGGTTAATACTCAAAATTTATTGTAAAGACGCACTTTTAATTTGATTCCTTTTTGCGATATAATAAAGATTACTTATCTCTCTCATGTTTCCTCCGATGAGATGAGATGTGGTATGTCATCGTGTAGCACGTAACTTCCGCGATAGCATCATTGCCATTTGCCATTCCCAAAGTCGTCGGGATTATTGTTGTGTTCAACCTCCACGAGGGCAACATGTTTAATAGTTTAATCAAAGATATTCAATTGTTGGTGGAAGCAGGATCGGGCAGCGATTTTTCTGATTCCGCTTTTGTTAGGTTGATTGTTGAATTGAAAATGTGTGATGTCGACAATCACCCACAAACAAAGAATGAAACGACGGATTACAACCACTAATTGGGTTGTCAACAGCCCGGGGAGCAGGCGGTGTGGAAGTCGTCCGTGTCAACTGCAATGAGTCAGACACTTGGTGCACGGTATCTGTCTTATTCCACCATCTCCTCTTTGCCCTCTCCGTCTTTTTCAGCACCAACGATTTCAGCCTTCCATACATCTTCTGAACATCTCCTTCGTATTGCAATTCAGTTGGCATGCTGCCAGCATTCATCATTGAATCTTCCAAATACCCCACCCGTTGAACGACCATCTCGGTCACCACGAAAAAGATTGTGGACGATTTCGAAGGCTGCAGCGAATCTTCCTCTTCATAGAAGGCGGCGTCTACACCAGGACACGACTGCAGTTACGTTGAGGGGCGTGATCAGGGAGGACATGATGGGAGAGACGCCAGCCATCAAAAACAGTGCAATTCCCACGGCAACGAGGGGAGTTGGCATTTTTTAGTGCCTGAAAAATTGAAATGGCAACGTTAACCAAATACAGCCCGAAAAGGAACCCGTTCCCAAAAAAAATTATGTTGGCCATCTTTTTGGCAACTTTAACGAATTCTTACCGTGGCTGCATCGGCGAAGTTAGGGGTCTAGTTACCATTTCGGCGAAGTGGGTGACAAAATAGTGAATAGATGATAAATTAGCAACCGTGGCTGCAACCAGTCTAACTATGAATCCGGCATTTCCTTCCACTACAATTCAACCACATAAATCACTCACTCTATTGTACAATACCAATCGAAAGCCCCTCCCACAACAATGACCCTGTCATTTTGGCATCTGGCCTCAGCTGCTACCGTAATGTTTGGCTGTCTCATGTTGCTGTACCATGTTTGGAAGGTAGGTAGTTAGGTAGGCAGCGGGTAGGTAGGTAGGACGGCAGGACGGGTCCCTGGTATGTAATGGTATTGTACCTACTCTATATACACAATCATTCCCTCGGAGAAAATCGCATGAAAGGACTCCATGGCGATCGGTGGGGACGACGATAGATCTTTCAACCCTGAAGCGATCATTCCAAACAAACCCAAATTGAAACACGGCCACGACAAACGAACAAGCATTCTCCCAATACTACACTGCATCAACAACCATGATGAATTCCCATGATTGCCGTCGCCGTCGTCGTCCATCAATAACATCATCTCGCAGTCGCCATCGTGTACATCGAAATCATCCCTCCCTGACCCTCACAACATTCCTCTCATTCAGCTCCCTCCTGCTGCATCCACCATCGTCCCACTCCTTCCAACCACCACCCTCCTCCTCCCTCCTCCGCCCCCCACCGAGAATCCCCCTCCCCCGCCACGCCCAACAACAACAAAACAACCATGACAACAACAACGACAACGAGCCGCCATCCACTCTCCCAAAAACCCAAGCCCAAAAAGCCACCTCCTCCGAACTCCGCCGCCGCCTCCTCCGAACCCAACAAGGCTTCGCCACCCCAGGCATCTCCAGCGCCATTCCCGGAGCGACCAATTACATCCTCGACCCCTCCCGCACCGAACGGGAATACCTCGCCTCCCTCGGATTGGACGACGTCTCCCTCCAGGCCGGGATTGTGGCGGGCATTGCCGGCGAGACATTCGAACAACAACTACCGCAACATCCCACGGAAATGGATGAATTGGAAAAAGAACGACAAATTGCCCTTCATACCACGTTGGGATTGACGCATTTACGTTCGTTGCGTCTCTCGTCGGCCTACACCTCCTTTCGGTACGTGTACTCCCTGCATCCCCAGGCGTATTTGTGGCAATTGGGATTATTGCAGTATTATCGGGGGGAGTATGAGGATGGGCGGAGGACGTGTTTGGAGAATGCACGGAGGTATGAGGCGAAGTTTGGGAGGTTGGGGGAGGTGGCGAGTGAGGAGAGGATATGGGGGGATGCTTGTTGGTTGCGGGGGAGGGGGAAGAGAAAAAGGAGGATGAAGGAGAAGGATGGTGGTGGTGGTGGTGATGATGCATTGAGTTGGGATGAGGAGAGTGAGAGGGTGGAGATGGAGAGTATTGCCTTGGAGCGGAGGTGAGTCTTTGTGTGTTTGTTTTATTTTTGACGATCCTCGATTGATTTGGCCATCACTCAACATGCATGCATGCATCCATCCATCCCACAACTCAGAAAAGTCATTCGTCTCGCACGACAACTATTCTCATCCTCCGTCCGCAATGATCCCACCGGAGTCGCACTGGCGCGCGCTCACCTTCAAGCCATGTGCCAAGAGGACGACGACGACGATAACAAATCCTCCACCTCCACCTATCGACGAAAGAAATTGGCCGATCCAAAAATGTACAAGCTTCATTCCTACTTTTATTTAGGATTACATTATGATGCCACTGGTCAAGTCGAGGAGAGCAAACGATGTATGAAGTTGGCGCTCAAAACTTGTGCCAATGGTATTGGGGGGAATAATGAGGATATTACGTTTTTGTTGCCCGTCATTCATATGACAGTGAGAGATTGGTATGATGATGAGGAATTTGACGATGATGCAGTTGTTGAGAATGAGGATCAAGTCACCGCAAATCATTCGTTGAAGAATGACGGAGGAGATTTGATGGATAAGTTGATGGAGGATGGTGCCGTGGACTTGTCCATCAATGGGAATATGAAAAAGAATGATGGAGTTGATGATAAGATGACTCAAACAATACGAGAGAGTATTCAACACATGCGGATAGTGGATTTGCGGGAAGAACTGAAAAAGAGAAAATTGAAAGTGGCTGGGTCGAAGAAGGTCTTGCAAGATCGGTTGGTGAATGCTCTCGTGTTGGAGGCAAAAGCTTAAATACTATGACTGCACATATCAAGAACGTGGGCTTTGGCACCGAAACTGATCTTTATGGGCATGCGGAGAACATCACCTTGCAGATAACTTGCACAATTGCTTTATCACATTCAGTGAAACCGCTGCTAGCATTCATTACTTGTGCACACTAATAAAAAAGTCAAATGCTTCTACCAATTCTGTTCAAAGTATAATTATACACACTACAATGTGACGAACACCGTATTCGAATTCCGTTCACTCTCCAAGAGTAAACACGGAAATGAGTACAATATGCTAAAAGGATCCATTACCCTCGAGTAAGAAGACCATTTCCTCCATAACCTGAAGAAAAACTCTCAATTCGTGGAGGAGGCTCATTTGCAATATTTTCCAACTGAGCCTGTCCAAGAATTAGACGTTGGAGAGTTAAAATGTCAAGCAAGGGAAGGCCACGTTGATGTGCCTTGCCTACTTTGGAGGCTCCGGGTTCTCTGCCAACCACGAGATAGTCTTGTGGCGAAAGATCAAACAATGCACAATTGCTGAGTATGAAACATGTCCAACTTGGTTCTGATGATGTTTCATGAAATGCACTCACCCGTCGCTCCACTCACTGCACTAGTAACTCTACCGCTAAACGATTCAATCATCTGAGTCACTCGATCCTTACCAAGGGTCAACCCGGATCCTCCTCCCACTTCGGGGAAAATTCCAGTCAAGACAAACTTCTTTCCTTTCAAAACGTCCGGAATGGCGCCATCGACTCCTGGACGAGGAATGACGAACCTCGCCTTTCCAGAGGACGCCACCATGGCCGTGGATGTTGTACTTGACGAGGCGCGGGGTACCAATTCTTGATTGGTGGAGGAGGTAGCCGCGGCCGCGGCGCCGGAGGCAGCAATAGTTCGATGGGCATTCCGACTTGCCGCCGCGGCAGCCAATGCTGCCATGGCCACTGTTGCGGGATCGGAGGGAGGTTTCTCTTTCTTTTCCTTCTTGGGAGGTTTGGCTTTGGTGGCTTGTGTGGTCTTTTTGGCTGCCGCGGTCTTCTTTTTGGCGGGATTTTTCGCCGCAGCGGTGGAGGTGGATTGCAAAGAAGCCGCAATAGAGGAATCGATGGTCAGTGTTGGTCCTCCTCCCGCTTGGTACGCTGTGCCCTCGAACGATTCGACGGTCAAGTTGGGCAATGATGCGACACTTTGAAAGGTATGACTCTGATTCAAAACGGCGATCAACATGTTCAAGGCGAGGATTGGTACCCCGCGTATTTCGGCGTCGGAGAACTTTTGACGAGACGGATCTTTGCCGACAATGACGTAGCCTGGTGAATTTCAAATGACACAAGATCAAGAAGAGATAAAATGAGCTATGTAGTAAATAAAACGCCATTGTGCGTGGAACTCACTAGTATTCTTGGAGAACCTCGTAGCAACTTTGCCTCCGAAGGACTCAATCAAAACTTTGACATCTCCCACACCGGCATCCTTGGCACTCGTCGATCCACGCACCAACTCGGGGAAGCTTCCAGCAATGATGAATATGCATTTACTTAGAAAGGTGGCATCGACTGTTGATGGGGATGCTGGATTGGGGAGGGCATATCCCGATGACGCTGTCGCAGCAGGTTTCGTCTCTTCTTCTTTGGTATCCTTCAAAGACGATGAAGTAGGACGGGCGGCAACGACAGTCGTCACCAGAATTTCTTCCGCCTCGTCGCTTTTCTTACTCTTTTTCTTACCCTTTTTATTTTCACCTTCGACCTTCTTTCTCTTGTGTCCAGCCCAGTTGTCCTCATCACAACAATGCCGAGCAAACAGCACTTGACTCGCACCATCCAAACTGGCCAATCCGCAGAGCAAAATCTCTTCCATACACAATAAATCCGACAACGAGGCGGCAGCATCGGTAGGATCCGTGAGACCCGTCCAAACCTTTTTGGGCACTCGCCATCCCTTGCACGCCCCACCATTTCCCACTAGGTGATGCCATCGTCCGTATCCTCCGCCTCTGTCATCTAAACTCCCCACGCGGACTTCATCCTTGGCAATCGGACCCTTGCACCCCTTGCAGCTGGATCGAGCGGACTTGGCCTTTTCGACACGGTAGCTCGGCACGGGGGTTTCGGCCGCTTCGGAGAAGTACGTCCAAGATGGGTACGAGTTGGATTTGGCGTAAGTTTCGTAGAGTTCGTCAATATCTGTGGATGCGGGTAATAGATGACGACAATGCCATTGAGAGAAAATTTAAAATAAAATATATTCTATGAAGAGGTGATATGATTTGAACTGACCTGGAAAATCATCCGCTTCGCCGAAATAGCTGGCAAACGTTCCATTCTGGACATTTCCCTCCTGGTACAAACTTCGTAGTACTTCAAAGGCGGCTCGTGTCTCTCTGAATTCGGCGGGATCACCGCCCTTGTCCTGTGAAAAAATGACCAAGAACGGAGGCAATGGGAATCAGAGGTACGAGTTGATATTAGAATGACGCTTCAAAGAAAGACTTGCAGTTATGAACTTGCGGAATAAGCGGCATGTTTTCAACCACGTTATACGCATCCCAACGAAGCCACCTCTTGGAAACCGCCAACATCCTCGACACGGCATCATCCGGATGACATCACGACGAAAGATCAAACTACGTTCTACTTACGGGATGCTCCTTCAAGATCTTTTCATGGTAAATCTTTTTAATAACGCGAAACTCTTCTTCTATCGAATCACAGTTCTCGAGATGAGAGGGTTCGATGGTGATGGTGCTTAGGCAGGAGGTCGGGGTGTGCTTCGTCATTGTGTTGTTTTTGTTCGATGTGGGTTGAGGTCTGCTGAGGTGTGTTGAGAGATCAGGCCATGTTGCATATCGTATGGATTGCATGGGATGTCAGTACAATAGTTAGGAGGTAGAAGGTAGGAGGTAGGAGGTATTGTACGAGGAGGGTACGAGGTATGAGGTAGGTAGGTAAGTACGTAGCTAGGTATGTAAGTGGGTAGTAGGTGAGGCACAGTAGGTGAGGCGTGGATTGTGTGTGGAGCTATCTATCATAAGTCAGCCAGACTTATTCACCATTTGTGTGTTTGTGTGCCTCTCAGTTGGGCACCTTCTGTACATTACTAGCAGCAGCTGCAATACTTTTTGCGGCAGGCAATGAAGGGAATCATGTCTCTATCTGAACCGTGAGGTTTGCACATCATGTTGGAGTTTTGTGATTGTCTAAGTCTCATTCATTGAAATGAAGGGAGCGTAAAATTTAACATCAAAAATGAGGTAGTGTTGCAGTATGTGCCCAGCAGTAACCCTATGACAAGTACATATTGAAGGTACGAAACAAAGATATAACATTGAAAAATCATGTCTTTGATGAGCAAGTATAGATGGAATACGAGCTTGTGTGCCTACCATGAACTTTGTGAGCACAGTGAATGCAGGTCGGTGCACCGAATGAAATGACCTGTCAATGTTATAAGAAATTTATTTGCATGACAGCTTTTTGACTGTTAAATGTCTTGATCAATACCTTAAATAAGTCACCTTGTACATACATAGTTCAAATACTTATCCGTTACAAAAGTGAAAAAGGTATCTCACTGGAGAACGAGGAAAAAAGAGAAGGAGAACAACCAACTCAGTTTCCAATGCTACTAGGATTTTGAAAAAATCTCGATAATAAAAAAGTTTGGGGCTTTAATAGATGTCCATATCTTTTTGCTTCTCCAATGGCCAAAGTCCAGTATGCCAACAAGCCAGTGGGGGAAGGTGCGCAGGTGATATTAACTTTTTACAATTATTTCATTGTGTGCTTGGTTGCACTTAGAATTTACGCAAATTATGAGGCTGGGACTACAGGGTCACATAATCTATTTCCAGAAAGATACGTGATACAATGATATTGCTAGGTGTTTACATGTTGTTTGACACTCCTTCTTTTTCAGTCAGAAGATCCAGATTAATTCTAGTGCAAGAGAGCTTTGGTATGCATTACTGTGTTGTGGTGAGGTTGATCTGTTCTCTCACAAATTCATAAATCAATCCAGGGACATTTTCACATTGCATCCGGAGAAAACTCCCAAGCATATATTTTGCTCCAGAACATCTCGGAGTGTTTTAATCTTACTTCAAAAGATCCCTGCAATGCAAAGGACTTATAGTTTCCAATAGACATTGTGACAGTGACGAGATTTTTCTTGCCTTAGTCACCATGCCTTTGTGTAACTTTCATTTGGGCACCAACGATATTATCAAGAATAATAAAGGACCAATGTTAGTGAAAAAATGGGTGCTTTACTAGTAGTCCATACATTTTCATCTCCAATGGCCAAAGTATTCCGGTATACCAAGGGGGCATTGGCCAACACAGGCCACAGGCAACAAAAAATGGGTGGGTATGAGTGGGTAGAGATGTCAAAGGGGGGCAGCTCAGGAAAGTACAGACTAATATGGGAGCAGTAGAAGTAGTTCAGTGACCAACAGAATATCTGAAAAGCTAGGTTGTTGGGGAGAGAAAAAATCCAGTGGTTCAGTACAGTCCCAAAAGCAACATAACCAACGGAAAGCAATGCATTGGGCAAAACAGATTGGGAATCAGCATGTAGTCACCAGCCATGAGCATTCACTGGCTATAGTCCCACATCAGAAGAGTGGATGATAACATTATCAAGATGACCAAGGAGTAAAGCAGTAGCCCCTATGATGCACAAAGACAATGTGCTGAGACATATGGGAGAAAGCAAAGATCTGGGCCCAGGATGGAGAAAACATCCTGGAGTGTAAGATCTGTACCAGCGGGATGTCAGCAGAGGTGGATTGATGTTGCAGATGGATAGGCCTTGTTGAATAACTGCCTTAATGAGACAAAAATACGGATCCCCACTCCAACCAAGACCTCAATGACTTCACCTTAGTCATTATTCTTTTGAGCAGTGAATGTAAGTGAGGGCAAACAAGCTTTAAAATGAGAACCACTGAGTCACAGATAATGTCCAACCCATGCTGACATATGAATAACTGAACATCGCCAAACCAAAATAGGGCTGATTCATTCTTGTTATCAATTTATACACAGGGCAGTGGTAAGAAGAAGAAAGACATGACTATCATTTCAGCAACAGCCATATAGTAGGAATAGGACTGGAGAAAATGCTGTGCCACGTAAGCAATATGACTGATGTCACTGTTAGGAAAGGTTGGACACATGTGAGAGTGGAGTCTTTTCCCCCCAGGCTGCAACCATGCATTGGAGATGAAAATCAATCTTTCCCATAGAATTCAAGTTAATTTAAGTGTGGGTCCTTGGTCCCCATGTGGAGGATATATAACCTGTATGTAAGCTTCAGTTGATTGAGGTTGGTTTGGGTCACACTACTAGCAGATACTCCCTGTTGGACTGTTTTGTGAGAAGTACTGAAGTGAAGGCAGAAAGTATCTGCGGTGATGGGGTACAGAGTGGATAGCCAGCATTCTGAGGCAAGAAATGAGAGCAAGAGTCAAGGAATTTAGGCCATGTGAGATGTCAGTTCCATAAACAGACACTAACAATTGGGGTGCAGGGACCAGAAATGTAGTCAAACCAATAATATAATGGTGGTCATGTTAATGCATTTTAAATAGCTGAAGAAGATAGGCTGGGTGTTTCCCGAGGATGTGCTACCCTTGCACTCCCAAAATATAGTTCTTATATTGTCACCCTTGGAGAGAACTGTGCATTCAGTAATGTCAAAGACTTGAGTGAGAGTATCCAAATGAAGCAAGCCACCTGTCAGATCCAGATCTGTATAGGTGATGGTCAGGTGAACTCTGGCCACTCATTGCTACACTGCAGGTGGGTGATGTCATGATAGCTTATTTTTGAACAGAGGGTGGCACTTGGAAACCAGACCACACCTGCTCCAACTCCTAATGCACCTAGATGACCACTTGGTAAAAGGGAGAAGTAGAAGAAGTGGAAGAAGTTATGTGTTTTGGTGGAGTGTGACACTATCTTTTTGTGCATCCAACAAAAGCCCTCTAGTTCATGACAAAAACGTTTATTTAAATTTACAGGGGTTCATGTCATCTATGACAGAGCATTTTGCATTGAGCAGAAGGTATTGTGTGAACCAGGAAATGAAGGGGCATCAAATGAAGTTCAAAAGGATAGTATGCCACTTCTTAACGCTAGTTCATCTGACTTAGTGGAATACTGTAAAGGATTTCTACCAGACATGCTATGCGGTGTTCAACCAATTGGATGGTCATATTCTTACTGTTAATAATCACCCAAGAACCGCTTTGAGGGTTCACAAGTACAATCACCCTCCGTAGTGTCTTACTAGAGGCATGATCATGGCAAGCTGGTCAATATTCAAACAAAACACATGATCATCAAAGGTACTAAGCAAGACCCGACAATGACAAACTTGGCAACTGTTGGAGTGGAGCCGGGCAAGTCCAATGAAATTTTCAACAAAGACATCCATGTAAGACAATGGTGTGGATGGAAATGGGGGATAGAGCCCAGGCAAGCTGTGCTGAAGATGGCAGGACTGTGTTTGAGCCCATGGTGAGGACAAATACCAGTGGAAATGCCGTCAGTGGTTCATTCCCTTCCAGATTAGGAAAGATCGAACCTAGCTAAGGAATGTCTTCAATAGTACGATAAAGATGGTAGAAGCCATCACTAAGCTGTTCTGGGCCAAAGGCGGGGTAAACAAGAATGATTTTACAAAGGATAGATTCAAGGGCATGAAAAATTTACATGGACTCCAAGGTGGCATGTTGTAGGGTATCAACATGAACCAGCTGTACTCTCTTATTTGTCATGGTAGGCAGTCCTACCAAGGGATTAGCCCAGGGAGCAAGCAACAAAGACCAGGAAGAGGTGCGGCATTGCTAGTGGGGAGGATAATCCACTTGCATTGTCAATCATGACAATGGCCTCCTTCATTACATTCATTACATGGGGCCTGGACAAAAAGCCTTCTTGATTTGAGATGTTGTCCATGTAAATAGTGCATCTAGTGATGCAGGAGTTTGGAGGCAGCATGATGTACATTACAGAGGATGGCAAAAACATTTTTGGAGCAATGTTGCTGGACAAATTTTTTCCACCCAATTGTTGCAGCAGCTTCAGATCATGAAAAAATACTCACCTAACTCCCTGTGGACCTTAGCAACTAAAGCAGTGGAACCTTCTTAGAAGTAGGGGACATAGCCATGGGGACAGTGCTTTTCTCGTGTGAGACTGAAGGGAGGTTTATGCAGCAATGGGAGCTTGGTACTTTGTGGTGCTAAATACAATTGGGGTGGCAACAGAATGGTAGTGGTAGGATGAGGGGCAAGTTGAAGAAAGAAGGACTTGGGTATTTGCAAAGCTACCTAGGACCCCATTCCTGTCAACTCTTCAAGAATTATAACATTCAGTACAGCAACCTACCAAATAAGCATATTCTGTAGTGCTACATGGAGATATGGTGACGGAAGTGGGGTCACTTTGTGTTGCCCTGGCCCTTGGTGTAGCAAGTAACACCCATTGGTGCTCCATCAACCTTAGAGGCAGGCAATGTTCAACATCTGTCTTCAGATTTAGGAATCATCCTCTGGTATTCAATGGCTACCTTTTTGCCAGAAAAGGTAGCTACATATCTACTACTAATAAAATTGATGTGATCACCATTGGATATGCCATGCAATAATTTGCAAGCAGTGGACTCCAAAACCACACAAGATCTCAAGCTCCTAAAACATCTAATCCAATCTCCAACACTAATAGAGTATAAAGAACATTTACTTTTAGGATGTTGAGAGAAACATGACATCCTTGTCACATTATGGCAAAACCAAACGCAGCATTGATTATCAAAGCATTTAAAGGTGGAGGTTTCCGATACAAAAGCTATTTTTGGAACATGATGAGAGTGGGCTCAGAATAATGACTCAACAGTTCCCCTCCTCGAAGGGTGCTATCAACATCATCAACTACCACAGTGAAATTGCTGTAATTCATTAAATTTCAAGACCACATGCTAGCTACAATGTGAATCAAACATATCTCACAAAACATGTCTGATTGATTGCCCTGATGGTATCTCAATTCATATGTGAGTTAATTTCTTTTGTAGAAGTACAACTGAACTGATCCACAACTAGAGGAAGAATCATCCCCACCTACTTGTGTGAGTGCTGATCAATACAAATCAGACACAGAATGCAGTGAATCATATCACACCTAGTAGAGCAGTTGGAGGAGACAGAAGAGCAAAGATAGGGGGATATGGGAAAGTATAAGAGTTGGGGGGAGGGATGAGGGGATATATCAGGTAGAGGGGAGACAACACCAAATGATGATTCACTTATAATCCCAGATAAATATTAGTCTACTAGGAATCAAAGGAGGCTGCTAACCTTTTTTGGTTTGAACATAGTGATGATGTGTATGGAGGGGTTCAACAATGATCTCAGTATTGGGGGGGAGTGCATTGAATTGGTGCAAATGATGCAAAACTATAGTGAAGTGAGAGGAAGGTATGAGCAAGTACAAAACTTTCAATTAGAGGATTACAATGCTCTGCCCGTTCTATGCTTATCAACTTGCTCTCAAGAGGCTCAACACAACAACAATGCAGTGCATCCGGCATTGCTGTGAAGAGGCAGTAAAGAAAATAAGTGAATATGGTGCTGAAAATACATGAGGTAGACAGACAATTCAAATTGGAACATCCCCTTTTGTAGAACTGGGATATTTTCTCATCCAAATTCAAAGATTACAAATGGACTGAAGAATACATCATCTGTGCTGGAGTACTTTCCAATAATAGAGGTTGATGCAAGAAGCTCACTTTGAGTAACCTTGATCACTTTCATGTTTAAATGCTTAAGGACCAGTTTATCATATCACAACAATCTTACCTACTCAAATGACCAAACTTACCAAATCAGCTGACAAAGCATCAGATGAGTACAAGCTTTTAGATGATTTGTTATCTCAACTGATATTGCATTTCAGTGTTCTCAGGTGCCTGCATACCATGGGTTTTATTAGTGATTTAGCAAAAAATGTTTCTGCATTGGACATGAAATGCCAGAACAATAAAAGCTCCAAACTGAATTCATTTGAGAATATCTTCACAAGGTTGATCCTAGGTGTCATAGATGGGCACAGCAACATCAGATGAATTGGCTACACTCAGAGAGAAGGATAGAATGTCATAAATGATGGTTATCCATTCAACGATGATGGCATACGTGTAATTGAGTTTCATGTGGATGCTCAAGACAAATTACTAGAACACCCAGAATTTCGAGGGAGCAGTGGTGATGAGCAGAAACAGAGCAAAAGGCAATACTCATCTTTAAACAGGTTAAAGCAATTTTAACCAACATTCATCAATCAATATGGAGAGGCCTCTATTTCCCAAAACAATGGTATGGGTAAAATGATATCAACATTTCAGTCAAGGGAATTTGCTTCGGGAATAGAATTGTCAGAACAATTGTTGATACAACCCTCAAAAGTCATCTTACAATTTGGTGGAACCAATGGCTAGTGGACTGATAATCACGCAATTGTATAGTTCAATGATGGGATACATCATGGAAGGGTTTTGTTGTGTGACCAGTATGAGTCAGTGTTCTCATGTGGCCACAGTAGTGGTCATGCAAAGATGCAAATGAGTGGGTTGGATGCAAATAATATGACTTAAGGATGGGGTAGAAAAGATGAGACCTACTCTCATCAAGTGTAATTGTAGGTTGTTGATCCGTTCAATGATCATATGAATCCTAGAATGGTGAAGATAGTTGTGAGCAGTTTCTTGTCTATGGGTCCCATGATTTAGGACTTTTGAATTGGCATCAGAATTCGGAATAGAGAGAGAGCAGCAGGCATGATGCCATTGTGGATTTACCTATCGAAAACTGGAAGTCAACAAAGCTTGCAAAAATGGAGTTAGTGACATGCTAATGGAAACAGATCTTGTCAGAGTGCTGGGAAGACAGTCATTGCTCAATCTACAATTAATTGTCTTCCAAGAACAAGAAAAAGGACCGTGGATTGAGATTTAACTTATTATCACCACATCAATTCTAAACGTGTGGTAAGGCAAGGCTAAAAGTATAATTCAGGTACTATTGGAATGAGGCACTGGTGACGAGCCCAAGTTGAAGTATTTCAGAATCTAGGCATTGGATAACAATGGGTTCCTTATTTCTCGGCTGCCAATGGAGCTTATGATGGGCTTTCAATAGAACACATGGTCAAGAACTGCTATGATTATAATAATTGCAAATAGCTTGGATTAAGGACATTAATTGCAACAAAATACCATGCTTAGGATGCTGGGGATGGAATTGTGTACTCATTTGGATTTTTTGTATCACAGGTTGCTACAACAAACTAAGCAGGGTAAGGAAAGCTTTGACAATCTTTCCTGATATAAACCTAGAGAGTTTATGAAGGAACAGGTGATACGGAGGGTTAGCAAACATTCAAGGCAGTTTGTGCTGTCATGTCACGCTTTTACGTTGAACAGCATTGGCTGCGATGCCAAAAAAATGTATTTCTCACCAGCAGATTGCGAGAACAGACAGCATGCTCAGATGCCATAGCACCCAACAGCACTAAACTGACATTATCTTCCTTTGCTACATAATCACCTCCATGTGCATTGGAAATAATTACCACCTTGATGTATCCATAGTTATGAAAAGTGCTACATGTGCATCTGGAATCATCATCAATGTCAAAGTGCAAATCAACAACCCTGACTTAATTATTATCAAGGAAATTAGCATCTGCTTCTTGCTCTCTAACAAGACTGACTTTACAAGTAACATCCCCATATTCCACCATGTATAACATCAAATCTTTCAACAATCTCCCTCTCCTCCAAGCTGGAATGCAAATCACGCAGTTCTGAGTCAAGCACCACTGATTTGATGCATATGTTATGCCTTGTAGAACTTCTGCCAAAGTATTTCTTTGATAAGGTCAACATTGGTGATGGCCCTCAGTTTGTGTCAATTATTCAATTGAGGTGGAAACATGCAAGAGGCATTTTGTTAGAAGTAGTTTCGAATAAATGGAGAATTGAAAGTGCTGACAACATAATTCATACTTAAAAATGGTCAGAGGCCAACTTGACCCAAATACCTAATCCATTATCATTGAACACAACATAGTTGATAAATTCAAACTGAAATGGTGTATCCAAGAATCCAAGTAAATGAGAAGCGCATGAGGCATGTCTCTGTAAGATGTGTCACATAAGACCAACCCAATATTCTGCAAGTGTTCTCATCACTAATATGCCCTGCCTACAATGATGTGTCAATTCTCAATCAGCTTGCACAAACCCTGTTTCTGCATCTGATGTCCTTGTTTGGATGTACATCTTGATCTTGTTGAGGAGGGTCTTGGACTTGACATCACTAGCATTCTACTATTCAAAAGTTGGAAATGGCATCCCATGTTGGCTTTTCTCAGCGAGACTTCTTCAATGGCATGGACTTTGATCTACACCACAACCCTTGCCCCTACCAGCTCAACACCCACATTAAATGCACCAAATGGAGAGGCTTGACTAGCACATCTCTTTTACCAACCTAAAACCACCAGCTTTTGTTGACAAGTTATGGGCAGTGCGGCTAATGCTTGATGCATGGTGGTAGATTGCAAAACAACAATTCATCCCCACCTGAGTGGTATGCCTCAATGAATCCATGAGTCGATTGACTAACCATTACAGATGTCTAGGATGGGTCTTTTGTCCCTGGAAGCCCATATCATGAGGGTAATGAATATCATAAAATCAGCTGTGGGCGATAGGGATACTGTTTGAGTTGGAGCTGAGAGAGGAAGGAAATCAGCCTTCTGAACTTCAACCAGCTGAATTCTCAGAGGAAGGCAAGACTGTTGGATTACTGCTGTGCTCAACAGAAACAATTCACCACACTTGACATGAGCAGTCTCCTTTCCCCCTGTGCTTTTGCCCGTGCTGAAGTTTGATGAGCCAAGTTGCATAAGGAGTGTTGCACTGGAAGTGAGATGTAGGGCCAGTAGAAGGAGAGTCACAGCTCCTGCAGTAGCCATAATTTGCTGCTCCCAAGTAATCAAGCAATTTATGTCATTGTGAAGGATGAAGGCATCAGATTATTGAGGCATCACAATTGATGCAATTCAGCCTTGGTGATAATATCAAGGACAGGAGCATCACTGATTTATTGGTGTCAGAAGAAGCATTTGCACATAAATCAATCCATTGAAGATGATAGATGGCACACAAGGGTTCATCAATAGGTCCATCCACCATGGGCAGATGAAGAAACCCTGCTAGTATCACTTCATCATCGGATAGTGCTGCAACATGAACAGGATAGTAGGGTGACCTGACAGAAGGAGACTTTGCCAAAGAGCTTCCTAGAATACAAATGCACGGAAGGAGGTGTGAGCTGTGGGGAGATTTACTTGTCGACAGAGATGATGCCCAGCCCACTCTGAACTAAATTGGAGCTTTGGTTCATTCTCTGGTGCTTATCCATATGAGAATCAACAAATAAGAATGAGTTGAGACTGCCAGTCTTTAAGAGTCAACAACTGTGCATGTTCCAGTCAATGGATGTAAACCACTTGACAAAGGCACTTGGGGCTCAAATTCAAGGCCATCTCCCCCCATCTTGTGGAGTACCATGTTCACAGCACCCCTTACAATGCCTAATCAACCCTCATCATTTGACTTGGAACAGTCACACCAAATAGTTGGTAGATCTGCTTGGTCAGAGACCTGAATGAGGTAGAATGGTGGGAAAATAGAATAGGGGGTCATACCATCTGGGTCAGTGAAGAAAAGACCAACACATTGGTTTGGAAGGAGAATGATCTTGAGACACGTGCTGCTTCCAAGTCTGCATCCCAGAAACAACAGGGCCAGCCAAGCCAGGATCCAGAACTGCAACAGTTCTAAACATGTACTAGATTGCTTCTTGGTGGAAGGTAACAGTATGCAGCTTTACTAGACTTCCAGTGCAGGGAATGAGTTCACCATTGAAGACAAAGAACCTGGCATCCAACTGAGGATCAAGTTGGGATCCCAAGACAGGCTTCCACTTGAAAGGGCAAGATGAAGACATGGAGTGTTCAATTCAGAAGAATCCTGTGGCCAAATGGATGCTGGAGCCAGCAGTGGAATCAAGAGAGTGGACAGCATTGGGAGTCAGCGGGGCGGCACTATTGTTTGCATCAATATCAAAACAAGCAAGTAGCAGGTCATAATCTCCTTGATGAGGATTGCGTATGAGATGAGTAAACACGGAGCAGAAGGCTGTGCACAGCGCAGATATGAGGATGGTAGGTGTTGCAACTCCAGGGTCAGGAGGGGGAGGAACAACGGCCATGGTAGTTAGATACTGAGCAGACTGGTGACATTCACTTTTTTAAATTTCATGGAGTGTTTGGTTTCAATTGGACTTTATGCAAATTATGAGGCTGGAACTGCCGTGGAGAACAAAGAACCCAGAGAAGTGCAACAGATTCCTGTTTGTTTCTATAATCCGATTGAAGGAAGTCTGCTTATAATGGCAAAAAGATCATAAATTGACCCTATTTATATTGAGATGGCCTCTCTAGGTACTCACTCTGTGCTTGCTGTCTGTGCAATTCAACCCTCCACCATGTGCATGCAATGTGTTGTGACTTCCAATATCATTGGATGTTTCTCCACAACAATAAGAATTTATGGAGACCTATGCATATGGGTGTGTTGTTGTTTGACAGAGAATCAAGAAATTGTGTGTTTAGACTGAACAGGGTGAGTAAATCAGCTTAAAAAGACAAAGGTTTGTAATTGTAAATTATTCTGGTAGTTCTTGCTATGTGGTGGTTCATGTCATCTGACTTATACAGTAGCAGGCAAGGGACATGCCCTCTTCACTGACTTCTTGATGAACATTATCCTCATCTTTTTCATGTTATTTCTTTATCTAAATCTCACATGCCCTCTTCACTGACTTCTTGATGAACATTATCCTCATCTTTTTCATGTTATTTCTTTATCTAAATCTCCAATGTTGCTTACCTTGTTTGGACTCTGAGGGTTTCTCTTCTTTTCTTGCAAAATTACCAGGAATGAAGGTATGACCCTTCACAGATTTATCAACAGTCACCCATCATTGTCAATGTTTATGTCATGGTATGATTTCTTCACATAGATACCCCTATGTTGCTCACCATGCTGAGACATTGATACGGTTTTCCCTACTTAAAATCTTATTGGGAAATTGTTTAAGTATATAAACAGAGACACAAGATAACAAAGGAAGTAGAAAGTATGTACTTCTGCTCAACAAAAGTTATTGAACATATAACTATTGTAGATGAAGTATACCATACAATTATGTTGGACCCATCCTAAGTTTCATGCTTCATCACATCCATGATTAAGCTAAGAAAATACTGGCTTTAAATGGGGCAAAGTATGGTAGAGAATCATTTACATTATCATTTTATATTTCTAAGTAACATTATAGTAAAAAACAATTAAATACATTTTGGATACATCACTCTATAGAGCTTTCACTTATCTCAGACAAAGATAACCCCAGCTACTTCTTCTGTCACCAGTCTCTGGTCTTCATGATAACAGCTTGTGGAAATGCATTGAGTGTTATCATAATGTGCCAGAATGGCATTGCCCTGGTCAGATTCCCTTTGATTTCACTCACATTCATGAACTATAAGACAAGTTTATCCCAACAATTATGTTAGTATAGACAGATAATGATTTTGATGATATAATCTGTCGAAGATAGAAGAAACAAAGATGCTGCCTTGCATAATCAATGCTAGTTGCTCAAATGATGTGATTTCAACAACTGGTAAGCCATCCATGTGAGAGAAGGTTTCATGATCCATTAGTCAGTTGAGGCTATCACCACCCTAAGGTTGCTATCACAAAAATAGAATGAACTGTGAGGATTGTCGAAGACATGAGTTAACAGGCCACGACCTGGTCTTTTGCCTGAAAGAGAAGTGCAGATTGTTGGACCTCAGAAGGTCAATGCCAATGCCAGACATATTGAGTTCAATAACTTGATGTGCATAAATACTGCATCAAACTTAGTAGAACTTATTTGTGTTCAACAAAATACAGCCAAACACATTTGTGACAAGATCATGCAGTCTTGGCTATGCCAATAACTCCATCCTGTACAATGAACTCATGGGCAAGTCTTTCAAAAAGCCATTGGAAATGTTCAGTATCAAGGATGTCTGTTTGACAAGCAAGAATTCAAAGAAACATGTAATCAGTGAATGAACATTGCATCAAACCATTGGTAATATGAACCTCATGCATACTAGTTCTGAACACAATATGACTCTACTAGAAGCATCGATGACGATGCAATGTATTGGCCACTGTTCTACATGCAATACAAGCTACTGTCATCACAACCTAGTGCAGCTTGCCCTGGTTCCTTTTGTTCTTTCAAGATATGTTATTCAATATGCTCCTAGTTTCTGCTCAACAGGCAACTTCATACCATCACAAACATCATGTAATGAAAATTTGCAAGCTGCATCATACCAGCAGAAAGCGTTGACAGTATGATCATGCTCCATGACAACAAGTTTTGACAAAAGTGCTCAATCCAAGTCAATCGAGTGTAAGAAGTGAAGGTCCACAAACAACTGATTGTGTTCACATTGAGGGTTATCTTACTTGAATGACTTTACTGTGTTGTTAACACTCACCACACACCAATGTGAACACAATTCTTACTAATGGTATACCTGAGATCTTCTTGAGTTTTTTCCTAATGGAGTTGTTTTGACACTATTTTTGTTTTGTCTTACCATGGCAGAGAGATTCTTGTCATGGAGGGAAAGAGTGCAATGTCAATGAATATCACCATTTTTGTGCAAAGGAAGAGGCAGACCCGAAATACTAAAATGAAGACTTAGATAAAAGCACACTAGCATACATCTTTACAATGGAGACTTAATGAAAATTTCTCTTTATTGCCGCTTTTACCCTTTACTCATCATGAATATTAATGACATCAAACCAATGCTTGTCAAACTCTTGGTGACTAGCTATTAGGTACTTGCTAAGGACCTGGAGGAGCTAGGCTGTCAGGGGATGCAATCACTGATAATACGTGTTTTGCGAATGGCTATCACAGCCCCTCATTCATGTACCACTCCTGCAGCACTCATGATGAATTCAGCTGTAGTTGCCGCTCACCACTTCCCACTTCCATTGCTCACAACTTATACCTCATTTCCATAATCCATAAGGTGCAACAAAAATGGTAGTCATGCTATGTCTCAAATCAATTTTATTTTTGTGAAGAATGGAAGCATTCACCAAAGCCCCAACACTACCCCATCCATGCCCAGCGGGGTCCGACACAGCCCATGCAGCAACTTCCTGGAAAACCTGTTTTTTTGGCAATAAAATGTATCCAAGTAACACCAAGTGGTCTTTTTTTCTCGGAACGGAGAAAAAATACTCCGCCCAACACCAGAGAAGACTCTGAGAATCCATGACTACCTGGCTTCGGTGAAACCGAGTGACACCAAGTGAAACTGAGTGAAACCGAGTGACACCAAGTGAAACCGAGTGATGTAACACCGAGTCCAAGTGACACCAAGTAAAACAAAAGACTTGAAATAAGAACAGTGTAATGGTTATCTAAATAAGTCAAATTTAGACGAAACGTGTGACACCAAGTGAAACCGAGTGACACCAAGTGAAACCAAGTGACACCACGTGAAACCGAGTGACACCATGTGAAACCGAGTGACACCGAGTGACGTGACACCGAGTCCAAGTGACACCAAGTGAAACCGAGTGACACCAATTGAAACCGAGTGACACCAAGTGAAACCAAGTCACTCGATTACGCGAACAAGCAAGGCCAAGTCGGAGAAATGGACTAATTTTGAAATTTTCCTTATCCCAAAGCACCCGAGCGTGACACCGGGTCACACCGAGTCCGTGGTTTTCCAGGAAGTTGCAGGAGACACTAAGTGACATTACCACATTTAAGACAAATGGCGCACTCTGGCCACAGAAGGCTTGAATCCTCCTGGGAACAACACTACGGTAGTCACTACCTAGTGACAACTCCAGTAATGACCTGAATACTCCAGCTTTTGCCAAAAGAGTCCATCTTGCTGTGGAATAATTCATACACCCACAAAATGTTCCTTTTAGCCAAAGAAATTGTCACATCTCGGACAGATTCCCAGTCACGGACACTTTCATCGGATACAAATGTGCTATTTTTGGCGCGCTCCGTCATTGTACATGTCTTGTGCTCATTATTTGCAATCTCACCCTCTCGAAGAGACCAAACTCGAACCGCCATCCACGACGTAACCATGGCCGATCCTGAATCTGCCCCACCAGAAAAAGACGATGAGAGCGATGTCGAAATCGAAGGAATTGACATGCAAGATGACGATGAAGATGCCGTAGACGACGCTGATGATGTTGCCGACGACGACATTGCTCAGGACGCTGGCACGACGGATGCGACTGAGGGAGGAGACGGAGAGGACGAAATCAAGGTGGACGAACATGAATTGGAGGAGCTGGAAGATGCCAGGAAGGAAAGAATGGAACTCATGTGCGTTGTCGTTCTTGTTGCTACAGTTTTTTAGTTACGTGCAACTCGTCTACTGTGAAATGTATCATTCGATTAACCTCGTTGATGTGTCCGATCCTTTTCATCCTGATACTTCAGGGCCAAAGAGCTGGCCAGCAAGCAGCAACGACAGCAGCAAGCTTCGGGGGTTTCAAAATTCGACTACCTGATTGGACAGAGCGAGGTCTTTGCACACTTTTTGGCCGGTGAGTCATTCTTTCAATCCGAAAAGAAAGTCCCTTCAACAACATCTCATACTCAAACTATCTAACCGCAAATCCACAGGATCCGTCGCCACCACCGAAAAACACAAAAAGAAAGGCTCTCGCGGCAAATCCAACCGCCTCACCGAAGCCGAAGAAGACGCCCAACTCCTCGCCACCGCCACCTCCTCCCGTCGCACCACCTATCTCAAACAACAACCCAGTATTCTCGCCAAACATTGCAAAATGCACCCCTATCAATTAGAGGGATTAAACTGGATGATCAAACTCCACGATCACGGAATCAACGGAATTTTGGCCGACGAGATGGGACTGGGTAAAACGCTACAAACCATCTCCCTCCTAGCCTACCTACGCGAGGGGCGGGGGGTCAAAGGACCCCACATCGTCATAGTGCCCAAATCCGTAGTGGGGAATTGGATCAAGGAGTTCAAAAAATGGTGTCCTTCGATCCGGGCCATTCGAATGGGCGGGACAAAGGAGGAGCGGAAACGCGCCGTGACGGAGGATCTGAAACCCAAAGAGGACGGGAAGTATGGTTTCGATGCCTTGGTGTGTTCCTATGAGGGGGTTTTGAAGGAGAAGTCGGCGCTGGCGAAAATTCCTTGGAGGTATCTAATTATTGATGAGGCGCACCGTATCAAGAATGAGAATTCGTCCCTTTCCAAGGCGGTGCGTCTTCTTTCGACGGGTTTTCGTCTTCTTATTACCGGGACTCCACTTCAAAACAATCTGCATGAATTGTGGGCACTTCTCAACTTTTTGCTGCCGGAAGTCTTTGGGGATTCGGAGCAGTTTGACGAGTGGTTCAGGTGGGTTAATTTCTATTTGTTGAATTCACCTCGAGTGTCAAGCATCTGCTCAAAACTTGCTTACTTGTGTTCGTTAGTATGTCGGGGAAAGAGGGACAGGAGAATGTTATTAGGAAGTTGCATACGGTATTGAGGCCTTTCATGTTAAGGAGGGTGAAGAAGGATGTGGCATGTGCGCTTCCCCCGAAGAAGGAGACTAAGGTTCGTTCAACACGTTATATGGATATTTGCGTCTGAAGTTAGTTTTGTGTGAATTCTTACTCCATGTTCTTTCTTTAAAAATGATTTCCGCGAAGTTATTCATCGGTTTGACAGAGATGCAACAAGATTGGTACAAGCGCGTTCTTCGAAAGGATGCCCACGAGCTCAATGCTCTCGGCGGACCGAGTCAAGCTCGTCTCATGAACGTGTTGATGCATCTTCGCAAGGTAAGCGATGTCTTCCTAAATATGTGTTTCAGAAAATAATATCACCTCTTCTTCTCACCTTGACATGGCACCAATTCTTGAAGGTATGCAACCACCCCTATCTCTTTGACGGCGCCGAACAAGGTCCTCCATTCTCTGACGGACCTCACATCTGGGAAAACTCGGGCAAAATGCAACTCCTCCATAAACTCCTTCCGAAACTCAAATCCAACGGATCTCGTGTTCTCATCTTTTGTCAAATGACACGTGTCCTAGATATTTTGGAGGATTACTTGCGACTCGTGGGTCATGAATATTGCAGGATTGACGGGAGTACGGATGGGGAGACAAGAGATTCACAGATGGAGGAGTTTAATGCACCTGGATCGTCCAAGTTTTGTTTTTTGCTTAGTACGAGGGCTGGTGGATTGGGGATTAATCTTGCTACAGCGGACATTGTAATTCTTTATGATAGCGATTGGAATGTGAGTGGTTGAATCCTTGTGGCTTTCACGGAGTTTCATTCACGGGTGCTTCTTTTCATTGAAATCTAACTTGACTCTCCTCTAATGTTGCAGCCTCAAGTAGATCTCCAAGCCATGGATCGCGCCCACAGGATTGGGCAGACCAAACCCGTCCAAGTGTTCAGGTTCATCTCCGAGGGAACAGTAGAGGAAAAGATCATCGAGAGGGCAGACAAGAAGCTATTTTTGGACGCCGCTGTCATTCAACAGGGACGTCTTGCCGAGCAAAATTCTAAGTTGAGCAAGGACGAATTGATGCAAATGGTCAAGTTTGGTGCTGACCAAATCATTTCCGGGAAGAAAGGCACGTACACAGATGAAGATATTGACGCATTGATTGCCAAGGGGGAAAAGAAAACAGAAGCTTTGAATGCCAAGTTTGAAAATGCTAAACATAACTTGGCCTCCTTCACACTCTCTGGTGACATGGAATCATCGACGAAAGACACCTTTGACTTTGGAGGCGAAAACTACCGCGACAAGGGCAAAGGAGACTCCGTGTTCATTAACATGGGTACGCGCGAGAGGAAACGAGCTGTGTATGACGTCAATGAGTATTACCGAGAGGCAATGGGCACGGGAGATTCCAGTGGATTGAAAGCTCATGCTGCGGACGCCAAGGCGAGGAAGAAGAGGAAAGGTCCGCATATGCAAGACTTTCAACTGTATGATCGCGAACGGTTGGATGAGATAGCGGCCAGGGAGAGAGAGTTAGCGCAGATGAAAGAAAATCATTTGGCATTGATTGCAGATTTGCGCAAGAAGATCACAATGTCTCCTCCATCGGATGTTGGGCAATTGATTGACGAAGTGGGCGAAATGGAGGGAATGTTGGATCAATTTGTTTTGACACCACCGGAACAAGAAGAAAAAGATCAGTTGTTGTCGGAAGGATTTGCCGATTGGAGCGTAAGTTTGCTGTCACATGAACTTTTGAGATGTCGCAACTCCTTCTAACAGTTGTAGGTGCGTTGTTATCGAATGTCAGCGTAAGGACTTCAAAAGCTTCTGCGGTGCTCTCGAGAGACACGGCAGATACGCTATCTTGAAAATCATTGAGGATGTTACGCAAGAGACCGGCAAGGCCGAGAATGATATCAAGCGGTATTATGTTGCATTCTGGTTGCACTACCGCCGTATTTCTGGTGAGATCACTGTTCCGAATACGCTGAGATCTTGTTGTTTGTGGTATATGCGGCTAACTCTACTCCATCCAACAGACTGGAACAAAATTATTGACAAAATCGAGAAGGGGGAACGCAAGACACTTCGTTTGCGTGAAATCAAAGACATTATTCAAGAAAAGATCGAGAGGCATCTCGAATCTGTCTACAGCAAGATGTATCCCGGTCTGCGCAAGGGCACCGTACCAAAGGAAGTTCTGGAACAGCACTCCCCGTGGGATCTGCTCATGTACTCTTGGTCCACGATGCAATTCAAATACGGACACGCACCAAAGGGCTGGACCTACCGGCAGGAAGAAGATGCATTTTTGCTCACCATGATGCATCGACATGGCTACGGCGCTGCACGTCGGATTCAGCTCGAAATTCGTCGAGCGTGGCAATTTCGCTTTAATTGGTTCTTCAAATCCCGCAGTCCTCATGAGATCCAAAAACGATGCGATGTGGTGATCAAGCTTGTCGAGAAGGAACTGGAAGAGCTTCATGAGAAGGAAGAGAAGGAGAATGATGTGAATCAATTGAATGACTCGCAACCCAGTGTTGACGACACTAACCCTTTTATCAATAAGCTGACGGATAGGGTATATTCTATATCCAGCGACAAGCGGGATGGTGATGAGGATGCTGTTCGAAGCGAGTCATTACACGGTGGAGATGGACAAGCAGGACACTGCGATGATCTCAAGTCTGAAGTTGAAGAACCTGAGGCAGAACACATCCTGCCGGTGAACACTGTAGCCGAACCCACGTCCGAAAGTATGCAGGTAGAGACCGAGGTCCCATTACCATCCTCCGACTGAGCACTTGTACGACAAACTGCATAATGAGATAATTTTTTTCCTATTAACTACCAATTACTCAGACAAGAGATCAAAGTCTACATTACAATCTTTCATTCCAGGACAATTCTTGGTGTCATTATTTATGTAACCACCCAAACGTTTGTCATCGACGTGACGACGAATTACGCAGCCAACAGCTCACTCGAGAACCGATGACTCGTCTGTGACGGAGAACGTGGTGAACTCTTCCTCCTCCTCCTCCTCCGCACTTGCCGAATCCGCGTTACTTCCCATCAGCAACGCATTCCTGACCTCATTCTCCATTTTCTTGGCAATCGGAGCATTCCCCTTCAAATAAATACCGGCATTCACTCTCCCCTGAGCAAAATTAACATCCTCATACGAATACCAACTCCCCTTCCTCTGCACCACTCCCAAATCAAGAGCAGCGTCCAACAAACTCCCAAACTTATCAATCCCCTGCCCAAAAAGAATATCCAACTCCACCACCTTAAAAGGAGCAGCCACCTTATTCTTCACCACCTTCACCTTCGCCCGAATCCCCATATTCTCCGGCAACACCTCCTTCCTCCTCGTATCCAACCTCACCGACGCATAAAACTTCAACGCGTTCCCCCCACTCGTCACCTCCGGCGATCCATAAATCACCCCCACCTTCGACCGTAACTGATTCAAAAAAATCACCGTACATCGACTCATGGACAACGACGCCGTAATCTTTCGTAATGCCTTACTCATCAATCGCGCCTGTAATCCCACCTGCATATCGGACATATCCCCCTCCAATTCTGCCCGGGGTACCAAGGCCGCTACGCTATCCACCACAATGACATCGACGGCGGAACTTCGTACGAGTTGATCGACAATGTCTAATGCCATTTCACCAGAATCTGGTTGGGATACGAGGAGGGAATGAATGTCGACGCCGAGAGAGGAGGCGTACGATGGATCGAGGGCGTGTTCGGCATCGACAAAGGCGGCAATGCCACCCGTTTGTTGGGTTTGGGCTAGGGCGTGGAGGGCGAGTGTGGTTTTTCCCGAGGATTCCGGGCCGTAGATTTCGATGATGCGGCCTTTGGGGTAGCCTCCTCCTAGGGCAACGTCTGCGACAGAGAGCGAGCAAGAGAGAGCTGTATTGGTTTGGATTGGAACGGGCAGGATCAGAGCAAGCGAGCAGGCAGGCCGATAGACAAAACCTCACCGAGCGTAAGACTCCCACTCCCAATACAATCGACCACCATTCGATCGGCATCACCCAACTTGACGATACTTCCACGACCATAATTCCGTTCGATGCGTGATAGAACTCCTTCCAATGCCGATAGTTTTGCCGCCGACGGTTTCGTGGCGTCGTTTTCGTTTTCGTCGTTGTTGTTGTTGTCGGCGTTGTCGCGGGTGAGTTTGCGTGCGGCGAGTGGCGCGATGGGGCGTATTTGGCGGTGGTGGTTGTGGCGACGTGTGTTGGAGGGGGAGAGAAAGGATGCGATGGGGGCGGGGAGGGTGAGTGGAAGGAGGAGGAGGGAGAGGGACGGTGTGATTTGCATGGTTTGTGGAGGTGGGGTTTTGTTGATGGGGTCCTGTGTCTTGTGCCGGTGTGGGATGAGAGGGATCGACTGGGGTGATGTTTGGTGAATCTTTGGGTGTGCCATGCAACATGAGAAGTAAGGAGGAAAGTGCCGGCATACCTTTGGCGAAAGCCACGACTTGGTAAAACGCACAGTATAAAATAGATTGGCATCCTACACTTACTCTTTTTTCAAAACTGGCCATTGGATTCATCGAAATTATGACAATTGATTTTGACACCCGAAGGTAATTCACTTCCTGTTTGCATGAATTTGGTCAACAGTCAAGCCACAGTCGAGAAAACAGAAGACGCCACCTGAAAAGACAGTCATTGGGATCCGAGACCTCCTCAACACATCAGTTTCCTTCCATTTTGAGAACTCCAATAAAAGGTCACGTAGATCTATCTCCTGCCAACATCAATTAACAGCAATAACAACTGGAGTGAGATTTGAATCAAGTATAGTGACAAATCTTTGATCTTTGACAAGGTTGATGATGATCTCAAACTTGCACATGAACAAACAATCAAGAACGACAGGGAGTGATTTTTCATCATGCTTGTAAGATATTCCCAGGACATTGCTGCACAGAGTGGCTTACATACAAAGTAAGAATTGACAAGAGGTGACAATCTTTCTCCTGATGGAAATGATTTGGTTTTTTAATTAATGGACAATTCAAAGAAGGATGCTATTGCTTGAAGAAAAAGTACCTCGGATTAGTTGTCCACAGATCTTCGAAACAATGACGGATCAAAAGTTGCTTGTACATCATCTCACCTTTCCTGTTGAGAACATAAGGAGATCAAAATCACCGAAAAAGAAAATACTCAAATCCAGTGAACTAAGTCCATAGTACGAAACACCATACCATCACAACTGAACTTTGAACACATCCAATGCTAGGAATAGAAGTATAAGTAGCTCCAGTGTAATTCATTTGGGACATGACTCTGGACTTCTGTTTGTCTAACATTCCACTTTCATGCATACCATGCAAAGTCTTCTCTTTTGAAGCTACATTAGTTGAGATTGCACGGAATGTAGATGTGAAGTCAGCTTGAGACTTTGTCGTCTTTGGGCCAAGATTCAAGTTCTTTGGGTCATCATGTTCAAATGCTATTGTTATTTTCATTTTCATTGGATGCATATGATATCTGTGACTGTGCCTGTTAGGCCGTTAACTAATCAGCATGCTAAACGCTGGGCTAACGTCATTTTTTGAGCTCATTACCTATTTTTAAGCCCTTGCCGGTTGTGTCCACGTCTGCGCTAGCCCAGTTTTTTCTGTTTTTTTTTGCCCGGAGCGCTAAATCTGATTTCCTTCCTCAAAAAGAGGCTTCTTTCGCCCGGAGCGCTAAAGCTGTCGCCCGCTCATTTTTGGACCTGTATCACTGTAGGTATCACTGTATCAACCCTCATTCATCTCTTTTCTTGTCCCGGTTTCCCCGCTGACTTTTCTGCTGTCAACGCTGTGGTTCCCTGCCAATTCCACTCCGTCATTGTCAAATAACTCTGCGCTGACGGCTACGACTTCTGCGCTGCCGTTGCCGCCGCCGCTGGGGCGTACTCGTCATGTTAAGGCTTAATGATGCCGCATTCGTCGACATCTTTGGTAGTACGCCGATCAACGGTGGCTTTGTTTTGTTCAGGGTTTGGGATGTGGTGGCATTCGCATCGTCGATTGCGGCACGAGACGACGACGATGCGTTGGCTGCGGTTCGATGCGGTGCTGGACCATTTGGAGGAGCGGAGGAGCAGAGGAGGACGTTGTCGATGGTGACATTGGTCACATTGTTGCGAAGCGAACAAGTCGATATGGTGAACAGCAACGACTTGCGTTTTGCCGGTTCGTTTTGTAGAATGGACGGTCCAATTGCCTTCGTTTTGCCGTGGGCCATGCGGCAAATACGCACACACACACACACACAAATAATACGCCCCCAACGACGCCCCCGCCTTTCCATGCAATAATGCCCCTGTCGACGTATACACGGCCTGGCAAAGGAAGATGGCATCAAACAAATTGAGGTTGTTGTTGACAACCATGCTACCCGGGCCGTTAACGACCCCATTGTTGGATTTAATCTGTGGTTTCATTGATGCTAAGCAGGGGATTCGAAAGAGCACTGCAACCGATTCGACAATCAACCAATTAAACTCTAAACTCAACAATTCACCGCCTGCTCCCCTTCCACAACCATTTGCTCTTCCGCTCTCCCTTGTCAAGCCACGTCATCAATTGCAAGTGTTTTGTTGATCGGTTGAACTCAACAATAAACGAGAGTATTGTGGAGGAGTTGTGGTGTGCAAAGCTGGATATTGAGTGTGTGATTTGTTCCTGCACTTGTTGTTGCTCTACGGTTTCAATAGAGCATGAATAAAGAACAATTCAGAACTGGAAATGAGAAGAAGTAGTTGTTAAACAGCTACGTCTCATTAACTACTAACTAACTTCATCTGTAACTAACTAACTTACAAACTAATGAGTGAAGCCGCGACATCTAGAAAGGTCAAAAACACGACCCAAAGATAGGAATCAACGTTTCTGTTTGACATTCTGGATGGTTGTTTTGACGATGATGGGAGACTTGCTGAAGTGAAATGGAATTGGGGACGATGTTTTTGAGAACGCAGGTGCCAGAATTGTCAGATGCGTTGAGAACACAAAAGGGCTATGTGAGTTATGAACTAACGCAGACACAAATTAAGACGGGCTATCAAAACGGATAGCGCACTGGAAATAGCATGGTCACAGAAAAAACATGCGGCGGGCTAAAGAAAATCAATTTTTATAATTAAAATTTGGGCTAATGAAAAATTAGCCCATGGTCCTTTAGCACACTTGTTAGTCAATGGCCTTATGCATTTTTGTGATGATAACTTTGAATGCTAGTATCAAGTTTGCTTCTTTTTCTACTGCTGTTCTTGTGGTATTTTCTTTGTTGTAACAATGATGACAGCAATGTTAACAATTAAAAGGTAAGTTGTGTAGCTGCTATTATCAGCACTGCACAGAGAACTGTTTGATGCCGAAGAGAACTAGACACCCCAAAACCGAAGTTGTGGGCAAAACAAAACTTATGATTGATTACAGCTCCTTCTCGCCTTTTGAACTTTGACGATTAGTCCCTGTCCTAATTTTAGCATTCACAAGATAGCATGGCATGGAACAATTGACATAGTGTTGCAATGTGCAATTGACAAATGTCATGAATATCTACAATGATCATGGCAACCTTTCATTGGCAGTTGTTGACATCATTTGTTTTGAAAGTGTGAATGCTTTATGATGTGATGCATGAAACATTTCCTTTGCATTGAATTTATTTCTACTTTTGATCAAAATTAAAAGTAAGGCATTAGAACCAAAAATAAAGGTAAATTGTGTGATTTTTGGATTTCAGACAGCAAATAGATCGTAAAGTGGAAGAAAACTTTCTCATTTTGTGAGTCTTTAATTTCTCGAGGCTGGTAGCTCTATATCCTAAAAATGGATCATAAGAACCACAAAATGTTTCATCATTGCAATAAGATACATTATGTGGTTCTTAGAATCTGAGACAAGTTAGTCTCCCTCCTACAATAAAAAATGAATGAATCTTAAATTTTACCCTAGTTACTTCAATGTGAACTCTATGTATCCCTTCCGACCCCCCTGTCCATGCTATCCATTTCTATGTCATGTGTACAAGATAGTGATGCCTGGTGCCTTCAGACAACATCAGAAGTTTCTTGGCAATGAGAAGGAGTTACTGAGACGATGTATATGGGTGTCTTGCACCTGCTTAACAGAATATAGAATATAAAAAGTGATGATGTGTTCACGAACTAAGCTTAGACCACACATATATCATTCCATGCCAAACTTACATATCTCCTTTTCACATTTTTGGACATACCTCTACTTTCGTAGAGGTACCACTTGAGTGCAGTCTTGTCTTATATTATTTGCCAATTTTTATTTTTAAACTTTAAACACTCCATTTCAACGATGACATTTGTGCAATAAAAACTCCCTACACCATCTTTTCGGTCCACATCATGCACCCAAGAATCAAGAATAACTTTTGTTGCTTGCTGCAAAAAATCTTGCAGCGGCTGTTAGTAATATTGAAAATGAGCGACTTTCTTCTCCTTCAACAAGACACTGTTTTAACTATTGACTAATATAGGTAACAAAGAGATTTTACTATGCCATGAAGCTTAATTACCTGCCATGAATTATTTTTCCCTTTGACATACATGGGTAGTTGTTATGTTTTGATGCGTGCTTAAGTGAAAGGTTGTTTCTCTTTGTCGCAAGAAGCACCCACCAACCAAAATTAGACCGGGACACACATGACAAGCCAAACTTACAATATCTCTTTTTCTGAGGTTTGATATGTACCTCTACTACAGCAGCAACAACAGCAACTTCACAAAAAGCTGTGGAACAGGTGAATAATATGAAAGATTCCAGGAAAATCTGCTCCCGAGTTTTGTGGTAGTTCTTGTGGTAGACATACTCCAGTTACCACAAAACCCTCCAACAATTTTCTGGTAAACATTGGATTAGAGAATGTGGTAGGAATTGTGGTAAACCAGTCACACTCACCTCATGGATTTCTCCGATGTTTCAGTACCATACGTATACCACAAAACGTTTTGTGGTAGGATCTGTCATACAATCTGTGATACAGCAAAACATTTTGTGGTAATTACCACAAAACTTTGTGGCAGAGCCATTTGACGAAGTAGCAAGAATTTTTGATTTTTGCCAAAAAGTGTGTGGCAATTTTGGTTTTTGGGGAAAATTGATGTTGTTGTGGAGGTAACGTCAAATTTAGCCTCCTACATCATCATGTTGTGAGTTCACATTCTTCTGTCTTTCTAGATATGCAAAAAATCTTGCATCAGCTGATAGTAATTGTTCTCTGTTTGGTGACGTAAAAGGAAAAGTATGATACGCGATCACATGCGTCATTTCGGTAGGGATTTTACTATTATTTTTGTACGGATGCATAATTACTTTTATTTTATCAGGTTTATTTTATCAGGATTGTTACCAGAGACCTCGATCCAACCTGACAAGACTGACAAGACACCACGCCAAGATGATGCGTATCATCCTCTTAATCTTCGTCTTTTGCAAACGCGACGCCAGTGGATTCTCTTCTTACAAATTAAGGCATACATCCTCGATCAGCAAGCAACCAAGGATCACCACGCCACCAAAGAAGGGAGCCGTCAACTCCCCACTCCTGACACTGCTCTATTCCTCGCCGAGCGACAAACAAGCTGAAATCCTCGCCCTGGAAGAAAAACTACGCCAGCTCAAAGAAGAGACTCAAAACGAACAAGTGTTGGACTCCGATGAGGAAGAAGAAACCGAATGGGTCATAATGAAAGGACAAACCAACGACAGCGTTATGCTGAGTGAGCGATGGAAGGAATCGGACCCATCCTCTAACACCGAGGGGAATAACGTCTTAAAAAATGTTGCATCGGTAATTGGACTCGCAGTGTTTCTGGCAATCTTTTCACAAGTTCCTGTGGGGCAAGAGGATTTGCAAAAGTATCAGGATGTGAAGGGGTCGGCTTCTAGAATTGATTTGGGTGATTTGAACCCAGATGTGAGGGTGCAGATATGAGTTGAATTTTGATGGTTAGATCCGGACAGATGATGAGTTCACACATTAAACAGCGATGCAATCAGAAACATATGAGTGTCTGTTGATTTGTGATAGGTGGAATTGAAGAGAAAATAAGCAAATCGCAGATGAAATTTTGTCTTGTGGGGATGTGGGCGACGAGATTTCGCGAGTTATGATAGGATAACTTTATCTGAGCTCTTTCAAAAAGGGTTCAAGTTGTCTGCGAAAGTCAAATATCGAAAACAAAATGTAATGTGATAAGGGAAGCATTGGCAGTTAGGAATAATCAGCTCATTCAGATGATGTATTTTGTATTGTTTTACCGGGCAACACCCAAAGCATTGTATCTGTCATTACTTGCTACCAAAAGAGAGCACGGTATGTCCACTTGATGGCATCATTCTGTTGCAATTCAGCAGAGATGAGCAGCAGAGCAAGCATTAATGATCCTAAAGGTATGAACAAGTAAAACAAATCAATATTGAATGCAACTAGTAAGTGGTATTTGCAACAAATGAGATCTAAGGAGATCCTATGGATAGGGGGGTTCATGGCGCGTTCAGTATTTCATGACAAGTTTTGTTTACTTTCAAACAGATTGCCAAGCAGAGGGGTTGCCAACATTGAGTCCAGATAGTTTTCCAACAAGATGTGCCAAGAGAAAGTAGTGACAATGACTTCCAGAAGAAGCCTGAGATTTCAATTGTCATCAAGTTGCATATTTCTTTGGCAGAACATTGCAGATATGGGTGTTTACAACAATTCACCAGGTATGTTGTTGAGCGAAGCACTGTCCTTCTTAGGGATGCAACTCGTTGCCATTTTATTGGACCCTGTGCACCCCCATTTTTGTAGACACGAAAACATTAGGGCATTGCAAGCGTACAAAATCAATTAGAAGTAGTATTACATTCTAACCATAATGCACCAAACTGCTGGATTAAGTCTTCTTCAGACATCTACAGTGAGGTCTTTACATTTGGCAAGGCCTGCAGGTCTTCATATTGCTGATTTCAATGTGCTCCATACTTTCACGGTTTCGTTTAACATGTTACGAATGTATCGTCTATGGGAAGCATGGTCATATGTCAAAAATGGGGGGGTAAAATAAAATGGCTTAGTCGAAAACACTGATAGATTTTGCTGTATCGCTCAATGCAATCGGCGACAACGGCTCCATTGAAAACACCGTCACTGCCGCTACTTGAGCATTTCTAATAGCATCCGGTCAACTGAAGTGTCGCTGAACTGAGAAGGAGACGGGCCCATACTAGGTGAAGATATTATTTTTGATGCACGCTTTTTCCCTCCTCCTCCTCCTCCTCCTCCTCCCGATAACGCAGACTTCCGTCTCTTCTTAAAAGAGAGAGACTCTCGTGGCATCAGGGTAACGAATCGAGCAGGAATATGCCGCTGAGGGGTCACTCCCAGTTCGTCTAATGAACGAGTGCAGTTATTGTGTGAGGGTCAGCAAGAGATGTCAAAATTATACCAGCAAATAGACATCATGTTCACACCTTCGTCTCCATCGAACTCGACCACTATGATGTCATCTTCATCTCGACAACATGTCGTGTTGTTAATAACTGTTGCTGAGTAAAGTGCCGTAGTCTGTGGGTACATGGCATATACTCTGCTACCTTTGCGAGCTCTTCATCATAATTATGTGGTGACTCAGCAACATCAAAAACAACGGAGAATGACCGGTTTTGGCAAACATTAACAACATACCTTGATCGCCAATTATTTGCCTCCGAGATAGACTTCGGGAGTGGAAGAATGTCTTGCCTGCTTACTGCTCGCGCATTTTTTATGTCGCCATTGTACTCGTCGTGGTCTAATAAGTTGAAAAATAACAAAAAAGAATAATTCAATCTTGATCCACAAGCATACGACCACGCAGCAACACTGTAACTCAGAGAGAGTTTACCTTGTACGTATACTTTCTCACTGAAGATAGCATCTCTTTTAATCTTGGTGATTTAATTTGGCATCAAGTGTGGGCGAGCGATTCTAATTGGTTGAGGATTCTCTTAACAATAACGTCACATACCTCTGACATATCCTTTATCTGCTTGTATGAAAGCCCTGGGGAAATCCATTCTTTTACCACTCGAGCTAATATCCAAAGGTCTTGACTGCTAACCTTAGCGGCAACAAAATCTCCAGGCTCTAGCGTTCGATAACGAGTACCCTCAAAAAGACGATACCCTATTTCTTTTTTTGTCAACTTCTTTCCATCGTCGTCGCTGATCAATTGTAACAGAGCAGGATCTTGTGCGTCGCCAGCGTGATTGTCTCGTTTGCGTAATGTCGAGCCGATTGGATTTCCTATTGTCATAAGTAGGGAGAGAAGCATTAGAAGCTGTCCTGTGCCGTATAGTTCTTCTCTATTTTTGTTCCAAATACGATTAGTTGACTGACTTCGAGCAAAAAAGAATCCTTACCTTCAGCAAATGTTTCGGCCCCATGCGGCAGATTCTTCGGTCGATTGCCAATTGATTGTGTGTACTCTGAGTGGTCAGCCAAAGACTCCTTAGTTATCCCATTTGGTTTGCTGGGTACATTTCCAGACATCTCAGATGTGTCAGGGTCGAACACTTTAGGCATTGGAATCGATAAAAGTGGATTATCTGGGTCTATTTCCGTAACGATCGATTTCAAGACTTCCGTCATCATGTTACAAAACATTAAACCTTGTTTCATCTCCGAGTGCAACTTCTTTGCAAGCCTGGCATTGAATGTCTTTTTCTTCATATGTTCATCATCCAGTTCGTCACCACCGCTTGTCCCCATTTGCCGTGCACGTTGTCGTTTCAGTCGCTGCATTGCAGAGGTGGAACGGGAGAACCCATTTTTCCCTGTTCCTAAAAGTTGCTTTGCAGAAAACACAATTCTTTCTGCGACGGGCAATTTGGTTGCAATCTCCAACACTTCTTCGTTTGTCAGAGAGGAGACATGCTGGGGAGTGTAATGATGTTCTCGAGAAGCGTGCCCCGCCTTGCTAGTTTGAGTCGAAGGAGTTTTGGAACCTCCAAAGGAATTTGACGGTGTTTTGTCTTCTGGAGATCTTTCGGTTATACTTTCGTCGAAAGGCTTGTTGCTTAAAGATGAGGTTGCAATCTGGGATCTTCGTTTGAAAGATGCACGAGACGTCGAGATGTCTGCATTGTGGGATGGTTGAGGTGGATGCATAGTGTCCAAAGTCGTAGCCCTTTCGAGCGTCTTTTCAAAGTCTGGCAATGTCAAAGACGACTTCTTTGATTCCTCGACTGATTCGCCTGGGCTCTTTCTTTTACTGCTCTTTGCTCTTGAGACAGGGTTGTAAAAGTTGAGAAGTTCAGTGGGATTATTTGAAGAGGGTTGTAAGCATGTCGATGGTGACGTCATGGAGAGGCGTTGCTGATCCTTCGGAAAGTTTTGAATATGAGCCATAAGATTTTGATTTGGTAATTGTGGATGAGGAGTAGAAGTTTGAACATTCTTGGCCGTGGCAGTATTTGGCTGTGCATTTGCACCACCCGTATTCTTTTGCATCATCATTTGCTGAAGCTGTTGTAGCTGCTGACTTTGAGCATTCGCAACGGGCCAAATATGACCTTCTTGCTGTTGTTGTTGCTGCTGCATTAGATTTGGTCTAAGTTGCTGGTTGGAGGGCGACTGACTCGACTTCCTACGTTTGTAATCATTGAGAATCGCATCATCTTGAATTGCTAGCTGCTCCGAAACGTTGAAAGATGAAGATCTCTGGTTGGTTTGCTGGTTGTCTCCAAGTTTGGCGAACTGTGCCTGAATTTCAAGTTGTCGTTGCAAAGTATCTTGTTTAGACTACGTTATTTTGAACGGAGGATTGAAAAATGAAATGGGTAATGAAAGTTATCCAACACGAAATTTTTCCTTACTTGCTGCTGCTGGACCTGACTTGGTCTGCGTTGGTATTGTGGGTCTTGAACTGTACTGAAATCTACCTGATTTTGCAATTGCCTTTGCATATAATCTTGTTGTATCTACGCACAAGAGTCATGCCATTGGTAAGTGAATACGTGATAGCAAAAAAGAGAGGTTTACAATCATATGATCTCACCTCCTGCTTCGGTTCACTTGGTCTGCGTTGATCTTGCTGTTGGAGTCGTTTCTGTTTCTGAAGCTTGACAAACTCGAATTGCATTTGCATTTGCTGCCGAAGCAAATCTTGCTTATTCTAGAGGGCATTATGTAACGATCTGAGGAAGGAGATATTCGAAATGTGACTAATGAATTGGTCGCTTACCTGCTGCTGCTGCTGCTGCTGCTGCGAAATGCCCGACGGGCGCTGATCTAGTCGGTGGTTTTCTTGGAGATTTGCACCATCTGCCAATTGTAAAGTATCTCGTGGAATCTGATAGCAAAACAATGAAATTAGAGCTAAGTTACTTCGCCCGAGCAAGCGACAGAACAAGATAGCATTCCGCGTGTCCATACCTGTTGTTGCTGTTGCTTTCCCTGACTCGGTCTTCGTTGATATTGCTGTTTCATTCGTTGTTGAATTTCTTGAAGTTTGGCAAACTCTGCCTGATTCTGTAGTTGAAGACGTTGCTGCATAGCATCCTGTTGAATCTGGGCGGAGAGAAGGAGGATTCTGTTCATAAAGAAAAATCGACCGAGTATTGGCATTGACACGACGACTCCGAACTTACTTGATGCTGTTGTAGCTGGCCCTGACTTGGCAACCCAATATCAGTGTGATGCTGCTGCTGGTGATTATTTTGACGCATAGTCACACCTTGCACTGGTGTGCTCGATGAAGACTGGAATTTTTCTTGTCTAACCAACTTAGTTTGGGGCTGCATCGAGGCAAGAGTTTTCAAGCCCAGACCTTGACGTTGCATCGCTGTTGCGGGCCGTTGAAGATTGTGTTCATTCGGCACTGAAGACGACTGCGGGAGGTTTTCGGCGGCATTAGTCGAATTGAGAGGCAACTGCTGACCCTGGTCTTGCCCCTTTTGACTGTTTCGATCTGATTGACTCCACGACTGTCGCCTTGGTTGCGATGTTTCTTTTGGAGAAAACAACGGCAGTGGCAGTTCATCTTCATTTGCCCCGCGTTGTCTTTGTTGAAGTGTGGCTATCGCCTCTTGCTGTTTGAACTGTTCCTGCATCTAGAATGCATCAACATTATCAGAAGGTGGAAGATTCAAACATCAGGCAATGTGTGCGCGCTCTTACCTTCCTCAAAGCTTCAGTTTGCTCCGATAGCTTCAGAGATTCGTTTGATACTTTTTGGTTGGAGGGATCAGGCACATCCGATTTATTCTGACCCTCATCAGGCGCGGCACTTGCCTGTAATCATTCGATAAGAGATGTTCCAAAAGAAGGTTAAAAACAATGATAACATTGTGCAATAATTTCGCCGTGGTGTAAATGCAATGAACATCACCTGTTGAAACAAAAACCAAGCTTGCGCTTGAACTTGTTGATGCTGGTGCTCCTCCGTGGGAGGCTCAGCATTAGTAAGGTTCTTCCCATCAGGTGCCTCCATCAATGATTCGGCTGCCCCATGCTTCCCCAAGTCTTGCGTATGCTGTGAATAGGATGCACGTCGTTCTTTCAGGGATGCGCTCTCCGGTCTCCTTTGACCTATGCTTGTACTTCTTGATAAATTGGCAGCTGCGCCAGCAATACTATTAGGAAGTACAGAGTCATTGAATGAAGTCTGGGACGTTTTGTTACCAGATTGATTATTTGACTGAGCATTGGCTTGGGACTGCACGCCAGGTAGGACATATTGTCCTGGTTGAAGCTGCTTCGCTCCCTGCATATTCGGCATTTTTTGGAACTGCTGTTGTTGAAGAAAGAACATTTGCGCCGATGTACCAGAAGAAGTCTGGGGTTGACTAGAGGAGGGGCGAGACGACGTACCGGGAGGGATTTGGGACTGTTTCTGCGCATTCTGCATTTGTTGTAACTGCTGTTGGAGAAATACTTGTTGGTTTGGCGCCGGAGGAGCCGTCACCGACACGCCACTTGAGGGCCGACGAGGCTGAATTTGAACTTGTGGCTTCTGTGGCGACGAGGACGATGCACTGGACGGAGCTTGAGACTGTTTCTGTAGATTCTGGAATTGTTTCATTTGTTGTTGAAGAAATAACTGCTGGTTCGTCATTGGCATCGATGCGCCACCGGATGGAGCGTGCAATTGACTGGACGGACGTCGAGACTGGTTTTGTCCAGTCGGTTGGAGGGGTGACGAAGCAGCACCGGAAGGTGTTTGTGACTGATTCATCATGTTTTGCAATTGTTGGGACTGCTGTTGGGGTAAGAACTGTTGCTGTGGTGCACCAGTAGGGGCCCGCGATTGATCCGCCTGATGACTTTGCATTGCACCCAGTGGCACACTTGAAGAAGGCAAGTTCTGACTCTGTTGACCGACAGAAACAGAACTAGAACGCAAGCTCTGTAAATTCTGCATCTGCGGAAACTGCTGTTGAAAAAAGAATTGTTGGCTTGGCAGTGTCATGAAGGATCCAGAAGCAGCCTGAGATTGACTAGAAGGACGTCTAGACTGACTTTGTCCCCCCTGCTCCATTTGGCCTATAGAAGACACTGATGTATTGGAATTACGTCGTGTCTGATGCTGCATATTGTTTTGTGTTTGCTGAAGTTGCTGTTGGAGAGAAGAAGGACCCGAAGCGCTGGAGAACGATGTAGTACGCGTTGACCCAGCCTGTAAGTTCTGCATTTGTTGAAGTTGAAGCTGCTGTTGGAATGCGATCTGGCTTGGGGTTGCACTGGAAGGGGCTTGTAATAAATTATTGATGGAAGGCTGCGATTGATTACCCACTTGTTGCTTATTCGACATACTCGTCCCGCCCAGAGACACATTCGAAGAAGGACGCCTTTGGCTGTTATTATGTTGTTGCGACATTGATGCATTGGAAATAGAGCGAGATTCAAAATTTGGCAGGGCCGAAGGAGGTCGAATCCCTTGATTTCTCATCCCTTGGTTATTCGTCTGAGACCCCTGCTGCTGCTGCTGCTGCTGCTGTCCGCTTTGCACCTGACGCTGCTGCATCTGATCATTGAACTTATTCTGCGCCTGAGCTTGTGCCGCAGCAGCCTGCAAGTGGTGCACGGGGGAGGTGGCGGGTATCTGCTTGTTGCCGGCCCCTCCGGTTGTGTTGGCGTTCCATCGAAGCAAGGGGGGTGCAGATTGATTGAGATTGCTTTGTGAGTTGGATTGATTCTGTTGGAAACCCGTCTGATGCTTTTGTAAATTGAGTTGTAAGAGTTGTTGCTGATGCTGTAATAAGTGAGCCTGCAGGGACTGCTGAGGTTGCTGTAACTGTTGCATTTGAGTCTGTTGCATCTGAGACTGCTGTTGCTGTTGATGAGACTGTTGCATCTGAGGCTGCTGCTGCTGCTGGTGTTGTTGTTGAGGCTGTTGCATTTGAGTCTGCTGCATAAAAGATTGCTGCATCTGATTCTGTTGCATTTGAGACGGCTGCATCAAAGACTGCTGTTGTTGCTGCTGCGTCCCCGTCTGAGATACATCATTCCCTGCCTGCTGCTGAGCCAACAAACTCATAATATTAAAACGTTGATTATTCTGACTTGGTTGAGATTGGGCGAGAGGGTTTAATGCCGCCATGTTGATGTTGGCCATGTTCGGATTCATGCCCATGAGTCCTTGTAGTTGCTGCTGAAACTGTTGTTGTTGCTGCTGCTGCTGCTGCTGCTGTTGGAACTGTTGTTGTTGTTGTTGTTGTTGCTGCTGCTGCGTTGCGAAAGACAACTGACCCATCGATGGATCCAATCCAGTTTGTTGTTGTTGTTGTTGCTGCTGCATATTCATCATGGCCTGATTCATGGGCATAGCCATCGACCCCATTTGATTCTGCTGCATGAATCCTGCCCCCATATTCATATTCATCATTCCCATCCCGCCTGGCATGACGTTCATAGCATTCGGTGCGAGATTCATGCCCATTCTTTGTAGGTTGCTTCCGGAAGGAGCGGAATTGTTGTTGAGGCCGGAGGGTATGGATTTGCTGTCTCTGCGACTTGCCGTTCCGGAAGGATTGCTGTTGTTAGAATGCATGGTTGATAATGAGGAGGAGCTGGTGTTACGTTGTCCCCTATAATTACTCTATTCTGCGGGAGGTGTCTGACTGTGCTGCATGTGATTTTTGAGGCAGTTTGTAGCGATTCATCTCGGACATCGTCCATATTTTCTAATATTTCTTCTTCCGGTATGACCTTACGTATGTTGCACCGAAGGTGTTGTCGATGTGGTGTTGTAGTGTCAGTTGTCTGTCCGTCAGGGGGCCGATCAAAACAAAGTAAAACGAATTTACTTTGAACAAAGTAAGTAGAATGCAATGACCTCCTACATAATCTAAATCCATTGAAACTGTCTTATTTAGATCTCTAGCTATTGAATTCCCACGTTTCTAAGGACTCTCTCAACACTAAAGTAATCAAGATCAACCGATTTCATAACAAGACTTGAACTAACCCCAACGGGTAATGAGCTCACACCGACGTGTACCAAACCTCCATGTCCGAGCGAGGAAGCGGCGGAAACGACAAGCTCCCTCTCTCTCAACCTGAGACCGCATCACCGCTGTACATTATCGTCCCGCCGACAATAGAATTGCAGCGTTGGTACGAACTACAGCTTTTTGTGCTACAGGGATAGCAGAGGCAATTGTCTTTGGGCGCGGAGAAAGTAGGGACGGCGCCACGTCTCGACCTTTGATTGTGCATGCCGTTGGTGGCCGAGTTTTGCCTTCGGGATGCCGAAGGGCGTTGCACTTTAATTTTGGGGCGGTCGATGTATGACAGGATCGTGGCTTTGATGAAATGCCGCTGTGGATGGACGAATGGAAGGCGTTGCTGTATGCCGCGTTCTGTGAGAGACACCGGGGGTTTGCAATAAAGCACGATGCGATGACACAAGATGTGTTTTCGCATTGTCATCGCTATTGCGAGCCAAATACGAGCGAGAGTAGGAAGACACGACACGTCTCCCCAAATCGTGGAGCCTATCTCCGTTGGTTTGTCTACTGAGTCGATTAGAAGCCCGACTATGGACCGTGACTTGACCTGCATTTTTCGTGTCTTGGACGAGAGCTTTTCGGCGTTGACTTTTTCACTCAGCCCTTGCCCTCTGGCTCAAGTGTCAGCTCATTATTCATGGACCTCTTTGTTTTGCAGTGGAACTCTTGCATTATTCATGCCTTGAGCTGATCATTTTTTCCAGGAGCCAAAAGTTTGTTGTTGATGGCTTGGTTTTCGTTTGTTCTTTTCTATGAACAAGCATATTTCTCATGAGGCCCCCGACTCTATGAGTTATAGAAGGCACCACCGAGCATTAGGTGCTACCTGTGTTTTAATTCGTCTCTGGTTCTCTGCAGTTGGGTTTCGCTCTATGACGTTGGATCCAAAGCTATTCTTGCTCTATTTTTTGTGTACTTTTCTTGCTTTCTTTTCAATAATTCATCATTTATTTTGCTTCCTCTTCATTTTTGCTTCTCTATCAAACCACATCACATCTCACACTAATCATTACCCTTCTTCAAACTGTCATCTTCACAACAGAAACAAATGGATGGAGCAACAACAACATCAACAGGCTCCAACGCCGCAACCGCACCTGGTGCCAACGGGACATCCTCGGGATTTCTCAACCTCGGATCTAGTCCTGGTGGTATGGGACTCTTCCCCACTTCCTCGGGAAATGGGGGAGACTCCTCCACTCTTTCCAATCCATTCGGTTCAACACTGGGAAATGGTTTTTCGAACGAATCGGGAAGTGCCGCGAACAACCCCAGCTTTGATTTGAATGACTTTCCAAGTTTAGGGGGTGGTGGGGCCGGATCGGTAGGATCGGCGAGCAGTGGAGGAGATAACGGTCTGGCGGCGGCGTTGAGACAACAGCAGCAACTGCTGCAACAGCAAATGATGCAAGGTGGGGTGGATACTGCCAAGCAGTCTTCAAACCTGTACCGACTAGCCATGTCGAGTAACATTGGGAATGGCGCGGGGAGTAACTTCACGATTGCCACGGAAGATTTTCCTGCGCTGCCTGGAGCCGCGGCGGGAGGAGCGGGATCGGGGGGACTAGGTGGTTTAACATCTGATGGAGGTGGGGGCCAACCCGACGGAGTTTCATTGGGGTCGAGAGAAACTTCCACAGGGAATGCTGGTCTTTTGGAGTCCGGAAGTCGATTAGACTACACTGGTTTGATTGGTGGTGTTTCTGCAGTTACGAGCGGATCCTCTTCGGTTGGAAATTCTGGTTCAACATTAACTCAAACGAGATCGACGACTATAACGCAATCGGGAAGTGGCGGCGTATCTAGTTCTGGACATGTAGGCTCCGCAATAGGTGGTGACTATGGATTGCTGGGACTTCTTTCAGTGATAAGAATGACGGATGCAGATCGAAACAGGCTAGCTTTGGGATCGGATCTAACAGTGCTGGGTCTTAACTTGAACACGAGTGACAATCTCTACAGCACTTTTGGAGGACCGTTCTCGGATAAGCCTGCAACACGAGAACCTCATTACCAGGTGAGCGATGAGTTCTTCTTCTTTTCTGTGTTAGAAGGGTTTTTTCTGTCTAACTTAGTGCTGGTGACATCATCTTCAATCGTAGTTGCCTATGTGTTATTACATGCAACCTCCAGCACTCAAGACCGGGCACTTGTCGAAGTTCCAGCTTGAAACTCTGTTCTACATCTTCTATGCCCTTCCAAAAGACGTCTTGCAAGCGTACGCTGCACAAGAGCTGTATTCAAGGGATTGGAGGTACCACGTTGAGTCTAAAGTATGGTTCAAGCGAGCGTCACCCTCGGATGGAATTCCTAACAGCAATACGTCGGCAGGTCAATTTATCTACTTTGACATCAATACATGGGAACGTCGGATGTATGGAAACGTAAATCAAAACATTGCCGGAGGATTCTTGCCGGAGGAGGATGTTCGAGTTAAATTTCCGAGTTCATAAGTTGCCGAATTATTAAAGCTTTTGCATTTCATTTCAATCCTGCTACTTGATTAAGTGATCTTCATTATTTGTGACATTGATTGTTTCTTTTTGTTAAGTACGTGTTGCGCTTTTACCAACTGCTTAGTAGTGTTTCACCTCGGAGCTTTTAATTCATATCAAACAAGATTCAAATTTTGGTGTCTCCTTCTCGAACCTTCTTACATCTAGTGTCTGCAAAATACATAGCTGAAAGAAAGACTGCCTTCACCTCGACGACTGCCAGATTTCATCCTCCTGAGCTTACGAAGTAATGGTGTACTTTAGTTCCTTTCTACTACTCTCGCGGAGGAAAGAATAAATAAAAGAATGGCTTCTGTCTCCAGCAAAGGTTTTAAATTCATTACTCTAGATCGTTTCATATAGGAAATTGTTTGGACATTTTCCATCATAAACACACGAAGGTGAGTAAAAAGAGCGGTCATTTGATTTAGTTTCATACTGGTGAAGGTCCGTTTCACTGTTCCTTGCTTGATAAAAGCGATTGTCGTATACTGGAGGTAGGTAGGCGCTGCCTGCTTCTTGTCCTCCCATGTTGACAGACCATGCGAAAGGATCGTCTTTATGAATGAATTGCCTCACAAGTGATAGCAAATCTGCTCCCTCGTGGAGCTCTCCTTCGTAAGTTGTCACAATACCACTTGTATCGAGATAGTCATCGGTGAGTCGACTAATAGCGACGTATTTTGCACGACGTTGTTGCACAACTGTCTCGGGTCCTATCCGTTTATCTGGTAAAGTAGGATGTATTGGGTTATCTACAATGTTTGAACAGTCGCTTCTATTGGGTTCTTCGCGAAACGGAAGGGATGGGTCAAAGTGGTGTTTGTCATCATTGGCCTGCCTCCTCCCGCACGTCCCATCTTCATAGTTAGCTTTCCATGTCTGACCTTTTAGAGCTGGAACAGAACCAGGCACCCACACATTATTTTCGGGGTCGTTGGGATCTAAAAAGCGACTGCGAATCCCATCCTTGCTGTTTTCGTGCGTAGGATTACCTTGACCCAGCACTACTTTGTATTCGAATGGTTTGTGACAAACTTCACCGTCAAAGTTGAGATATTCTTGACCATATGGCACCTCTCGTTCTTGCCCAGTCAGTCTATTGATGCACACTACGTTCCAAGGTTTATCTTCGGCTCTCCAACGTTGAAGATAAATATCATGATAGTCGTCATATCCTGGTTCATACTCTGCCCTGTGAAAACTGAGAGGAAAGTTTATGCTGCCGTCTGCTTTCTTCACGCTCTCCCAGGTTGGTTGCATCACTGCTTCTGGCATTACGTAGGGAACTGTTTGGTAAAAGGTTCTAAACAAATATGCAGATCCGTCCTCATCTTGGAACAATGTCTGGTCACGCGTCTGGTTTCCATCCGGATAGAGAGTGCGGACGAACGTGAAAGGACCATCAGGATAGTCAGAAACAGCAACCCCTGCAAGTCCCAACTCCCGGGTTCCATTGTCGACTATCATCCACATGACGAATTTCTCCGTCTTTTCGTTGTACAAGACCTTTGGTTTTTCGATATGAAAGGGCCCATTGGACCCGTTGACCATATCTGTTAAGTTTGTATAATGAAGCATTGCGCCTTCGTACTTCCAAGTTTTAAAGTCTTGTGTAGAGCATGCCATGACTGCGCCAGAAGTTAACGAAGGATCGATGTTGAAGTCGTGTTCGCTGTACCAGAAGAAAGTGTCAGGCTTCGATCCTGTTTTGCTTGACATGAAAACGTCATCAAAAAATTCGCCTCGAGGGAGACGCAGAAGCGATCCGGCAAAGTATTTTCCTGGCTGATGAACTCTATCCCCGTCTGTGCCCTTAAATTTTACATCAGAGTAAAATGCAATTCTTTCTTCACCATCAAAGGGTGCGATGAACATGTCTTCTTTTCTCTGATAAAGAGCTCTCTTTGAGACATGTGATTCATGTCTTTGCATAGGCGTTGTTGAAGTACTATTTCCAACATCACTTGCCTTCCAGCCTCTCTCGAGAGGCCTCTTTATTTGAACTGTTCCATTGGATAAAACTATCGGGCAATGAAATCCCATAGATGTATCGTCGCCGACAAAGATCTCATCAAACCAGACGCCGTCACTGTCGAAAAAGTTACTGATGGAAATGGCGCGTATCCCTTCGCCATGGAATGGCTTGCCTTTAACGATCCAAGTGTCATTAATGTAGAGATCATGCACTCCGTTCTTCCAGTCGAAGCGAATATCTACTTTTGTCCACGTGTTGCTGCTAACTATCGGGGTTATCGTTGCCAAATCCTTAACGTGCTCGTCATTAAATGGCAAAGCGAAATAATTCACGCCGTGGCGTATCTCTTGGCCTAACGTGACCCCCATCACAGTCGTATAATTTACGATGTCATTGCTGGATAAGTAAGACCACCTATATTCACGCAACTCAAAAACTGCATCCCACCCTTCGTTTGACGAGTTCTCCGCATTAAAAAAGAATGAAACTCTGCCTGGTTGAATTGATAATCCCAAGTCGTATTCAGGACCGCTCTGAGCCAAAGATAGGTGTTTGGGTGGGTTTTGTGGAGGTCGAATTGTCCTAGGGTGTAGAAATAGTGAACTCGGAGAGTGCATGCCTCTGCTATGATCCAAAGTTAATTTTGTGTCTAGCGCAGACGCTATAAAGAGCGACCCTTCTCCTCCAATGCAATGCCGAGTCACATCAACGTCACTACAAGATCCACCGTTGAGTACTACAGAAGATTCTTCTTCTCTAACAACACTCTCACCATATAACGCAATCCTTCCCCCTGAGCCTCCACCTCCTGGTCCTCCATAGAAGTTGTTGGTCGCCTGAAGCGGCTGTGCTTTCATGTGCCCACCATCACCTCCACTAGCAGACAACTTCCCTTTAATGTGAACGGCACCTCCAGCTGCAAGAATTATGGAGCCGCCGCTGCCACCTCCGCCACCAGACATGTATCCATCTGCTCCAGCTTCCCCATTGACTGAGACGATTCCATTTGACTCGATTATTATGTCATTGGTTGCGACGAATTCAATGGCACCACCACCACTTCCACCCCGTCCTCTCGGGCTCTTAAAAATTCCCAATTGAAACGGTTGTTTGAATCCAACTGCCCCGCCGCTTCCTCCGATCAAATCGGAAATCATATCATCTCCAAAGACTCGTCCTGGTGCTATTTCTCCGAATCCATCTCCTCCGATGCCACCATATCCGCCTCCCCCGCCGCCGTACGCAAGAGAGAATGGTTTATTCGTGACAATGTTGCGCATTTCCTTGTTGTGGCTTTTCGCATGACTTTGATCGATTTGAATTTGAGGGCACTTTGATTCTACACAACCAGACAAAAAGTTTAATGCAAGCATCTCTTCGAGGTCACCCTCAAGATCGAATTCATTGGAAGTTGGAGAGGACGGTGATTGATTTCCCACATCGGTAGTCATTGTTAGTGTCCACACATATCCTCCAGACTGATCAGGGCCATTGTTGCAAAAGCCGTCATTGCAGTTCGCAATTGCGTCATTTCTAAGCGCATGAACGCTACTGAGTGATGAAATATCTTGCAAAAGAATATCCTTCAGCTCAGAAGCCGATGCGTCGTGTCGGATTTGTCTCGTTTCATTTCCAAGAAATCGGAGAGAAAACGTCCCTCCGATCGAATTACCGTTCTGAATAGTTTCAATCGAAACAGTCGCGCCCTTCGATACTAACTCGTTTGTCACAGTGATGAGGCCTGAGTCTCTTCCGATACTTCCAACTGAACTTGTGAACGTAATCGTCCAATTGTAGCCACCGCTTGTTCCAAACCTTTCTCGCGTAACGTCAACTGCGCCTATCCCTGCAGGAATGTCAGTTCGTTTCATGTCTTTAAGTCTGCTTGAGGGATTAAGAGAATCTTCCATTCTGGCTTTCAGTTCATGGGCTGTGATATCATGAGGAAGAAGAGGAGTTGTATACTCGTGAAAATGCAAGCGAAAGCCACCGCTCAATGTCTGACCAAAATCGGCGCTTGTTTTCAAGGACTGAATCTCAAATACCACTGGAGCACTCGTCTGAATAGTGAAGAGATAAACTCTAACAGAAGGAGATCCTGGTCCGTTGACATTATTACTTATGATTCCGGATGCTAGTTGAGAAATCGGTTGATCACCAGGACAACAAGATTTGCCTTCACATATATCAAGGAACTCTCGCGTGTCAACTTGCTCCGAGCAAACTCTGATTAATCTGTCCTCGCGTCTTCGAGCCACCGATAGTCCGCCAGGAAACCCTCCAATGGTGCCAGGAAGAGCGTGCAGAGTGGTATTTATGCGCAAGGATGACCTTGATAATAACACCATTGCCCTCTGGCCAGTGATAGACACATTTACGTTTTCATCAATATCAATCGAATCAAATGTCCAGATGGCAACTTCGGTTCCGTTCGGTGTTCTGGCAATCAACCCTGTCGCATTCACTGCCCCAATCAAAAGAGCATTGCTGGTATTGAAGAGTAGATTGCATTTTACATTTATGCACTGACTTTCAGAGAGCGCTTGAAGTATTCGCTTTTCCTCTGAAATCAAATCACGGTATCTCGTGATGTTGGCTCTGATGTCGTGTCGTGAAAGAAGTTTCACATCATCGGTGACCGCGTAAATATACTCTCGGTCCAACCACTCTACAAGGGACTCATACTTTTTGATTAATGAGATCTGACTCTCAATGTCTTTCTGCAGCCCTTTTTTGTTCAACACGAGGCCACTATTCCACAACTTCCCATAGCTCTGTACGCTCGGACCCAGTGGCTCATAATCAAATGGCGAAAAATGCGCACCGATAGGTTTTGCATGATTATTCTCTGATTCCCTCTTCGGTAGGCAGGACTTGACAATTCCTTTCCTGCAGCTCTGTCTCCATGATTTGATACCTTGTCTCCAGTCTTCAAAGCCTAAAAATAAAGAGGCTTCCACTTGCTCGCCACCATCAAACGTCTGCATAGTATGCGACGTTTGCGCTGACGTTTGATTGTAATAACTCGAAGCTCTAGGACATCTAAGCGTAGCTTTGCATCTTTCATAGGCATCATCCGAAGTTGGAGGTATTGGTAAGGACAAGAATTTTGTAAATTGACGAAACCGTTTCGATTTTTGGGATATTCCCCAAGTTGGATCGATCCTGAATGTTACATTTCCAGAGTACAACCTTGAACTAGAATCAGATATTTGGCTGACGAGATCTGCGACGGTTGATTCTATCCAATGAATGAAAGGATTGCCTTCCGTTGTTGTCTCCATTGAAGCATTGGGAACGAGACGAAAAGAAACAATGACCGAACCCCAGTCAGCCTCTCTGATGAAAAGCACAAGGAACTGACCTGACTTCAACCCAAGCGACTGACCAACGTCTTGAATAAGATGTCGCTCAAAAGTGCAATACATGTTGTCGGCATTAGACTCATTGGAACAAGACTGTAAGCTGCCTTGATTCAAGTACCTTTCATGCTGAGGCAATTTGATAACATCATACCCACCAATTACGGAGATTGCATATGTTAGCTTGAGAGAAAAGTCCCAATGCAATGCGACCAAACCGATCAGTTTGGCGGTCGTGCGCGTTACTTTTCCACCAAATAACTTGGAGGAAGGCGTATGAATTTGTTTAGTTAGATTTGCGACTGCTTCTGGGTCAATGGGGAAGATTCTGAACGTAATAAACACATTTTCACTGTCCCAATAGGCACCACTTCCTTCGGGATTTATATCAATAATATAAATTCTGCACGGACTGGTGTCAAGCGATGATGCTATGTCTAAGATGAACTGAGTCTCGAAACTCTGTCTGTTGATGACGTTACCGACGTACTTGTCAAATACTAGGTGCTCTCCAGGTCCATCATCGATGGGAAATTTCACTCGTATTCTAAGGTCTACATGACTTGGGCCGTATTTGCTGTTGCACGTTGTCAGCGAAGAGCAATGTGTTTCGCACCAATCATCGTAGTAATGCGGAGTTGTCTGTCTCGTTGTAGCACCCGCAAGATAAAACAATGAACCGAAAACAAAGATCGCGATGCTGTGTCGTAAGAAAAAACAAATCGTCAGCAGTGTGTTCTGCGTGTGGCTCTTGATAGAGCGAGTCATTGCTGATTACGTCTATTTGATGGAGAATATATCATTGCCGATGATAACTATTCGCCGAAGAACATTCTTGTATATCATCTGGATTAGGTTACGTACAAAAGCGACATTTCCCTCTAGCTCTGCCTGCGTGCTTCTTCCTAGATTTTCGCTTGAGTATAGCACATGACCGAAGGCATTCCGGAAATTTTAAAACTGCGCCATTTTATTACTGCGAGAGGCGGGTTTTAGTACTCGACTGGTTGTCTGCGAAGAAATAGGGCGTCGACAATGGTTGAGGACGACGACGAGCCGTTCCTAATCAATGCTGTAAGTCGATCTGCAGCGATTCAGGGGAGCACGCTCCAAGGACATGACGAGGCCAAGACAGAAAATAACGAAGCGAAAGTGACTGACGACACCAATAATCGCTTACTGAAACAAAGAAACAATCTACGGAGAAGACTTCGAAGGAGAAACGACAACAATAATGAAGAGCAAAAGGGCGAGGACGAGAAAGAAACCACACGAAAGGTTGTCAGCGCCTCTACATCCAAACCCAACGGGGAAGAATCCAAAGAATTCGAATTATCAAGTCCCAATCAGTCATTGCGGTTCCATAAGTCGCCGTCGTTGACACAGCCATCTGCAGCAGCAGACGCTGGCAACAATCCCCACCGTTTGCCAATGCCAATGATGCATCACTCCAACTACATTCGTAGACCTCCAGATGAGAGGCTCAAGGAGAAATTCAAGAATAAACTACGTAGCGTTGCCGACGGTGTACCAGAAGTTCACTTTATCGGAGAGGTAGTGGAGGGGATTGGGTTCAAAGACACGTTTGTTTCATGCAAGTGGTAAGCAATGACTAAATTTTGCAAAACGCTCGTTGTGATCGGCATTTCTCACTTGTCGCGCCGTCGTCTCAAGGTACCTGGAATGGGGCAGAGCATGGTCGTTCCTCGAGGGAGAAGAAACGAGTCAAACCCAGTACGCCGCGTCGGATGACGGGGTCCTGGTATGGAATCATCCAATTGATCTACATTTCGCATCGGCGAGTATGCAAGGATGGCCACGAATAGTGGTTCACGTGTGGGAATTGGATGAATTTGGTAGGTCGATTTTAGTGGGCTACGGGTTCGTGCATCTGCCAACAAATCCGGGTGAGTACACGTTGCACATGAAGTCGAATCAACATTTTTTTGATGGTCTAGGGGCATAATCTCTTGCATGTGTGTGTACAACTTCGATAGGGGATCACGATTTAGAGGTGCACTGCTGGCGTCCGAGTGGATCTATACTAGAAGAATTGCAGTCATTCTTTCTCGGTACATCAACATGTCTGGTTGATGAGGACACTGTCTTTGGAAAGGCTTGGGAGAAAAGGTCTCAGCTAACGACTGTTTCTTCGGGAATAGTAAGTTGTGTTGGGTGCCAACTTAAATGCCTTGAACCTTTCGCAAAAATGAACTGTTTGCTCACGCTGACCTCTTATGAACCATACGAATAAAAAGGTGAAGCTTCAATTGACAGTCGTGCTGCAATTTTTCAAGGAACAAAAGGTGGACTGAACGCCAATAATGATTACCTCAGAATGGCAGAATGAAAAAGGGCCGTAATAGCAGTCAGGCTCAAAAGTACTTGCAAGATAATTAAAACGGTAGACTACTAAAAATCATCACTACAAAAATAAGTCGAAAGTACAAAAAACTTCCCGTTGTCCACAATCTCTTCCAGCAAACAACCTACGGTGGCGGCGTTGTGCCTCAACGTTCCGTCGACAATGTTTCCATCGTCACGGACATGATGCCGCGGTCGTAAACCCATTGCAGGTGTGACACACATTAATACGACGACGAAATCACCGACTACCGACGTGGCCGGTTGAGGATGCACGTCCAACGCTACTTGGGGGACGCGACCGAGTTAGAATGATTGAAAGAGAGTAGATGAATGAGAACCTCCTTGAGCTGTCGACAAGAAAAGACCTGTATGCTTGTAGACCTCTTGATAAACTTCTTTGACTGTATAATGATGACTTCTTTTTTCTAGAACCTTGAAACTAGAATAAACAACCCCCGCAGAATTCCCCGAACAAACCTTGCTGACGAGGAGACCCCTTAGAAACCAAAGGCTCCCATCTCTCCATCCTCGGCCTGTTCCTTCATAAACGCCTCATAAAACTGATAAATAATCGTCACGGCCAACAAAATACCCGTCCCAGTACCAATAGCACCCATAAAATCAGCAATCACCGTCAACGCCCCAATACACATTCCACCAAACGCCGCCGCCGTAGGAATGTACCGATTCAAAACATGAATCAACGCCGAATCCCGATGTCCCTTCATAACCATCTGCGCATCCCTCAACTGCTTCGCCACATCCCTCGCCGACGCACCCGAAACCTCAATCCACGTCTGGGAGAACAAGGCACACGCCGTCAAAATGAAAACGAGGTAAAATACGGCATGGAAGGGATCGTAAATGATTTCGGCGAAACTGGTGGGGGGAGAAATGTAGTACGCAATGCCTCCCACGGGGATGCTCTGTCCTCCTCCCTCGGCATCTTGCCATTTTCCCAATATCCGAACGAGGATGTTGGTGGGGGCACGATTGTAGAGCAATTGACTGACGAAATAGAGATTCGATACCAATGCCGTCTGGAGGATGATGGGCATGTTGGAGGTATAGAACAATTTGATGGGGTACGTCCCCTCTTGTCCGCGATACTTTTGATACTTGACGGGAAGGACGACACGCCATCCTTGGAAGTAAATGACCACCACGAAGACGAACATGGTTGCGGCGAGATTGGTGAGGTTGGGCAAGTTCTGACGAAACATGGCCTCCTTGACGGCGCGGACTTTATCATTCCTGGTAATGAGAAGATGGAACAAGGCCACGATGGCGCCTTCGAACTCGGTGCCCCGACCCGTGTTGATGGTGGTGGGACTGAATGCCTTCCAAACGATATTTTCGCAAATGTTGGTGGCAATGAAAAGACTAATGCCGCTCCCCAGGCCGTACCCCTTCTGGAGGAGTTCATCCAAGGTCAGCACGATGAGTCCGGCACAGAACAACTGAGCAATGATGAGCAGCGCGTTCCCCGCCCCGATGGAGGCCAGGTCGCCGTACATCCCGCTGACGACGTACGCAATGGCCTCTCCGGTGGTGATCAAAATGCCAAAGAGCTTCTGCGCGCCGCTGAACAAGGCCCGGTCCTCCTTGACGTTGTAGTTGACCTCGATGATGCGACTGCCCGCCAGCAGCTGCATGACGAGTCCGGAGGTGACGATGGGGCTGATGCCCAGTTCCATGAGGGTGCCGCGGTTGGAGGCGAGGATGACGCGCATCCAGTAGAAGGGGTCGGAGGACTTGGCGGACTGGACGCCGTAGATGGGGATTTGGCAGCAGACGAGGAAGATGAAGAGGGTGATGGTCGTCCAGAGGACTTTTTCGCGAAAGGGGATCTGGTGGTCATGGTGATGATGGTCATGGTCACGATGATGATGATTGAGTGTGAGATCTTGCAACCGAGAGGAGGAGACGATGGCGGGGCTGTCCTCCGTCCAAGGCAGATTTTTCAAAAATAAAAACGCAGTCGGCAATCATTCATCTCACCTTGCGATCCGGGCTTGCCACCTCGGGCAGCACGCACATCACGGGACGGATGAGGTGGAGGAATCTCATGGTTTACGGTTGTGACTCTATATGGTTGAATGGGACCTCTGAAGGATTGTGGGGGAGGTGGTAGATTGGCAGGGTCCCCGCGATGGTGTTGTCGTCGGGTCTATTGTATGGTACAATAGCAAAGGGCACCAGAGCAAGCCTGGACTTCAGCGGGACGCTGTGGAAAGGCTGTGTGGCCCATGTGGACACAGTTGGAGCGTTGAGCTTCGAGAGCGTTACCTCTCAGGAAAAAGTTTGCGTGTCTAGTCACAGTATGCGAACACGTTGGAAAGTCAAAGGTGCTTCGGGACGGAGACGTCTGTCCCTCGAACCCGTTTGCTTTCCACGCGTCGCGAAATGAACTGGTCGTGTACCGTACTTTCGAGTATTATGACTACTGATTGCAGCCAAAGCAAGATTTTTTGCAGCGAGCTTTAAACTGGAGAAAAATCGGGCAGGTGACTTTATTCTCAAACACTTGTTCAGACAGTATTTTTCTCAAGATGCAAGCAGTGCACTGACATCTCATTAAGGACACACAATTTTTATATGATAGACTGGGGTCCATCTTTACGATCACTTTAAAAATTATGACAAATAAACTTATTACTGAACACAACAAGTATATCAACAATCAATGGTGCCAAAAATGCAAGTCAAGACCCTATATTGTGGAACGAGGGAGCAACGGGCAAAGGCATCACACGATCCTAGTCTGCCTTATCTCTGAATGCCCGATATCATGACTACTTAACAGCCAAGTACACAAAAACAAGAGATGAGACACTGGGGAATGTGTAACTTTTCAATTCAAAAAATAATGAACGAGCGTCTGAAAAAGCAATGTCAAAATAGAAAAGGAACACACATCACCTTATGTCCCCAGCCCTGGCTTTCTATTGCTGTCAGTATGAGCACGGTGAAGGTGGCATCTCTGGATTCAGTCCAGGATCTGGGATATCACTGTTTCTGTAAGTAGGGTCTCATGAATGCATGCCAAAAAATATGTAAAAAATAGGAAAAAATCATTATCTCAATGCATTATCTCACCTGCCCTTCATGGAAATGCCTTTCTATTGTTGTCAGCATGGGAAGGGTGAGAATGGCCCAGATTGGGTCTGGGGGTGCTATCTTTACAATAACATTGGTACATAAGGATTCAATAAAAAAGGATGTCATAACAAATTAAGAACATGGAAAATGTACGCACCTGTCTATTTGGATGACAACGGCTGAGAGTGAAATGGCAAACACAGCATTCAGAGTGAGCGTTGCTGCGGCAGGAGGTGCTGTCACTTCTGATGATGGAGGCAGAGCATACACATCAGAGCATGGGGCAGGGACAAGCAGAATAGGGGGGTACCTATGGCTTCCACGGTGGCAAAGGTGGTGGTGAAGCCATTGATTGTTGTTGCCTTTTATTGCTGGTGCTGGTGATCATGACTTTTGATGTCACAATTGTAGCAAATCATGGTGGTTTTTGTCTTTTTCATATCATTTTACTCATGATATGAAGACTGGAGTTAATTTACGGTAAGTATGATCTAATAATATTTGACAAATGTGTAAGTCGCCACTGGGCACGGTGGATTTTCTTGTCTGACAGACAAGAATTCAATGCTATATTTCTAGCAGCAAATTTTGGTAGATAATGCAACTCTCAGCACGGCTTAAGTAGCTACATACTTATATTTTTAGCATTGAAAATGAGATACATAAAATTTTAGATAGCACTGAAATCTCTATCATCATAATCGCAGCTATGCTGTTTGGGAAATTGTTTTGTTCGATAACGAAAACAATACTAACTAATGATTTAACATGTTAAGAAACAATTTTATTGTCCAACAATGTATAATACAATATTATATTTAATCCAAAAACCATTTGTATCCATAGCCCATCTTTCTCCATGCATTCCACCTGGTTTCCTCTGTGATTGCATTGTATGTGCCAACGATCCATTTGGACACTTGAGCTCGTGAAGGTGTGTTTGCGACAACAGCTGTCACACCACCACTGCTCACCATCCATTCCTCCCCCTGATTGGTCATCTCTTTTTTGATTGGACGATTAATTGCTACATCAACAGGCTGACACAAATATGTAAAGCCGGCTGGGATATGCTGCACCTCTATCCCAAGAGATTGGATACGGTTGACAATAGAACCCATCATGTGGACAAGATACGCATCCAGAATAAGCACAGGGATGACTCCCGGATCCCTTGAATTCTTCCAAGGGATCAACACCAAGTCAATCCATTTGTGCATCATTACTTCATCCATCCATGCCTTTTCTTGGCAGGCGTAAATGCACTCCGTGGATTATGTTTGTAGCTCCTTTACTGTGATTTGTCCAGTTGTTTTTCCTTTAAATATGAGGAAAGGTGTTAACAACTTGCCACTTCAGCGACTGCGAGTGTTGCAGGCTTTGTATCAGTGGTAGACGTATGGAAATGAGTCGTCTTTGTTCTCTTCTTCTTGAGAGTGCAATTAGATGGAAATGTGAATGGGATTGGAGTTTGTTCCATATTCAGCACATCATCAGGATTCATCGCTGAAACTTTCTGTCTCATCAATACAAGAAAATACGACAACTCTTCCTCTGTCGCTCTGTGATTCTTCTGTCCAACATAGGTCGAAGCTTGGTTACTCAGGCCAACTTGTTTTAGGAAGCGTTGGATGCTGGCAATTTTTGCTTTGGTCATCTTGTCCTTGAAATTGTTTGACCACCATGATGCCTCTTTCCTCAGGGTACGGGTGTTAACTTGTAGGCCCTGCTCCCTCAATTCAAAGACTGATCGCGTCAAATCTTTTTCAATGTCACCAAGTCCACTGGGATATCCGGGATGAAGTTTCCAATTTCACCATGGATTGCAAAATGAGTAACAATCCCCTTGGTCTTTATTCCATCGGCCTTTGCTACCGTCCTCCTCCAAGTAAGGTAATAACCATGAGGGATGGGATGTTCACTTCCTCTGCACCTTTGCCGAGTGTTTATCCAAGAAGCATGAGGTCATTGATGGTGTTGAGGACACATTGCTTGTACTTGAGCAAGATGGACCACCTGCCCTTGACGGGGGCTTCAGCTAGCACGGCCTCGTATGAGAAAGAGACCATTGCATTATTTATGTTACAATTTAACTCTCTAAATGTTGGTTAAATGCAATTGATTATTACAAATTAAAGCGGCAATCCAATTGCGGTGCTAAATGAGACTCACAGAACAGCTCATAATTTTGCGCGGGTCAAAATGCTCATTGTAATATGGCTTGGAATCGAACAGGATAATGACAAGGAGCAGAAGAGAAAACAGAAATTGGTAAACAAGGATGCTTCCTTCTGTAAGTGCCTTCTCCTTGCCGCAATTCTAGAGGGGGATGGAGAAGATGGTTTATTGATGGCTGTGCTGAAGGAAGGTGGAGGGGAGATGAGAGAAGGTGGCTGGAGATGGGGTGTGATGTGGCTGAAAAATGTACTGTAGGGTACGTAAGAGGTAAAATCAAAGCAAAAAGAGAGATACTTCATCACGGGATGGTGACTAGCTTGACTCGGTGTATAACACCCACGAAATGTATCTTTTTATGATGACCGAACATTGGGTGGGTGTTATAATCCGCATTTTATGGTAGGTTAAAAATCTTGTCTATGCTTAGTAGTAAATGGACGTGTGTGTATCATGCGCTTGCCCTCTTTTGAAGTAAGATATAATTTTAAAGGTAAACAGAGATCAAAACATGATGACTATCATCCCAAAAAATTAATTATTTACAGTTAAGTTCGCTTGACATTACTGTGGAAGTACCTGCTTTGGCAAAAAGTGAAAAAAACTGTCTCACTGGAGAAGAAGGAGGAGAAGAAGGAGGAGAGGGAGAAAGAGAAAAGGCAGTTTTGAATACAACTAAGATTTTGAAAGAATCTTGATACACTCAGAGCTTTTGAGTTAGATTTGGAAACATAGAGTGAGATTGGTACCAAAAATATTTTTAAAGAAAGTTTATGAAGAATTACTTGGCTATTATCTTCTTCTATTTTTGGTACCATTTGCTTCTTCTAGGACAGGAGTGAATGGAGCAGATCAAAGCAAAATTCACAAATTGTATTATTTATGAAAATACCTTTTTTGTGTTTTGGTGGGAAAAAATGTGTTAATCTTCACAAATTATGTGTAAATTGTACCAATCTTAGTTGAGGAGATGGCCTGTCAACTAACCAACACAAGTCACACATCATATTAACACAAAAATTCTATCATCTACATCTCTCCTCCTGTAGCTTGATTCTAGGGCGGACTTCTCTGATCCTATAATATATTTCACCCTGTCCAGAGTGGAACCAATAATGGAAGACCTCCCTACAGGACCTAATGACTAGGATAGAGTGGCATAGTGTCACTTTTGGCAAGACAAACCGAAGACAACTGACAACCAGAGTTGAATTTTCCATGTCTCTGACTCTTCTGACAACCTTTCACAACCTTTTGTTGTACCCTGAAGACCCTCTTGGTGTGACATAGGCCAAGAACCTACCTCAATTAGTACCCTCATTGGTACCCTTATTAGTACCAATATGGACTAATTCGAAAATACCCAGATAGGGATTAGTTTTGAACAAAGGAACAAAGATCCATATCTTTGGATCTTCAGAGCAGCACTGCCCAAAGATCCATATCTTTGGATGGCACTGCCCCTGTCAGAACACCCTCAAAGAGAAGGGTAGAAACATACCAGATTGGTGTAGAAACCTACACAAAATCACATTGTTTCGTTTTAGGATGAAAGGGATTGCATTGCCCTTCCATCCACATTTGTTAATTGTAATTCATAAACAATAAGCTCACAATTTACTTTCATCAACAAATCTATATCACCTTTATCTACATAATAGGTATTTAGTATTTTTTTATCTCCAAACGGCTTAGGTCATGGTGACAAGATATGGATGACTATTATTACCTAATCCTTGTTGTGACTGGAGATTAGTTTGTCATGGCCATTCATCATGGCAGTGATGACCCTTGTGACAACATTGACAGTATTCAATGATGCTTAATAATAATCACCTAGATAAAATATACATGTAGGTAAGACTTAAGAAAATGCCTACTTTAACTGTCAAGTCTGAGTAATAGTCCCATGCACATGTGTTATGCATAATGCATCTTGGGATCCTATAGCAGTTTAAACCTGTGGTGATTGCCCACATTCCCATGGAACACCCCACGATGTGGTCAAACATAAAGGGGTGGCATTACTGGGAGGGACCTGCGGCTTTCAGTCAGCACATTTTAAAACCCAATTCTGAAATCATCATAACTGACAGCAAAAGTCTAGCAAATAAAACTCTTAACCTCAGACTGATTATTACTTAATTTAAAATTAGATTTCTGCACTCTTTTAGTAGCCTCAACAACATTCGATTTTGTTTCATAGACATCAGGTGCCCACTGATTCTACTTTGTAACATGAGCTATGTACAAAAGTACACACTATGGTATGGTATTGAGTATAATGCACTCACTTCTTTTGCAAGAATGATATCTCTTTCCACGGGGAGTATTTGTGTTCAGGATGTCATTTCAATGGAGGACATGGTTGTCTAATAACTAGTACTTATGTCAACTATTATGGACTGTCTTTTTGAAGCCACTATGCGCATAGGAGACCATGTGATGACATAACGTTGATTGTGTTACGCCAAGCATGACAAACAACTCTAAGTGACAACGTGTTGGATGTTATGTGACAGCCAAAGTTACTATGCCTGATGACACTCTGACTACCCATATTATGATGAATGATCAACAAAGGACCCTAACGACCCTGAGGGCAGCGATAGCGACAAATTTCAAGTAAATGTATTACATAGGAATTTGTGTAATCGCCAAAACAATGCCGGTTTCATCAGAATGCACATAACCCGCTAACGTATGTACGTGGAATCCGTAAATCTAAGTATCCTATCTTTACATCCAAAAGATACTTCTCGCTTCGGAATCAATACGAAATCCTTTTACCAAAGATATTTCCTCTGAGAAAATCCATGACCACACAACATCTCTCAGTTTGCATCAATCTAGCTCTCTTTCGATTGCCCTCTGCCTCACAACAGCGCACACAGTCCTGCAACAAACCACTCATTTCATCCACAGATTTTTAGCTTCCTACTCCTGTCGCTATCCAGTCACATCCCAAAACACACCCCTATCACGTAGCACTACAATTCCTGCATCATAATGAAGGCCATCAGCAACACTGTATCGCGTACATCTCGCAGCAATGTCGCCTCAAAACTTGTCGGGTCGACGCGTACCATGGCCAAGGGCAAGGAAATTAAGTTTGGCGTCGAGGGAAGGGCTGCCATGTTGAGGGGTGTGGATTTGTTGGCCGATGCTGTGCAGGTATGTCGACGTTTTGCCGGTGCCATTCTTACTTAGTTTGTTACCTCGTTTGTATCCAGTGGAACGCCTCGCTTGTTGACCACATGAGATGTACTCTGGTTCACCTATCGTCACATCCAACACCTGTCTTCCCTCACCTCTTCACTGCATTCTCATCCATCACTGACATGCAGGTAACGCTAGGCCCCAAAGGCCGCAACGCTATCATAGCCCAACCCTACGGACCCCCCAAAATCACCAAAGACGGAGTCACGGTCGCCAAATCCATCGATTTCGCCGACAACTTTGAAGATATGGGGGCTCAACTCGTCAAATCGGTCGCGTCCAAAACCAACGACATTGCCGGAGATGGGACGACCACCGCCACTGTTTTGGCCAGGGCTATTTATCGTGAGGGGTGTAAGGCGGTTGCGGCGGGGATGAACCCCCTCGATGTTAGGAGGGGAATTCAGCAGGCTGTCAATGTGGTGGTGGAGACTCTGGAAAGTATTAGTAGGCCGATTTCGAGTAAGGAGGAGGTTTGTCAGGTGGGGACCATTTCGGCCAATAATGATATTGAAATTGGGACCTTGATTAGTGATGCTATGGAGAGGGTCGGGAAAGAGGGAGTTATTACGGTACAAGATGGGAAGACTATCGAGGACGAATTGGAAGTGGTGGAGGGTATGAAATTCGATCGCGGTTTCATCAGTCCCTACTTCATCACCGACCCAAAGACTCAGGTTTGTGAATTGGAAAACCCCATGATTTTGCTCGTCGAGAAGAAGATTAGCAGTATTCAACAACTCATCCCCGTGTTGGAGAGCGTCATCAAGAGCCAACAGAGTTTGCTTATCGTCGCCGAAGATGTGGAGAGTGAGGCCCTGGCGACGCTGGTTGTGAACAAGCTTCGTGCCGGTATCAAGGTATGTGCCGTGAAGGCACCCGGATTCGGCGACAACCGCAAAGCCACTATGCAAGATTTGGCTATTTTGACGGGAGGTACCGTTATTTCCGAGGAGGTGGGGATGAAAATCGAGGATGTTACTCCGGAGCAACTTGGATCGTGCAAACGTGTCAAGGTTACCAAGAATGACACCATTGTTTTGGATGGAGCCGGGGACAAATCCTCTATTGAGGAGAGGTGTGAGTTGATCCGAACAGGTATTGATACCACCAAGAGTGACTACGAGAGGGAGAAGCTCCAGGAGCGTCTTGCCAAGCTCGCGGGCGGTGTTGCCGTGATCAAGGTTGGCGGTGCCAGTGAAGTGGAGGTCAATGAGAAGAAGGATCGCGTCGTCGACGCTCTTAATGCCACGCGCGCCGCTGTCGAGGAGGGTATTGTCCCCGGAGGTGGAAAGGCCCTCTTGTATTGTTCTACCAAGCTTACTGCCGTGGCTGAGGCTGCTGAGAATATGGACCAGCGTATTGGAGTAGAGATTATTCAAAAGGCCCTCCGTGCACCCTTGTCGACTATTGCCATGAATGCAGGCGAGGAAGGCGCTGTGGTATGTGGAGAGCTTACGAAACCCGATACCCCTGTCGAAATGGGTTTCGATGCCTCGAAGGGTGTCTACTGCAATATGATTGAGGCGGGTATTATTGATCCCACGAAGGTTACCAGGACTGGAATTGTGGATGCTGCCAGTGTTGCGGGACTGTTGGCAACGAGTGAATCAATGATTGCGGATTTGCCAGCTAAGGATGAGCCAGGCATGCCTGGAATGGGTGGAGGCATGGGAGGAATGGGTGGAATGATGTAGACGAGACATAGAAAATAAAGTGAACAGTCGTGTTGGTGTTTAGAGATCTTGAGATGATAATTTAACAGCATTTGAGTTAATAACGACATTTATTTTTGTCATGGACACTTCTTGTAGCTTGACCCTGCTGTTATGCTTCTTGTCGATTGCAAGCAGCTTCGAATTGAGATATGCAGTGTGACATCGATGACTGGCGGTTTAGGTACACTATATAAAGGGCTTCTATACACTGATAGATGGATAGATTGGCTGATGCGATTAATGCAGGCAAAACCGTCATGAAATCTAGCGAGAGAAAGACCAACCGTTCACGTGGCCTGGATCTCCTTGCCTCCACTTCCTCGAAGAGCCGTGTCGTTCGGGTGACTGCTTATTTTTATTTGTGTTTGATTCATAATGCTATTTTTGAACAGCCATTTGTCACTCTCAATTATTCAACAAACGCAAGACGAAAAAGGAACGAGATTTTGTCACAACTTGTTTCAATTCCTGTCGATTTAATGTTTATATCGCTTGTAAGCAGCAAGCGACTGGCATTACTAGAGAAGCAACTCCTATTTCACCGCGAAACTTCCATTATATCCGCGTGTACCCGATTCCTCGTAGGCTCATCGATCAAAGCAGAAAGCGAATATCCAAGTTGTTTTAATTCCATACTATTTCACTCGTGATTTTCCCCTTCATCCTCACTAGAATCACTACTATCATAATGCGAAAGCCTTGGACCACCTCCAAAGTGTTCCAACAAACTCTCATTCTCCTGCTCACCCAAAAAAAATGCAATACCATCCTCAAAATCCTTGTAACTCACAGGTCTCAAAGTTCGAAATCCATTCAATAGGCTCTCTCGCATAATGTCCACTGCACTGTCATTCTTTTCTTCAGATGACCCCGCACCACTTAACTGCTGTTGCTGCGCGTCTTTACTTGCCCGCTTCTTGAGAATGGCCGCGGCCCGTAGCGTCTCTCTCACGGGAGCCATGACTGCCTCTCTAGTCATAGATTCGAGATCCGAACCCGACCATCCCTCGGTAGATTGAGCCAATGCCTCAAGCTGAATCGGCGATATGGAATGCGGGACATCCGAGAGGAGTCGTTGGATAATTTTCTTCCGATCCCGTTTCGATGGAAGAGCGACCAGGACACGTACCGCAAATCGACGGAGGAGGGCTGGGTCGCAGTCTTCGGGTCGGTTCGTTGCGGCTATAACTATGACACGAGATTTAGATTGTGGTTTGTCACTGTCGATGATTCGCTTTTTGTCTCGAGTGGGAGTTCCCACTTCTTGTTGCTCAATACCAACATTTTCTTTGACATCCAATGACGAAGACATGATGTTCGATGTACCCTGTCCATTTAAACTATCCCCTTCCTCACAACCATAATCGTAGTCTTCATCCTCGCTCTCTTCCTCATCGATGTGATTTCCCTGCGCCAGTTCCGTCATTTGAATCAAAAGTTCAGCAAGAATGCGCCGAGAGCTGTTGTCGCCTGCTGCTTGGGATGCAGCGCCTGTTCCTTCGTCGACACGTGAGCGGCCAAGTGCGTCAATTTCATCAAAGAAGATGACGGAACACTTGCTTGGCAATTTTCGAGCCTTTCGTCGTGCTGGGTGTAGGACAACATGAGAAGAAGCTCGCCCCGAGTGGTCATTTTCCGCGAAGCGAAGAAATTCCTCACATAAAAATGACAAACATACAAGTACTCACCCTCACGAAACAATCCTCGAATACTGGCCTCGCTCTCTCCCACAAACTTACTCAAAATATCACTGGGTCCGACGCTCAAAAACGCGGCGCGGGCCTCCCCCGCCACGGCCTGAGCCAGTTTGGTCTTGCCGCATCCCGGAGGACCGTGGAGGAGTATGGAGACGGGTGCGGCTCTTATCCCTGTTATTTGACGCGATGATTTGTGATTTCATTAAAATTGAAGACAATGCCATGTGTGAATGAAAGAAGGAAACGAAAGAGCACTCAAGAATCAATGCTGAACGCACCGGTTAGCACTGAATCGGCCAAATCACTCGGCAAAGCCAACGGCAACAATGCCTCATCCAAACGTAATTTCGCGGGACCTTGTCCAATGATATCGCGAAATTTTGTGCTTGGGATGAAAACATTGTCGCAGATGTCTTCTCTGTAGTTTGCGCTTTTCTTTTTAACGGACGATTCTTCTTCTTGCTCTTGTTGCTTGCGATAATTCTGAGCATGTTCGCTGTCATTGCGAACAAAACAAGCTTCCATGTTCGTTTCAATATTTTTCACACGTTCGAAATCGATGGCGTTGGGTTTGATACTACAATCATTCACGTCGCCAACTTTGGAATAATCTTGAGCATTGCCGTCGTCATCGTCGGGGGAGACGCAGAAATATTCGTCGTCGTATACAGCAGACGCCGCCGGAACAATGGAATTACAGACGCCTGCTGTCATCGTCGTCGTCGTCGCCGCCGCCGTCGCCGCATTGACCTCGCTTCGGGGGCGTTTGAACCGCGGTGCCGGGGGTGGCATCAAGATGGAATCGTCAAACATGAGTATTTTTGGTGCGAGAGCGCCAGTGTCTCCCGTTTGTGCCATCGCGGTGCAACGTGATGGAGAGGAAGGTCGAACCGCGGGGGCGTTCGTCCCGTTTACTTGTCTTTGGGAATCTTTGGGGAACCCAAAAATACCTATTAAGCCTTGAACGCATTTCGCGAGAATATTCAAAAAATATCATGTCAAAAAATAAAACCAATTTGAAGTTCAATGGTCGTAATGAGAAGCAGAAAAGCCATTGAGGAGTGCGTCAACATTGTCCGAGACACATTTCTAAAAGCAGTCTCCTCAAGACTAAAGCGTAAAAGTACGTTCATCGGAATCTTCGAGATCTCAAGTTATTTGGGAATAAAATGATCTACCATAACGTACACTATAAAAAAATAATAGCCTCTGCGAGAGCCCCAACTTATGAAAACATGCAAAGTGCCGCAAGGAATGTCACGGCACTGTCAAGGCCACCCACGACCCCAAAGGTGTATAAGTAAAAGTAGTAGGGTAGATGCCGATGCTCCGCAAGAATTCTTCGTGGTCCTTCGTCCCTAAATTCGACGAATCACGTGACATACCTCCATTTTTTAATCTCTTTTTGACACTAGGGGTTCTCTTCTCACTTGAGAAGCGAAATTCTTCGCGCACAACACAGTGGGTGCCTGAGAACAATTTATTTTCACATCACACAATTCATTTGAAACCCACATCGAGGAAATAATAATGTTGTGAGCACATAGACCGTCCCGATCCAAATGTCAATCCCAGTTCGATCTACACAGATATTCTCATTGTGTGTGTGTTTGCGAGCTCCATGAGTTATGTTGTCGTACTGGTTAATCGATTTCTCTTTTGAGACTGCGGTTTGTGTTGCAATTCTTGGCTTACATTATTTGCCCCTTTTCGGTATTCGATGGCATCTGTGGGTTGGTCCTTTTCTAATGTGACAAGTGCTAGAAGTCTCATCTCACCCAACATCATTTTTTTCATGCAGAAACACAAACAAAACAGAAATCAAATTAACCAATGCATACACTCGTACTGCCAATACTCATTTTAATTGCCTCCGAAGCGTCACCCCTGCATCGATCTCCAAGGCAGCAGCGTCATATCCGCGGAGGCTTACCGTATCAGACCAAAGCCAGAGGTCAAAACATAAATACACCAAAAAGGCATCGAGAACTGGGATGGCTCTCTGATCTACTTAACAAACTATCAAAATCAGGTAAAACAACAACGACGACGACTACTACTGCCCCAACTACTCCTACAACAACTACAACACCCAGACCGTACGCCCCCTCTATGCATAGTTTCTTCTCGTGTTGTTGACTGAACACCTGGCTAACTGAGCCTTCTATACTTTTTTGCATTTTCTTTGCAGTTGGCTGACAGTTGTCAACAACAATAACATCATTCCAGACACTGATGAATTTGGTGAGAGAACCTTTGGTTCTTACAACGCCCCTTCTGTTAATTCATTAGGGCTCGTTGTATTTAGAGCAAGGAGTATTGGAGGAGGTCACGAAGAAGAAGGTGGAGGTGACACAGGTCTGGACAGACGATACCTCGCCCAGGCAGGAAACGGTCCTTCAACAGGTGTCTTTGTTCGTGATATGTCAGAGGAAGGCATAGCCGCTAATAGCAATATTATTCGACAGGCAGGAAGGCGAACCATGGTACCTCAACCCAACAATCTAGATACACTTTTCATTGAGTTCCCGTCATTTCCTCGTGAGTCTTCTCAACGAAAAAATCTTGTGTTCAAATAGTGTCATGCAAACCAACTCATCCCTTGCATTTTCAATTACTCAGGCATTTCCAAGGAGAAGAGTTATATTGCGACCCGTGGCAATCATGGCCCTGTTTGGGAGTATGTGCTTGTTCAGAGTCGGGTTCGTCATCTCGAGGAAGGAGATAGTAGCACCACAAGAGTCGGTAATACTGGCATCTATGTCAACCTGAATCCTCTGGTGGCCGATTCTAATGGTGATGCCACAACAGTCTTTACTGCAAGTTCAAAGCTCGGCAGTGTTGGTTTTGACAGTACATTTAACGTCAACTTCTCAGAAATGTACCAGGTCCCTGGCCTGACAAATTCGGATGGCACGGAACTCAATGGGGTTGTATTCGATGTCTTTCCTGGCTCACCATCAACAGATGATTATGGTAATGTAGCAACCAAAGGAAACTACCAAAAGGGAAATGTTTCGCAAACTGGAGTCTTTTACAGAAATGTGACGCAGGTTCAGGGATCAAGCATTGCTGACTTGAGCGTAGGACTAGGAACGTTTCATGTTATTGCCAACTCAGAGACACGAATTCCACCCCCACTCTCAGCAAAATATACAAAGTCATGTGAAAGATACACTTTTGGATCAACTGCTCCACCAAGTGTAGCAGATGGCAACATGGTGTTTCTCGGGCTTGACAATGAGGAAGATCCCCAGTGCGGGGGAATTTACTTGGCGAATATGAAAGGTATGAATTACCCCACATTGACACCTCTCGTTGACTTGGAGACTAAGGTGCCAGGCCAAAACGATGCATTATTTACGACGCTCGGCGAGGTGCTGTCATTCGACGGAAATGCAGTATCATTTTGGGGTAGTTGGAATAATGATGTCAAAGAAGTGAGGCTTTGCTGTCCCACATCTGGGAACAAAGATCTTCAAGACTACTGCAGTCACCTGGGTGACTATGATCCAAACACAGGTACACAAGAAGGCGACCCGAATACCATAACGAATCAAATTATTGATGAGTGCCCTCCCCTGGACGATGGCTACTCTCGTTACCAAGTCAAAACTGTACCAGTCCACCAAGGTTTCTTTGTACACGATGGAAATAGCATCAAGATTATCCACACGATTGTGGCAGACGCGCATAACGATTTAATTTATTGGAATTATTCTGGCAAGCCTCCAGCCATGGGTCCTCAAGAAAAACGAGGTAAGGCCTTTCGACACCTGGATGAAAATGAAGACTCAGAAGCTTCTGAGCCGCCTCGCTGGCGGTCAAGTGCATTTACAGCACTATCTTCAAAGGATGACATAATGTTCAAACAGACAGAAGGAGGTCTAACTGGTATTTGGCATTGGGATGGCAAGAGAATCACACAGATCGTCGTAGATGGCGATCCTTGCTCAGATTTGGACAACAGTCCGGATGCAGTAAGTTTGATCATCGATTCAATCTCAATCGAAAGAGACAGTTATCGTTCATCACAGTTGGTGATTGCGGCAGCATGTAGTGCCGTAGTTACCAGTGAAGAAGAAGAATCGGACTGGGGTGGGATTTATTTGAAGACGTTTTAATCTACACAGTGGGACATTATCCAAGAAGCAGTGATAATTTCACACTTTGACTTGTTTGTTGCCTTGATTGACTTGAAAGTAAATTCCTGGTGCCTTTTGAATCTTTCCTCCTGTGTCCCGCTTCTGCTTGTATTTTCCATAATTTTAATTGTAATAGTGCGGCAACAAAACTCATACCTAGAACACCTTCCTTGACGACATTAAAAAGTAGAACCTCATCATTTATGAGAATGACGGGAAAGGTAATATGTAAATTGAGATAGTTATCGATGCCGTAGGGCTTTAATCACGAATACACAGTTCAAAACACAGGCTCAGACTCTTAATCATGGAAAAAATGAGGTTTTAGTTGAGCCGAAACGCAATGAAAAGCAAGCTTGGTAAGAGGTACATTGGTGCCGATTTTTTGATCACACCATGATAACATCTATTGGAGCAGCAGCGTTACATGGATGAGATATGTCATTTATTCACGTTTGCTGTTGTCTCTCCAGAATAATATTCCTATCAGTATTGCTTAACGAATATAACTATAAAGTCTCAGCGAAAGGAAAGGGTCTGATACACAGATGAAGTGTAGATGCAAGACTGCACCAGTTCATTGACTATTCTTATTCCCTTATCAGCAGCGTTCGCACAAAAGAACAGGTCAAAGAAGTGATAAGCTAACAAATACCACAACATTCATGCAAGATATCGAGTTGTATCCATTTCGCTCTTAGTGTAGAGATGAGTTGGATAATATTATGTATGTGTGTGCGAGCGGCAAAAACTTGATTCAACTTCCAACTCAAATTTGTAACGTCATAATATTTGTACACCACTGAAAGCGTGGCAACCTGCAACCATCAGCACTTGTGTAATACAACTTGTTCATTCCCTTGAACACTATTTTTGAATTCGGAGCTCGAACAATTTGTACGGAGCCCCACTTACGCAGCCAAGTCAGCATTATATTCGCCCTGGAACTGCATCTCTTCTTCATCAAAACCTACAGTCGGAAAAGAGGATGCAAAGTCGCTCACCTCCTTCCTCAGTTGAACCAACTCCGGATCCACATTTGGTCCAATTGAGCACATTTCTCGGAATCCCTTCATCTTCTTTCCCTCTTCAGTGCTGGACAACTTGACAGCAATGGATACTGCTCTATCAAAGAAATGAGCAACCTTGGCGAAGTCCTCTTCAAGAAATCCACGAGATGTCAATGCGGGCGTACCCATACGGATTCCACCTGGGTTTAACGCCGAGGTATCTCCGGGCACAGTATTTTTGTTGCTTGCTATGCATGCCAATTCCAGGATACGCTCCACTCTTGCACCGTCAACACCACGAGACTTTTTCACATTCACCAACACTAAATGATTGTCCGTGCCTCCACTGACGATATCATAACCCAAGGTCTGTAATTCAGAACACAATCTCGCACAATTCTTCAATACTTGCTTCTGATACTCGACAAATTCAGAAGTGTTGGCCTGCTTCAATGCCACAGCCAACGCGCCGATGGTATGGTTGTGCGGCCCCCCTTGCAGGCCCGGGAACACTGCAAAATTGATCTTATCCTCTAGATCATACATGATAGGTTCTCCCTTTTTCGTGGTACCCTTCTGTCCCTTACGAAAGAAAATCATGGCACCTCGCGGCCCTCGAAGCGATTTGTGAGTCGTCGTTGTAACCACATCTGCATAGGGAAAGCAGGAGGGGATAACTTTCGCAGCCACTAATCCAGAAATGTGTGCCATATCCGCCATAACGTAGGCACCAACTTTGTCCGCAATCTGTCGAATTCTTTCGTAATCAATTAACCTAGAGTATGCACTGGCACCTGCCACGATCAACTTGGGTCGGAATAACTCGGCACTTCTCTCCATTTCGTCATAATCGATCTGACCCGTGGATTCGTTGAGACGGTACGGCATGCTCTCAAAGTAGCGCGAGACCATGGATATCTTTTTTGTAGGGGTTTGAAAGCCATGCGAGAGGTGACCTCCGTGCGGGAGGTCGAGGGAAAGGATGCGGTCGTGGGTTTCGAGGAGGGCTGTGTATACCTAGAGCGAGTGCGATATTTGTATAACGCAATAAGGAAAGGTGAATGAGAATATTGATGCCGGCGGTGGGCACTGAAGATTCGCAACAGACACTCGAAAAGCTGCGAAATCCAAACAAAAGAGCATGGGGATCGCATGCAGTTGAAAACAGACGACAAAGACTTCCACTTGCAATTGATTGTAGACATACCCACAAATTACAGATATACTTTCATTATAAAAAGCATTCAAGGAGAGACCAGTCGTGGAAGGAAAGTTCTCACCTGAAAGTTGGCCGGACTTCCACTCAAACTCTGTACATTCACTCCCCACTCATCCTCACTTAAACCAAAGCATTCCAAAGCCCGTTTCTGACACAAAAGCTCCACCTTGTCGATATTTTCATTACCACCATAATACCTAGCCCCAGGATATCCCTCCGAATACTTATTGCTCAATACGGATCCCAACGCTTGAAGGACCGCCTTCGAGGTAAAGTTTTCGGATGCGATGAGGACGAGGGAGGAACGCTGACGGGCCTTTTCGGCTTCGATGAGGGTCAGGAGGGTGGGGTCGACGTCGGCGAGGGGGGTGTTGAGGGCAGAGCCGGCAGAGGAGGCGAGGGAGCGGATGGCTGCGGTGGCGGGACGGGAGGAGAGGGAGGACGACGTCGCTGTTGCAGCGATGCGGAGGGTGGAAAGAGAGGAGCGGAGCATGATCGTCGTTGATTCTAGAAAGGACAGGGACCTGGTGAGGGCGTGGTGTTTTGTTATGTGCTCCTTCTTTGTCGCCATACACGGCTCGTTTATCTATATAGGTCTACTCTAGGTAGTGCAATTAGCGGGGGATTTATAAAACTTATTCCTACGTGTTTCGAGAACGTGAAAACATTTGGCGTCAGTCGACGTCAGCATCACATATGAAACGTTTTGCTTACGTCATTTGATAATTGAGTGGGGAAAGATCTCACCCCTGGCGATTCTTGGTCTCTGCGAAATTGCGTGAATTCCAGTGTTTTACCATACGTAGCCATACGTACACAAAAAATAGGTATCAAGATTTTTTCTTGAAAAAATCTTAGTTTGTCATTATTTGAGAATTTTTTGTCAGGTTCTCCATAGTGAGACACTTTTTTCACTTTTCGCAATTATTGGTAACATCTGTTTGTTTCCCTGTACTTTACCTGTACATATGCTATTTTCGTGTTCGACAGTCATGGGTAGTCTCAGTCTTTTAGTCTGAGGTTACCTTTAAAAATATATCTAAACCCAACATAAAGCATAGCCAAAAATTCTTGTGCACAACTTACAACGTGCTACTCACATCACCAAAAAATTGTTTCAACGTAAACGCACCACTACAATGCATCCTCAAAAATATGTTTAGCGTGAAACATAAACGTATTTCTATATTATGAACGCATCACCAAGAATCACGACGTGTAAATAACGCATGGCCAAAAATTTCACAACGTGTAAATAACGCATGGCCAAAAATTCTTGTGCACAACTTATGAAGTGTTACTCATCACCAAAAAAAATTCAACATCAATGCATCGTCAAAAATATGTTTAGCTTTAAACGTTGACGCATTATTGAACGCACCACTTACAACGTGTAGTGTTACTCATCACCAAAAAAAATTCAACATCAATGCATCGTCAAAAATATGTTTAGCGTTAAACGTTGACGCATTATTGAACGCACCACTTACAACGTGTAACTTAAACGTATTTCTATATGAACGAATGCATCCTCAAAAACATGTTTAGCGTGAAACATAAACGTATTTCTATATTATGAAGGCATCACCAAGAATCACAACGTGTAAATAACGCATGGCCAAAAATTTCACAACGTGTAAATAACGCATGGCCAAAAATTCTTGTGCACAACTTATGAAGTGTTACTCATCACCAAAAAAAATTCAACATCAATGCATCGTCAAAAATATGTTTAGCGTTAAACGTTGACGCATTATTGAACGCACCACTTACAACGTGTAGTGTTACTCATCACCAAAAAAAATTCAACATCAATGCATCGTCAAAAATATGTTTAGCGTTAAACGTTGACGCATTATTGAATGCACCACTTACAACGTGTAACTTAAACGTATTTCTATATGAACGCATCACCAAGAATCACAACGTGTAAATAACGCATGGCCAAAAATTCTTGTGCACAACTTATGAAGTGTTACTCGTCACCAAAAAAAATTCAACGCACGTACAACGCTCATTATTTGAGCATCCCTAAAAAATATTTCTACATTAAGGCATCACCAAGAAACTCTCCACTTACACATTCTACATAACATTTGTTACAATTTTGGAAATCTCATAAAGTAACGAATTTGATGCATTCATACTTGAAATTTGAAAGTCATCCATTTTTTGTTATCCATGTTTCAAATGTCACATCACAGCTCTTCAGAAGCATCACTCATGAAATCCACCGAATGTGAGCACATATGACATTTTTCCTTTCTATACCAGGTTTCAGTTCTAATATTGTATGTTTTTGTTCAGGTATGTACCAACATGCAAAACAGCTTAGTATGGAAGCGAAGATGATGAAAATGAAAAATGATAAGAAAAGGAGAAATGAAACCTATAGACAACAGTCAAAAGAACAGAAGCTTCGGGGAAGGCGGAATGACTACAAGAACAACAGAAATGCAATAAATGAGATGCAAAGGGCATGGTATAAAATGAATGCAGATTCCATTCGCACGCAGAAAAAGATGTACTACAAAACCAATGCTGATTCTGTACTTAAGAAAAAAAAGATTAGATATGATATCCATGCAGAGTCCATCAGTCAGAAGAACAAGGCTTATTATGAAATCAACATTGATCATATTTCAAAGAGAAGGAAGATAAACTACACAACCAATGCAAAGAAAATTTGTTCACAAGGAATGAGGCAATACAACTATAGCAAGTCCTCTGGACAGCAATGTTCATTTTCTTGTTCTGAGAGTGAAAATTCACCAAGTTCTTCAAATAATCAGCAAAATCTGTCCAATAACCAAAATTTCCTACAAAGAGAGTTGAATGAGTCGGATATGGACAAAATGGTTCAGAATATCAGAGAGAAGATTTGTCTGTCAACTGCTGTGGAAGGTGATATCAATAGGCACCGTGCACATGTATGCGTCATTTGTGATCGTCTCATCATTGGATTGGAAGAAGTGAAATTTATCGAGAAAGAAGCGTTGTTGGAGAGCTCATCAAAATTAGCAGTCTCAACTTATGAGGAGTACTATGATGGTGTTCCCATGCACCCAGAATTGGTGAAACAGTACCAAGTTGAGGATTGTGATTTGAAGCATTTGTTGCTTTCTCCTAGGGCAAGAGTAGATCAGAAAGGGTACGAGTGTTGTGAGACGTGCTACAGGAGCCTGAAATGTTCAAGAAATAAGGATCAAGACAAACCACCCAAATTTGCAATAGCCAATGGATTTGCAATAGGTCACATTCCTGAAGTCATCAATTTTCAAGACCAAAATGGCAATATCAAAAATCGAAGCATTAGTGCCGAAATTGATTTGGATGATCTTCTTTGTGCGTCAATCAGCCCAGTGAGGCCATTTGGATATGTTCATGCCTATACTGGAGGAAGTCAAAAATCTTTGAAAGGGCATTTCTCAATGTTCAGCGTTGATCAATCTCATGTAGGAGGTGCACTGCATAAATACAGGAGTTCTACTGGGGAAAAACATTTATGTGGTATTGTGTGGCAGAATGACGCCAGCTCAGAAAAATGTTGTAAGAAGGCAAGCTGAATTGGACACAGACCTTTTATGGATCTTTTAACATGGTTCATCAAGGAATCAGGTCATAAGGGATACAGTGATGTGTTGCCCCCAGATGAATGTCCAAATCCTGTGATCATACTGCAAGATGATGACAATGAAAATAATACTTCTGATCCAGTTGCTCCTGAATTAGAATGTCAGATCCAAGGCAAGACGTATTACTTTTCAAGTGAGTCACAGAATCCAAATACAGACAATTCAGTGTTTGATAGCACTGAGGATTTCGTCCAAGCTATGCTTGAGTCAACTGCACCAACAATGTTGATGTATGGTGGTACCTACTTGAGAGGACATGAAATCAATTTAGAAGATGCCTTTCCCATTCAATTTCCATTTGGTTCGGGATGTCCGAATTTGGGTAAAAAGAGAAAGGTGGAAGTTTCCAATGAAGCATGTCTGAAGCACTACATGAGACTTTCCTTGAACCAGTTCATGAGACCAGATTTCATCTTAGTTTGTTATCATCTGATGTGTAGAAATGCATCATATACTACAGGACTAATAAAATGCAGATCGAACTATCAAGGACAGGCGCTGGGAGAACAGATCTCAAAGCTGTCTGTGGGTGATGTGCACAAAGCTGCAAAAGAGCTCAACAGAAGGGAACAAAACAGTGAACCTCTTGATATAAACACACCAGCAGCATCATTTTTGAAATCTGTGACAACATCATGCAAAATTCTTGGGCACACAGCAGAAGCTGCCAAGGAAGCTAGAAAGAAGGTTTATGCACTCAGTGACTACTTTGGTCCTCACAGCATTTTTTTCACTGTTACGCCGGATGATGAGTGTAATTTCAGAGTCCGAATGTACGCCAACCAAGGAAAGGAAATTGTCATTCCTACGGTGGATTGTAATGAAGCTGATTGCATTTCCGATTTTGAGCTAAGACAAAAAAAGAGGACAAAATATCCAGGAGCTTGCTCCCTTGAGTATCAAGCTGCAATGCAAGTAGTGTGTGAACTGTTAGGATGGGACTTCAACAAGAATTGTAGCAAGGGTGTAGGAATGTATGGCAAATGCAAGGCTTTTGTAAGAGGAAGTGAAGAACAGGGAAGAGGATCATTGCATGGCCACTGTTTAGTATGGTTGGAAGGATTTGATGATTTGAAAGACTCTTTGTTTCATAATGACCAAGTGATCCGCCAAAATGCAAGAAAGGAACTTGAGGGATTCGTTGACAGACATTTCTGTTCTGATTATGGCTATTATCCTGAACTCGAAGTAATCCACAAGGAATGTCAACAGCAGGGCTGCATTTCAGACATGTTCCAAGAAAAAGATGCACAAACTCTTAGAGACTGCAGATCTGAATCTCATAGGATGGAATTGAAGGGCCATGTGATGGAGTGTAAATTATGTGCTGAAAAGGGACTATCAGGCGAAACTACTCATCTGTCAACAGTCACCCTTACAAATATGGCTATGGAGTCAATGAAAAGTTCTAGATGTGCCGAACCAATTGGTGTAGAATTTCCTTTGTCTCGAGAAAGATCAGATTTAATGACATATCGATACCCTATCGATGGAGCGGGGCAACGATCAGGATTTCTTTTTGACAGTGAATTCAGGCATTTGGTTGCAACAAGAAGAATGAATGAGCACGACTGGAAGCATAGGACATCTTGCTTCAAATATGGCAAAGAGTGTCGATTTCCATTTCCAAGACCTGCCATTGACAAAACAACATTTCAAGAAGACAATGATGATGAAACAAAGGCAACTGTTTGGAGATCATTGCAGAAAGGTGATACAACCATTTACCCCTACACTGTGGAAAGCAAGCGATCTTTGGGATCTCAATTTTTGAATACACATTGCAAGTATATAACCAAGACTCTTGGCTGTAATAGCAACATTCAAGTTGGAAGTCCCAGGTGTCTTTTTTATGTTGTTCATTACTCCACCAAATCTACGCAGAAAGAAGATAGAGGTGTTGATTTTGATAGAGTGGGAAAGCAAGTCATTCGTCGCATCCAGAAAGAAGAGGAAAAGTTGGTAGCTGAAGGGTTGCAACATACACCAAACATGGAACAAGACGCCTGTTTTCGGGAGGGTTTGTGCCGCTTCCTCATTGGAATGAGTGTTCACCTGAGTCAAGATGTTGTTAGTGCAACAATGGCGCATCTGCTATTGTGTGAGAATGGTTCCAGATTTTCATTTTCACATGACTTTCAGGATCTGCTTGTTGGACAAATGCTTAATAAGCTAAAAGGAGAACCTCCAGGCGACTTTGTTCTCCGTAGAAAGAATAGGGGTGAAAATGGGGAAGTGGTCATGTGGGCAGATTACTCTGTGAACGATTACTTGTTTAGGCCAGACTGTTTGGAAGATTTGAGTTTCTATGAATTTGCATTGAAGTATGAAAGGATTCCTTTATCTTTCAATAGAATGAGCAATAATGATGATAGTGGCATGCCAATACTACAAGATGGTGAATTTGCTTTCAAAGAAGATCATCCAGGAAGAAGATACTGTTACATGAGAGAATCCAAAAAGATGAGAATCCCAAAATTATCAATGCCCAAAGGAATGCTATGTGACCTGGAAGATTTAGAGCTGACGGAAAATGAACCAAGCAAAGGGGCCCTTGAATCGAGGGAAAACTATGCAAAAATTGCATTGATTCTTTTCTACCCTTTTCGAATGAATCGATTTTACTTCATGAAGCTCATTCTTGTTTGTGGGATAAACTTATGCATGCTATGAATGAGAATATTGATTCTAGCAAATTTTGGAAATGTGGGACAAAAATTCTCCAAAACATGCAAGACAGTATACAGTGCAGAAAATGCAAGGTTCCTACTGATAGAATCAAAGCAACTACGAAATCAACAGAAAGTGATAATATGGATGGTCATGCTGGAGTTGACCCTTGTGACAGCGATTATTCTGAGTTTGATGATGCCCTTTCTGTAGATTCATATCATGAGGATGAGTTTGAGGAAGATCTCTACCAAGATGATAACTGTATTGAAAGATCATTGAATGATCTCAAAAAAGGGGAATTTTTATCAATCGACAAAACAATCAATACTAGGTCGCTTGATGCAAGTTCAATCTTTCTAGCTGGAAATAACTCCTCTGCCGCCAATAATGAAGCATCACAGAGTGCAAGAGGTTCAATGAATGCCCAAACTGACAACAGTGTATTTGGTCATGGGGCAAGTAAATACAAAACTCTACTTGCTTTCATCAGTGGTGCTACCATCAGGAATAACTTACATGAAGATACGCAAGGAATTGACTATTCAGAAGAAGGGATTGATGACAGTGATTCACAAGAAGATTGTATCCTCGAAGAGAGGGAATGGGCAGAGCTTGGATTTTCCTCTGCTTTCAACAGAGGTTCAATTCCAACAATGCAAGGAGTTGCTAATCGCATTTCAAGAGAAAAGCATATTACATTGGACAGAATCCAGTATATCGCTTATGAAGTCATCTGCAGCTCATTTCTCCTGAATCTGATTCGTGAGAGTTTGGACTCTTCATCTATGGCATCTGGATTTGCAGATAGTGATGAGGATCTCAGAGATGAAAGAACAACTCTTATAAAGCAGAAAGTGGAACAAAAGTTGAAGGACCTTGGTGCCAAGGAGCAATTGTTAATGTTTGTCACTGGACCTGCTGGAGCAGGAAAAGTACAGCAATTGATGTTGCCCAACAATTTTGTTTTCAATTTTGCAAATCAATGGACATCCTTTGGGGTGATAAAACTTTTTTGTTTACAGCCATCACTGGATGTGCTGCTGCTTTGTTTGGAGGCGTTACCTTACACAGTGCAGCTTACTTGAATTCAAAGTCAAAAAATATATCTCCTGAGATGCTTCATAACTGGGAACAAGTCCGAATGCTGATTATAGATGAAATCTCATTTTCAACATGTGACCAGATGGAAAAACTGAATTCCCGCCTAAATATGATCCGTCGTAGGTTATGTTCTGGTGGGAGGGATTGTCTCCAAATATGATATTTGGAGGATATTCAATAATATTCTGTGGCGATTTCCGACAAATACCACCAGTGAAAGCTAGAGAGAGTCAGCTCTTGTATTCCAATTCATCGCTGTGGGAAAACTCAATAAATGTTGCAATCATTCTCAACAACAGCCACAGATTCAAAGATGACCCTGAGTATGGAAGAATTCTCAAACGAATGTGGGATGGATTGTTTACAAAAGAAGACTGCAATGCCATTAATGAACGTGTCATTGGCCAGCAGGTTCAACTACCTGAAATCCAACAGGATGCAGATATTGCATATGCTTGTTGGAAAAACTCAGAAAGAGTATCAATTCATGCATCTGTTTTCCAAAATCACATAAAAGATTTCCCATCATCAGAGAGTTCTGAACCTCCACCAGAGCATACTGTTGTTATTGAAGCAGATATAAGAAAGGCTCCAAAACGACGTAAATGCAAAAAAACTTTTGCAAATGAAACTTGCTTGCCAGTAAGAGTGACAAGTGAATTGAGAAACAAAATTTATGCCAAATGTGGTGACAGTGATATGAAAGACCAACAAAAAATATAGATCCTGCATTAAAACTTTATGTTGGGGCACATTGCATGATAATTGACAATGATGATATATCAAGGGGAAGAGGAAATGGTACATTATGTAGAGTCATTGGGGTCAAAAGAAAAACAGACATACCTTTGAATTGGAAAAATTACGATGGAAAAAAGTGTATACAATTAATGTTACTGATGTGGATTTTGTTGAGTTTGAACATTTTCCAAAAAAGATGGAACAGATCAAGATTGAAGAACAGATCTCATCATTAGAAAATGACCTTCAGCATGATCCAATGAACGAAGGAAAACAAGCACAGCTGCATGGGTTTCAAACAAGATTGAGAAAAATTGTTTCCTCAAGAAGGTTCAGGCTGAAACCAAAGAGGTATTATTGTACATTCTACAGAAGTGATATTGATCCTCCTGACAAAGGTATGAGACAAAGACAATCATCAAAAAGTGGAGAGCACAAACAGAAAGTGATCATGATACAATTACCTATCAATTTGAATGAGGCTACAACTGCTCACAAATTACAAGGAATCACAAAAAAAACTCATCATTAATAATTGGAATTACGGCCATGGATGGGTGTACACTGTTTTGTCAAGAGTGAGAACAAGAGTAGGTTTATTTCTGAACAAACCATTAATATACAAACCAGGGGCATTTACACTTCCACCTGCTTTGGTAGCTTTTCAACACAGAATGCTTGCAAAAGTTCCCGATAAAGCAAAAATATAAAAACCAATCATTTTATTGCAGATATTGACACTGTACAAGAAATTACCCAAATTAATCGTTTAGTCACTAAAATGAAACATAGAAATTTTGCAAACACATTTTGACAATCTACAAATCACAATCACTTAATGTAACTCCACACCAGAGATAAAAACTCATGACATATATCTGTGACACACCTTCTTTACAAAAGTTCATATGCTTCCTCAGAGATGTTTTCCAATGCTTGCCAACCTTCATCAGCAGAGCCAAATACCTCCTTAAGTATTACATCTCGATGCTCATTATTGTTTAATGCATCTTTGCTTTCACAGTTTTCCCAGAATCGCTTGATGAAACTAATGCAATCATCATTGAGTAAATACTTGCTCAATGGTACAACAGTTGGAGGGGTTGCCCTGCCTCTGTTGACAAAACTGGGGACTTGATACTGCCATTGGGGTCTCACTACAGAGTTACGTGCGGCATCATTGAGCACATTTACAAGATCACCAATTGCGGAGAAGAAGGTATACTTCGGATCATCAATAGACATGACAATGACATCAGTAGAATACAATTTCCCAGTGGCTGACGGTGTCTGTAGAGGAACATTTGCTCCATTAGAATCACGAAGCTGGGCAAGAAACATGATGTGACCAGCTGCCTTGTCACCTTCAGAATCATCCAGATAGCGTGTGATAGGGCAATGTAAGAAGGATTAATTCCATCTGGTTTGTAGCAAAATGCAAGACAAACTCCCTCGATTCCAACTTCCTTGTATCGCACAATCTGGTCTTTGGATGATTTAACTGATTTCAGAGGGCTGCGGTCTATAGCAGACTTTCTTGGGGACTGGCAGCTTTAGCTGGAGGTTTTCCCTTTGTCGGAGTTGATGGTGGCGTGTGTTTGCTTGCTGTGTTTGCCATGGCTGTTTTGTGAATTTGTTGATAATAGATATTCCCAAATTAAAATTATGATCACATCATTTGAGAAAAATATTCAACAATGATCAGGGAGTTTGTGTGAACAAGAATTTAAACAACATCTAAGACTGCAACGTCTTCTCCAAAAATTTCAAAATTTTAAAAAAAAGAAATGAGAAATTCTTTTCTCAATTTTTGTGACTCTGAGAAACAACGCTCTGATTTCTTGGAAAATTCAAAAAATTGTGTGTTCTTCATAAAAGGTATCTTTTCGAGAAATAGATACCTTTTGTGCCAGAGTCTACCTGTACCTTTACATATTAAATTCTTGCTCACTTGAAAGGAAAAAAATTCAAACGTTTTGAAGAAGCCATTCTGAGCTGCAGAGTGTACCAAAGGGAAAAATGTTTGAACGTATCATTTTTATATTAAACGTTAATACAAAATATTTCCAAGAAGCCAAATGAATTTTTCACGTATAATCACAGTGTAATTAAGCATTACAATGAAAGCATTCCTTAGTACAATATTCTCAACAGAATATTCTGAACTGACACATATATCAATATATAACAATCAGACTGAACGATGCAAACTGCATTTGCTCTTTGTTGCCAGCATCATTCTTATTTTGTTTTTCTTATCATAATTTTATTTTCATGGAAAGAGTGAGACATGTTCACTGTATTTTTCATTAGAGCAGAACAACAAGTGCGGTCTTCATACCACCATCATGACGTAACTTGGTGTCTCAAAAATTTCTTCTTCCAAAATAAATTACAACTTTCTTTCACTTGGGTTGAGAGTCAACAACAGAATGACCATGTCTCACTGTTAGAAGCATTTCCAGTTAGATTGCTGCTGAGATTGGCATTGCATAACAAAATCAGTAATTTCGAATTGAGAAACATCAGTTTGTCTGAAGCAATATTATATCATATTTGGAAAATCCAGCAACATCAAAAGCACAAAAGGATCCTATCACAATGAGTTGTGCTTGTTTCTTCGGTCAAACAATATTGCCGAAAATGACTCGCTCGTTCCGGTTTGGAGTAAATATAGTGATTCTACTTCAATGGCAGTGCCATGCATGCTCAGTTCCATATCAAAATTCAATAACATATAGAAAAATTATAGTATGAAAAAGTATTAAATTGTTGCAAATCTATATCTTATGTGTATATATCTCTGTCTGTTTTTTTTTCACATCTTTTTCTGTGAATACCAGATGAGTCCAACCTCAGGGTACAAGTATCCTCATAAAAGTCTCTAAAAGATTGGAGCCACCTAAAGCAGTAACCTATTCTATACCACTGATCCTTATTCGCTCTCTTGCCATAGACAAAGCTTGCTCCGTGTGTCATCATGATATCATCAATGGGATCAAGAACTGATATTGTAAACTTTCCACACGTGAAATGATGCCTTGGTGATGTGACATATGTGCTCTTTTTACCTTGAACATTTCCCAACGATGGAAACTTAAATGCAAATTTCATAGGTTTACTGCCCATTGTCAACACCAAGACATTTGAGCCAACAATCTGAGAATTCTCCCCACCACCAGAAGGATGCCCATTCAACGTGACAGATTTGCCAGAAACAACATTTTTGATGAATTGAACATTAAAATTGTCTCTGTGATAACCAATTTTAGATTTCAATGCTCCATAATAAAATAGCATTTGGCAATGTGTCGGTGGACTTCTTCTCGAAACTTCCGTGAGATAATTCCAACATGCTCTCCAGCAAATAAGACTAGCAAGAAAGGTGGAATTCTTCATAGGCCTTCCATGCCAATTGTCTTGATGGCGACCATAAGATGTGTAGTTTGGAAGTGTAACAATTTGCCTGCCTTGCCCCTCTCCATCACTACCACTATATTTATGCACTGATCGTTTCACAATTCCTTCAGATCTTCTTTTGGCTGATGTGATGTGAGGGACCCATTAATTATAGAGAAAGAAGGATTGTATATAACAATATCGTCAAGATATTTGCTTCCAGATATTCTCATGACTAGTGTTTCTTTGTCATCTGAAATTGTGGGAATAAGACTGTTGTCTACATCTTCAAAAACTCTTTCCAAAATAGTCCTGTCCAAACGACTGACTATGCCAATATTGCAACTCCAAAGCCCAATGTGACAATTGTTGCATTTGTAGCATCCATTGAAGCGCCCTTCCAAAATCACACCAAAAGTATCTGCATTGCATTCTCCATTTGTTTCTTCATCTGTCAGCTTGTAATGACATAAATCATCAATCAAAACCCATTTCTTTCTCAATTCAGTTGGCTTTTCTAAGAATGACATTTGAAGCTCATCTATCCTTTCAGCAATCCTTCTCGGCATCAAAGATTCAGTCCTCACCTCAAGCAGTCCAAATCCATTACTATTTCTCAGGCTACACAAATAAGTGTGAAAAGACAATTCGTCATCATCAAGCTTGGTCTGGTCCATATACTGAAAAACTGACTTGAGCAAGACATGCACACTACAAAAGCAAGTATTACTTAAATCGAATAAAAAGAAGCCATTTTCATTTTACACCACAAGATTACATACCAGACTCAGAAGTACCAGACTCAGAAGTATCCGTATCCATTATGTCAACTTCCCCATCAAATGTGTCGATCAACTTTTCACGAGGGCTGGATGAGGATGATGCTGCACTCTTAGAATCCAAGTCAGAAAATGTTCCATCGCTTGTATGAAAGATTTCATAGGAAGAAATGCTCTTGTCAGATTTGACAGATTCATCCAAACTCTCTTCCCCATCGAATGCTTCTTGATCAGAATTGACAACAAGTTCACTGTTAGTGTCTTCGCTAGCTGAACTGATGATATCTTGAATTTTGGTTTTACTTGCTTTTCCTATGAGAGAAATGAATGTATCATGAAAATGTTACTCAATAATTGAACACACTTTAAAGTGCTTACCTTGGACCTTTTGTCTCTTTTTTCTGACAGTCTTTCCCTTTTTGGGAACAAAGTCCGAATCAGAAGATGAAGCACTGTAATGATGGTCACTTTCTGACTCATATTTAAAACCACCTACATCAATGTTGTCGCTGTCAGTTGGTAGAAAATAACCACCTACGCTCAATCCAAATGCATTTACGTTGGTATTCCCATATTCATCATAGTCAGGATGGTGGCAACCCAAAACCTTGAGGCAAACGTAGTCAATATTCCCCAATCCAAATACATCATCTAGCAAAACCAAGTTACCCCGATGAACATCATATCTGTCTTCCAGTTTATTCGCCGATGCCTCATTCCTGATTTTTGCTTTGGTCATCTTATCGAACGTATCAAGATCATAATTGTCGGTTTCCTGACAGAATGACAAAGAAATGTTGAAAAGACTGTTGTTTCCCATTGTACTAGCAATCAACGGATAAATGGCGAAATACTGGGATAGGACAGGCAGATTCCAAGTGATGGCAACAGCAACAGTTCTGTTCCACGGAAGATATAAGCCTGCTGATTTCCACAAATTGGCGTATACATCCAATACTTTCCCTTCGCTAATGTGGAGGGGACCATTAACCTTCACATAATCTCTTAATGCACCCATTTGAAATTTTTGAAATTTCACCATGGTAACGGTTGTCAATCAGCATCTTCATTTCAGGGTATTGAAACTTGCAATGTTCATTGACTTTGTATGGGTCCAGACAGATCTGAAACTCCAAGGTAAGAAGGCAGTAAAATGCAAAGGGTTCCAAGCGCATGAACTTACTTGGTATAATAAGGTCTCTTGGAAGTCTTTGCACTTTTGGTGAAGAACGGTAAGTAAATTTTTTCCACGAGGAGGCAATGAATAAATGCAATGACGGTCTTTTTCACACAGTAATACTTCAGGATAGCCAGCATCGTCATTCCCAAGAGCTGCGGTAAGAATGTACAGACTTGGGTATTTCTCAGCACATATGTTAATGCGCCTCAAATCCCTGGCAAACAATGGCTTGAGTTTCACATCTGATTTTGGGTAATACATACCAATAAACAAGCAAGTCTGTAGTACTATGGACACAGAAAACAGATGTGTCAATATGGGGTAGTTTAATTTTAGAACATTAAAAATTGTCCCTCTCACCGTCTTCTTCTGCAAGGCCTACATCTTCACAACATTTCTTACACCACGCAAAGAACTCTTTTCAATACATCAGAAGGTGAGGGCTTTCAGAGCATACCTGGTCAAGTTTGTTTTTTTGACTTACTTGACTGCACAGAGCTCATTTGTTTCGATTTTTTCGTCACACCACCGCCAGAAGCCTCCTTATCGGTTTTCCTCTTGGCCTTGTGTTCAACTGGAGAAAAAAACCTTTAGATAAGTGTAACTGAATGAAGACGAAAATAGATTCAATAATGACTATACCTGATCCTGGCTGTGCCAGACCACTGGCAGAAGCCTCCTTGTCAACTTTACTCTTCTTTTTATATTGAGCTGGCAGAAAGAAACATAAGTTAATTGTGACATGATGTAAATAAAAAATTCAAAGACAAATATACCTGAACCAGACTGCTTCCCAGGATTCCCATACTTCTTCATCTCTGCAACAAAATCATCAGCAGTTGCAGACTCTCCAAAAGGCTTGCCATCACCATCGTTAACAAGAGAAAGAAATTTTCTCTTCATCAGAAACACATTAGCCTCCATAATTGCCATACAGAATGTCTTATTGTAATTGTGAGGATCACTGTTTTTGATGCAGGATTGCAGCTCTGATAAGGACCTCACAAACATAGTCTCCACCGCTTCCAGAACAACACACAGTGAAGAACCAGTACAACGCATCTGTGAAGTCAGTTCTGAAAGCAACACCTTTCACTTTGGAAAACTTTGGTATGAGGTCTTTGACCTTTACACCAGTTGCAATCAAAGTCTCAAGTTGCTTGGGATCTTCATCAGCAGGAACCACCCTCTGCACAACTGTGTCCAAATAATCAAAGCCACCTTGATTGGGAACATTAAACACCTTATGAAAAAATGACTTCACTTCCTTCTCTGGTAGAACGCTGTTTCTGAGTGATTGTGGAACAATAATAGTCAGTTTGGGTTCCATGCTGACATCCTCTTGATTATACCATAAGTCAAACACAGCAACACAAAGCTTTCCATCCACTATAAGAAAGGCTGCGCAAATTTGTTCAGAACTTTTGGAAGATTCCAGTCATTGAAATCACACAACCAAAGACTAAGGATATCCCCTTTGTATTTTGGCTTCCAATTTAGCACGAACGGCAAAATCGTCTTCGCCTTATCCTCTTGGTAAACACTCCAACCAGCAGCTGCCAGCACGTGTGCTATGTCAAGAAATGAATCAAGTGTCCTGGTAACTCTGGATTGTCCTCCAAAAAACTTAAAAACTTCGTCAAAAGAAGGCAGGCAGTACTGATAATGCTTTCCATCCGGACGCTTCAACACCACACAATACGACCCATCATGTGGATCCTTTTCGTCATCTTGCCCATCATTGCTATGGTTGCCTTCTCCAAACTCAACAATACCAGAATCAGATTCTAACAGCGAAGTACTGTGTGTGTGTGAAAGGCACTCAATCAATCTGTCAAATCCTCTCTGCACCAACAGGTTATGTCGTTGAAGTCCACTAAATCCAGTCTCCAAAATTTGCTGCTGTCGAGCTAGAGTGTCGGCCAAAGCTTGCATCACATTTGTCCAACTCTGACTCATTGTAGAAATGTTTTGAGAGAGATTCGTATCATAGGAAACAAGGGAAGTGGACTCATGGTGCAAATTGGGAATCCTACCACCTCCATGCAAAAAAGTGAGCACACGGCGGAATGTCTAAAAAAAACACCTTGTAAGAATAATAACACACAAAAATTCAACTTCACAAAAAAGACTCACAATAAACTCCTCATCTGTCGGTAAATAATTAGAATGATTTGCCTCTTGTAAATTTACACCAACATCAGGTGCCTCTTGCACAACAGTCGGCTTTATGATATCAAAGTAAGTCACAACGTGATGTATGTTAACAAAGTCACTATACAATGGAAATCACTTACATCAACTTCCTTCTTGCTGCTGTGACCAGCAATATCGATAGAAGCAGCACCATCTGTAGTCTTCTGTTCTTCAAACATGACACTATTGGTGATAATATGAAAAACAGTGTTGTTAGATGAAACAGCTCACAACTTATCAGCAACAAGCATTTGGAAAGAAATCGTCATCAAAGGATAGCAAGCACAACCAACACCACACACAACCATTGACAAGCATAGCACATCCATTATGGTGCAATATTACGAAACTACGAACCGCACGGAAGCACCATAGAAACAAACATGATAACCATACGCTAGAACTGTCACAATAATTCATAATCGTTGTGTCTCATGGAACTGTGACACAAACCTCTCAAAGCAAAAATAAATTATCAATCTTCTCACCCGACTACAAAAAAGGCAAGTATTACGTGAATGTACAACATCTGATAAAAAATGACACCAACATGACACACATCAATGGAAAGAGCTCACCTATTCCGTGTCCTATCTATGACCAAATATGATGGGTAAAACAGTGTGATGGATTTTGTCTGGCAGGCTGAATTATGAGAAAGCAGCATCAACAGTCATGATGAGAGAATTTTGATGCATCAACGAAGAACTAGCCCTATACCAAAAAGCACACATAAATGCAGCAAACATGACAAACTCATGAAAATTGGAACACCACGCCAACCTGACCCTGAATTATAAAATTCTGCCAAATTGTTGGTGGCATCCCAGCTCAAATTTTAACACCCCCCAAAATGCAGTAAATGAAGGCCAACACATTATTGATGAGTGACTTGGCAAGTACAACAATCATTGCTGTACCAAGGAGTAAGACCACTGGTGATCGTAAAAATATGTGTGCAGATAACACCCAACAATATGAGGAACCGAGAAACCACTACCACCAAACCAAATTTCTCACAACATAATAATATACAAAGTGACTAAAATGTCACATGACACGACACTATGCGACCATATACAAGCACTACAACAACACAGAAACAAGCAGAATAACCACCGAACAGAAATCATGCAATAAATGATGATTGTTGTGTCTCATGACTCTGACATAGAACTTCCTCAAGGCAAAAATAAAATTTTCAGTCATCTCACCTGTTGACAAATATAGCATTTTTTTAGGTCAGTGTATATCATCAAAGAAGAACATAGCACAGATCAGTAAAATAAACTCACCTATTAAATGTTGATCCTCCAGTAAACGGTGACGGGTAAGACAGGGTTGATGGGTTCTGTATGAAAGGATAATTACAAGAACAGATTGAGAATGTTCATGATGAGATAGTGTTGGACAATAAAACGCAGAACTAGACCAAGAGTGAAAATCAAACAAAGCCCCAACGAAAATGACACCATTCATACCAATGAAACAAACTCACCTATTCAATGTGAATCCTCTGTTCAAAAAATTGATGGGTAAAATCAGTGTGATGACTTTTGTAAGTCTGGCGGAATTACGAAGAAGCGGTGGAAATAGTCATGATGAGAGAGGGCTGGAGACTACAATACAACTCAACAATGTTGAAACCCCTTTTTACGGCAACTGAGACTCACAGACAATGCAACAACCACAATGAATCATTGCAACGGCCGGTGGACCAACGAAGACGCACCACAGCGACTGCATGAAGAGACGGAGAGCAACCAAAGACGACGAACCACATTCACCAAAACGCCAAAAGTCACCACCAGGACAACAGTATACAATACCAACAGAAGACCATGCAAACGATGAAGACGACTTCACTCTGGCACAGCAACGATGCAACAAAAACGTAAAGTCCAACTGGCGAACCGGAGACGACGCACCACTGCCACCACAAAGCAAAGACACTTCGCCATAACAACACCCAACACAATCACTTCAGCACACCACCCAAACAACGAGATGATCTGATTCCACAGCCATTAAGACATACCGCTGCTAGGATGATGACAATTGCCGAAGCCACAGTTACATAAAGCAAGCTTACCAAACAGAGTGATTAAACAGCTTGTGTTATTGGTTTGCACGCAAAAAAATTGAAAACTTCAAGAGACTTTGCCTGTATGACAGCAAACACTAAAAAATAAAAGATAAAAACTTCAAAAGACTTTGTATATATGATATCAAACACAATGATATGATGTCTTCATGTAAAAACACGCCACACGGCAGTTAGAGTACAGCTCACAAGACTAATCTATTGCCCAAGTAAGAAATACATTCACGTTCAATGATATAAAAACTGCATAGCCGTAGTTAGGACTCTTATTCATCGTCATTTTTCACGATCAGCAAGAATATAACAACACGTCACACGATAGCTCTACTAAAACTCACACGACTACTCTATTGCCCAAGTAAAATGGGCATTCACTTTAAAAACTTTATAAAAACCGCATAGCTTGAGAAAGTGTGTTCTCACACTGTCACTACCGTCATATTTAAGGCCCAAGCTAACTATGACCAAAATCATTGGCTGCTTGAAGCGATAAGCACATTACTTTACTAATTATCTATGACTTCAATTCTACACTCTCAGCCATACAACGCATCAAGTGCTAAAAAATCTTGCAGCGGCTGCTAGTAATGGTATTTTTTATAAGAAGGGTTTCAAGAGGGTTTCAAGTTTTAGCACGTGGCTCAGCCTCTAGAATGACATCATGAGCTCATCACGAGCTCACGACGACATATTTCACGACGTCCCCGTCAAACGCTCGACACCATGATGAAATGAGACGACGTCAAATATGAGACGCTCCCTCCCCTCCTCACTACTAGCTACCTGCAGCCACGTACGTCCTCACCCATCCCATTTCTGCATTGCACGTCGAGCAATTTCACTGTATTGCAATATATACCACCGCAATCGGCCTCGCCGCCACCCCATCAAGATCCCTCCGTTGACATGGTATTCCCCGAACTTACAAACATTCGCCTCACAAGCCGACAGCGACGCGCCATCCAACGAACGCATCCCACACGACAAGAAAGGGTTGGCAACGCCATTCGTTCTCTCCAAGGAAGCGGCGACGGCCTCGAAAGATTATCCCATCTCTCAACGGCTATGGGCATTGCCTCCTTCCATTGCCATTCATCTTTCGATTGGGAGTGTTTATGTTTATAGTATGTGGACTCCGGGGATGTCTAAGGCACTTGGTGGGTGTTTGCTTTTTAGTGAGGTTTAGGAGCTGTTACGTGCGTTGTGGTTGGTGTCGTTTATTTTTTTTTGGTGACTTGCTGTGATTTATTAAACTGGGTTATTTGTAATTGTGGACTTTGGAACAAAGGTGCCTTCAAATAACTTTGGAATGTCTTGATATTCGAAGGATTTCACGTTTCGTTCGTTCCCGGCGAAACAGAGTCAATAATATATGGGCTCCAAGGAGTTAAGAGGTGTGATACTGCGTCGTGGCTCGTCTATTTGTCTGAGTTTTGTTGATCAAGATTCGCCACGTGGTTTCAACTCTGTTCTTCTGGGATGTTGACGTGCATTTCTTTTGCCGCAGAGTACATACATTCTTTCGAAGACGCTTGAATGCAATGGCCCCGTATTGGAGTGTAAAATACATGTTTTCTCATCAACTCATTTGATTCATTCCTTGTTCATTCAGTCCAATCATTCAAGTTTTTGCTGCATCCCTTGCTTCCTTTGCCTTCCGACTTGTTTGGTTAATTGCTTCTTTTCTTACACAATTTATTGCCATTTACTTTATTCCATCAACACACCTGAATTTCAACACGTCCTTCCAACTCAATTCGTTCAAACCCAGGAGTCATCGCCGCAGCGCCTCAAGACTGGACACACCCCACCCTCCTCCCCATTTTCAGCACCGCCGCAATAACCCTAGGCATCACCACATCCACCCTCGGCTCATGGATCGAAAGCATCGGACCCCGCACCGCCGGCACGATAGGTTCGGCTCTCTGGAGCGGAGCCTTGCTCACCACCGCCGCCGGCGTGCACTACCATTCCTTACCAATGCTCTACTTGGGATACGGGATACTGGGCGGGATGGGATGGGGCTTCATGTATTTGACTCCCGTGACGAGTGTGATGAAGTGGTTTCCCGATAAGAGAGGACTGGCTACTGGTATCGCGCTCTCTGCGTTTGGAGCTGGTGCGGCATTGGCACCTAGTTTGATACATGCTTTGGTGGATTGGTTCTCGATTAGTCCGGAGTTTGTGGGGGAGTGTGTGTTGACGGGCGGTAGGGTGGGTGAGTGCGTTGAATTGAGTATTCTTGAGGATGGGTCGCAGGTAGTGGCTTTGAATTCGCCGGTGGGTGTTCCGGGAACACCGGTAGTCGTAGCGACGGAAGCGGATATTGCCAAGGCTGTTGGTACGATGGGAAGTGAGGGACCAGGAGTATATACGATTGGTACGGGGGATACAGGAGTGGCAAAGGCGATGGGGACTTTGGGTGTCATGTATGGATGTTTGGGTGCAATTGGGTCAAGATTCATGATGATCCCTCATCCGGAATGGAGCCCGGATCAAAGTCGTGCGGCAGAAGAAGTTACGACACAAAGTGCCCCAGTAAATTCAACAACCAACAATAGCCCTGGCTGCAATTTTGAAGACAGCAGTAACAACTATGGTCTCCCAGCAACCTACGTCACCACCAACACAACGCAATTTCCCTTACTTTGGCTATCAGTGTTTGGCAATGCCACCGGAGGATTAGCTCTCCTATCGTCGTCGAAGATCATGCTCACTGATATCTTTGCAGGAGTAGCACCCCAAATTGTCACACCGGCCTTCAGCACCGGTTATGTCTCTGCGTTAGGCATTGGTATGGCTTTGGGAAGATTTGGTTGGTCGGCCATTAGCGATGTCATTGGGAGAAAGAATGCATACGCATTGTTCGGATTAGGGTGAGATTAATGTTGCAATTTAGTCGTTTGTCTGGATTGACGACATCCTCCTCAAGTGCATCCTTTGTGTGCGTTCATTCGATTCGTTAGAGTTCCAATCGTAGGGATGGCCCCGTATCTATGCCATACAGTCGTCGACATAGCGGGGAGTGGCAGTTTAACAAGCGAAGAAATCCATGTCATGCCCTATTTACTAACGTTCTACTCTGGATCCGTTCTAGCCATCACCTTTTACGGAGGCATATTCTCCATTCTACCAGCCTACATTGCCGACCTATTTGGTCAGAAACACGCCGGCGCCATTCATGGCAAGGCGCTGACAGCATGGGCTGCCAGTGCAGTCGCGGGCCCCATGGGTCTGGCATACCTTCGTTCACACTCTCAAGAAAATTCGATACAGGAGCTACTGAGTACAATCAACGTCCATGATGCGACTGCGCTGGAACGATCGTTCGGATGTTCCATCCACGACGAAGCCACAATTGAAAAGCTGATTGATGCAAAAACTTTGACAATTGAAAAGTTGATGGAATTGGCTCCTCCTGGAACTGTGGACCCTACTCCCTTTTTGTATGACTCCACGTGCTATTTTGCTGCGGGTTTAATGAGTTTGGCGTTCCTGAGTAATCTTGCAATCAGACCTTTGGATCTGAACAGAGCCATGATTGACATGCAGACAAAGAAGATCAAGTAGTGGTGTGACAATGCTGCACAGTTTACTCTTCTTGAAATACTGTTTTTCGTGCTGTATGTATTGTAAATTAGTAACTTTGCAAAGGTATTGATAGTCATTTGTAGCTTATAGAAACAGTCACAGTAGTGTCTCTCGTTGTTTGACAACTCCGCTACAAACGAGCATCAAGTGAACAATCAATCAACGCTTTACCTTTCCCTCCACTCTTCAAGCATTTGGATCCATCTCATACCCATTCCTATCGAACAACTTGGGCTTCAGCTCCCCCGTCTCCGAATTGAGTTCGACATCAAGAGTCCCACCCAACACCTTCATAAATGCACCGTGATGTATGTATAACTTTGGTAGGTTGTCATTCCAGCTCTCAGCCGGAGGTTTGGGTGTTATTCCGTCTTCGAGTACTTCGAGTGAGACTCTTTTTGAAAACATAATGAAAGATGGTTGTAAAGTCAAGATTGTAGTTGTAATGCATGTGGATAGAGATTTTTCAAGGCAATGCAATGTGTCACGTAACGTCATCTCAAATAATAAAACAGTACAACTCACCCCTCGTCATCCGCCGTCAGCTCTTTCTTCGCATCTTTGATCAAATCAAACTTAAACGCCATTCTCAATGCATGCTGCGAACTGATCTCATATTTCAACATGATCCCCTCCGACTTCGTCGCGGCGATTAATTTACGAAAGGTTTCGCGCGCTTTGGGAGTTAGATGTAGCGCTGCCTTGCGTGGGATCATTTTGCGTGGGCTATGTGGCTTTTTCGTGGAGAAGTAGGAGTTTATTGTTTGGATGGGAGAGGACGCTTTCAACATTTCTGTCAGTCCTATTGAGTTGTTGAATGGTGCTGTTTGAGAAATCAATTCTTTACGAGTGAATTTGGATGGAAGTCCACGAGAGGAGAGACATCGCCGTGTGTGTTTCGTATGTCTGTCATGTTGTGGAATCGATGCTTGGTGTTGCTTGGGCCGTTCGAAAATACAGTGTATAGATGAAACTGGCGCGGGAACGAAAGATGAATAAGTCCGTCTCGTGTGCGGTAATGAGCCGAATGACTGCTGGTTGAACGCACTCAATAGTCGTCTGCTTGGGCTACTCATCGTTTTTTGATTTGATCTTTGCTCGCCAGGTTCGGGTGTAGGGAGGTGTAGGGAGGGTGTAGGGGTTCGGACTCCGTCGGACTTGAGATATGGAAGAATACGAAGAATACGATGGACTACCTCTCTGTTATTGTGCTTCTTCCAGGGAACTGAGTTCTATTGGCGATTATACTGATCGAGACTGATTGCGTTGGCGATTTTACAGATTCCTCTATGCACATATATTAAATATGCCGTGGTTATGATAATTGACGAAGTCTTAAAGAGGGTGCGAACAACCTATGCAGCGAATGCTCTGTCATCTTTTTAGAACGTGATGAGTTCGGTATAGTACGGTACAATAGAGTTAAATGAAGGTAAATCACAAAGAAGCCATGAGTCCCAAAAAAATAGAGTTGTGTCCCGTTCTCATCCCGGACGTTTCGCCGAGATTGGGATTGTCCCGGGATGGGACTCAACGGGATCGGGATCATCCCGGGATTCGGCGGGATTACCAAATATCCGGGATTGACCGGGATTTTCCCGGGATGTACAGGGATATAGCCGGGATGTTGGATACCTGTCCAAATATTGCACGAAAAGTGCACGAACAAAAAGACTCACAAATGTGTAACATATAACAGGTTCGTGCTAGCAGGTACAATACACATTGTATCGTGCTAGCAGGTACAATACACATTTTATGGGATGCTTGCGTTCGCGAAGATCTTATCTTTTACTGAGCTAAATCCTACATAGAATAATCTTATCTTAATCATAGGTATAGTACGTAACATACATCTGAACAATCCGTTCATGACGTATGAACATACAACATATTGTACCAAGTTCTGCACGTAAGTACGTCACTCTTCATCCCGGGAATCCCGGGATCAAGGGTGGCGGGACGGGATGGCAATCTCGGCCGGGATATCCCGTCATCCCGGTTTTTAATCCCGGACGAGACACAACTCTACAAAAAAAGATGACGGCTTGAAGCAAACCTGATCTAGGATTGGGTAAGAAAAGCACCTTGTCGCGCCGTCAAGCCTCGAGTCATTTTCATTAAGCAAATCCCTGCAGTGAGTGTATTATTTTAGACACTACTAAAGAACAACAGCATTCACTCATGTCTCTGTCTGGAAGTCTATGAAGATATCACCACAGTTTGGCTGATACTGTCGCAGTTTAACACCTGCCATCTTGAACATTATCCGACTCGCCCGACACGCATCCGTATCATGATAAAAATCATTCAAATACACAACTTCACGAATGCCACTCTGGATGATCACCTTCGAACACTCATTGCAAGGGAACAAGGCCACATAAATCGTAGCACCTCGAACATTGGCACTGCATTTATTCAATATTGCATTCACCTCTGCATGGACGACGTAAGGATATTTCTTGTGCAAGTCACAATCTGCCGATCGCGCCCATGGCAAGTGTTCGTCGGAACACCCCCGTGGAAACCCGTTGTACCCTATACCGATGATGCACTTCTCGGTATCTACGATACATGCACCCACTTGTGTATTGGGGTCTTTGGATCGCATGGCGCTGAGAAAGGCTACTGCCATGAAGTAATCATCCCATGATAGGTAGTCTGCTCGTTTCTTAACGGTGGCTTTGAATGGATTGAAGTTTGCCTCGCGTAGCATCAGACCGAGATACTTTTCCATTTCGTCTTCGTTCTGGTGTCGATCCGTAGTGCTATTGGTTTGTTCAATGTGCTTATTGACAGATGCACCAATTCCAAAAGAAATGTTGATGAAGGGGACAGTTGGTTTCATTTTTGTCATTTTCACTCCGGCTACTTCGAATAGGATTCGACTTGCACGTGATGAGTCGGAATCTTCGTTGTCATCTTTTACGTACACTATTTCAGTAATGCCAGATTGGATAATAAATTTGGCACACTCATTCGCTTCGACGGATCAAACAGGTCAAACGGATTATACTACTGTTTGGCGAAAGAAACATAAAGAGACCACTGCTAGACCACTGCTTTGCTACTTACATGGAAAATTTCGCACAAACATTCTGCCCCCCACAACATCATTACTACACTTGTTGAGTATTGCATTGATTTCTGCATGACATAAAAATGGATCTTTCGTGTGCAGCCACGGCAATGTTTCCTTCGAATCTCCATTCCAGCCATTCTCCGCAATAGCAGACGCCCATGGTAAGCAGTCATCGGAACAACCTCTCGGAAAGCCATCATATCCGATGCCCACAATCCGCCCCATTTTATCAACTATGCATGCCCCATCGCGTGAACTCTTGGAGGGATGAGGATCCTTCGATCGCCGTGCACTCAAATAGGCGACTGCGAGGAAGTAATCATCCCACGAGAGATAATTTTGTCGCTTGGATGTATTCTCCGGGGAATTTATGTCGTATCCTCGTGATTCTTTGAGTATCATTTGACGTATTCGTTGTGATTCGGGATCGGGTGTGTCGAGATTCTTGGGGAGAGATGTCATGCTATGGATATTGATGTTATGATCGAGATATGCACGTTGTATAGATTGATACGGCGATTGCCCATCCGATGATGATAAACACAAGTGAGGTAGAAGTGATAATGCTGTTATGAAGCGCTTGAGGATCGAGCGGAGGCAATTCATTCAAGTTTGGACGGCAACAGTGGACCGGCAAACAATGGTTAGACTCTCTCTCCAAGCTTTAGCACAGTAGAGTAACTCTCAGTTGCTTCATTGGCAATCCGGGTAGTTGTGAAAGGTTGTGAATGATTGGAAAAGTAGTGGCGATGGCAGAGGGCTGGCAGAGGGCTGGCAGAGGGCTGGCAGAGGGTATTGATATAGGATTTTATCCTGTCAAGATTTTTTCTAAAAATCTTAGTTTATCACTGAGTGATAATTGTTCTTCTCCTTCTCCACATGAGACACTTTTTTCACTTTTCGCTATTATTGGTAACATCTATTTATTTCCTCGCACATTACCTGTAAATATGCCATTTTCGTGTTCAACACGCATGGGTATTCAATCACTGTTGATTTGTGATTACCTTAAAAAATATATCTAAAATTAATTTATAAGATGACCAAAAATTACGGGGCTTGACTGCTATTGATTAGGCCTTTCTCGATCACAATGGTTTTAATTTAGAGAATAAGTGATCATGAGGCCAATCCGCCACCGCTTTGGTCGAAGGCACTGTTCCGTGATTCCCACTTTCTGGGGGTAGTATATTGCCGAATCGCGGTTAAAAATACCTAACACGATATTGTAAAGCACAGCACTAAAAAAGTCGTGCCCGTGCGCGCCGCGCGAGCGAAGCGAGCGCCGCGCCCACGTTAACTGGCGGCCACTGTTATAATTATCTTCTTTTTAACGAAACAAGGCGAATTCCTTTTTGCGTGCTCTCGCTGCTGCTAAAAAATCTTGCATCGGCTGCTTGTAATTTTATCGTCAAGAGTTGTGTCCCGTTCTCATCCCGGACATTTTTCCGGGAACGAGATTGTCCCGGGATTAGACCCAACGGGATCGGGATCATCCCGGGATTCAACGGGATTAAATTAATTTCGGGATCCGGCGGGAGCCGGGATCAGCTGCGATGGGGGCGGGGATGATAGCGGATTGGGTTCAAAACATGATTTTGTTTCTTTGTCAAGTATTACATTCTACAATAGGACGTATCAATAGTGATAAGTTTAATTTGAAAATACATGACTTAACTAAAAGTCCAATAGATGATCATTTTGGCCAACATCACCTTCACTATTGTCTTTGACAAAAGGAATTAAGTACTTCATTTCACGTTCCACCATAAGGTGCAAATGCTCCTCTGTCTCCTCCTTTTTCAAGTTGTAGTAGTGTTTGTGCAAAACTTTCACGCTCTCTCTGACAAACATCATTCTGCCTATAAGGGCATCCTTAAGTCTTTCACAGCGAAAGGAAAGAATTCTTGCACCCCGGCTCCTAACCCATTCAGATGGGTCAGATGTGGCAAGGAATGTTCGAGAAATGTTTGAAACATAAGGATATTTCATGTGATCATCTTTCCACCACTTCAGTGGGTCATTGAACGAATGATCATCATTTTCCATTGGACAAGCCCCACTATTAACATCAATCAAACAACAAACAAGGTCAGATTGACAAGTAAGATAGATTGTGTTATCATTGTCATCATCTCAGTTGGTGTTAGAACCTTGAGTATTCAATCTGCGAAACATTTTATTCATCTTAGTAGCATGCTTTGCTTGCTTGGTGTTAGTGGGAGGTGGTGGTGTGCGATGAGAAATTTTTGACACTGAAGCTTCAGGTGGAGAGTCATCAGCTTTGTTCTGTTTGGATGCTTTTGCTTTAGCACTCATCAAGTCAACAATATCAGACTTCAACTGCTCAAAATCTGCATTTGTATCATTCTAGGTAACATGGGAGCACCACGTGGATCAAGAAATGATGCAATGAAAAAATACTGATGGATTACAACATCACCATTGCCACTACCAGTAACATCTTCACGATAGTATTTCAGTGTGCCATGTTGAAAATCTGCAGGGGTGTATCTCTTATCAAAGTCTTCAAGCAGAATTCTTGCCAGATTTACCACAGAAGGTTCCGCATAGTCACTCTCAATAACTTCTGAATACAATTGCTGGATTTGGTAGACAGCCACTGGAACTAATGATCCAGTAACATAACGTTCACCATCAAGAATATGCTGAAACTCATCCATTGTTTCAAATGTGATTTTAATCTGATGCAAGACCTTCCACTCATCATCACTTAAATCATGGCATGTGATCTCCTCTGCTGCAGTGAGAGACTTGCAAGCCCTCTTCAAGAATCTCAAATGACAGATACTATGATAGGTAGACCACCATCTGGTCTCAACATCTTGGAGGTTTTATTTGGATTTTCCTGCTCTTTATACATTCGTATATCTGTTGTCTTCTGAAAGTCAAGCAGTTTTCCCATCCCTTGTGTGGAACTTTCAAAGAACGCAATTAGGTTCCTTGCCTTCTTCATGGCTGAGTCTACAAGTGGCACATTTTTTGCTGCCAAGGTATAAAATGAAACAAAGAATAAACTGTTAATAATGAACCATAAAAATGAATTACAAGAATGAAAAGATGGAAGTCATTGTTGACACTCACAACTAACTGCAGTTGTTGCCTTATGATGAAAGTTATGGTCTGTACAATGCCCATGCCTGCGTCCATTTGAATGATAATACTGCCTGAGCTTTCCCATATTGCCAGCAGTATTAGTGATTCCAATTGTATCAAGAATCACTGTTTATTCTCCATGAAACTTACCTAGTACTGATTGAATATCATTGTAAATGAACTCCCCAGTGGTATGTCCCTTGAACACCTTGAAATCCAACATACACGACTCCATTTGCCAGTCTTCAGTGATGAAATAAGCTGTCACTGTGGAATAAGTCTCATCATTTGGACCTGTCTAATGATTGGTGGTCCATGCAATTTTGAGTTCTTTCATCTCAAGGAGTGTAGGTTTCTCTGCATATCTCCCATGATTCATCACCTCTTCACGAATATCCCTTCTGTCAATGTTTGTTACTTGATTGGCCTTCTTGTTTAAAGGTTTAAAGATGTTATGGAATGTAGGCCTGCCAGACAGGTAGAATGGGACAGCCTCTTCAATCGTCCAAGATGCTGCAGCCACTTGGACTGTTTCTTGATTGCATCCAAGGTACAGTACTGTTCTTTTGGCTTTTTGGGGATGATATTTGTAAGTGTGGTGCCAGCATCTTGATTTACTGGCATTTTTGTATGATACCGTCATAGTTTTTGCGGTGGTGAATTTGAAGATGACGTTTCAGCCCAGAGGTGGTGCCTCCATTAAAAACAGCCGTGTCTCTATGGCAGTTTTTCTCTTCAAAACACAGAAGACATGCTGCTTTATCTTTTTTCAGAGTGATGGCAAGCATTGAACTTTCAAAGTACATCCACCATTCAGAGTTCAACCCTGCTGGCGAACATAGAAACTACTCTGGGTCATCAAGAGCAGCAGTATCTCCTTCCATACCAACCACCTTCATGGACTCAGCATCATCATCACTTGGCAAGGTGGATTGTTGCTGCCGGGATGATATGGTTGACCTCTTGCGTAAAGGTGTTTCATCATGAGCAGGAGGTGAACTCTTGTTGGAAAGAGTTGCTTCTAATGTTATCATTTTATTCTGACTTCTTCCAGGTTCAGAAGGAAGAGATGATATCTCAGAAGAAACAGGAGGAGGAGAAGTGAGTAGTACCACATTAGATGGAGTGAGTCCCTCCATGTTCATTTCATTGCCCCTATCCCTTGTAGCTCGCTTCTTCTCTTTCATATATTCAACATCAAGATGTAACCATTTGATTGTTAGTTACTTCATCCAATATGAATCAGAAATAGAAATGACAATTAATTTTCATTATTATTAACATGTGGTTGCTCTGTCAGTATGTTTAAGTACGTCACTCTGAATCCTGAGAATCCCGGGTTGAAGGGTGGCGGGACGGGACGGGATGGTAAGCTTGGCCGGGATATCCCATCATCCCGTTTGTCAATCCCAGACGAGATGCAAGTCTAGGTATTGTACAGCAACCTCCTACCAAGTATACCCCTCCGGGTTCTTCCTAATTCAAGTGACCTACGGTCCAGGCGGAGGTAAACGGTCTAGACAAAGTATGTGAAAATTATTTGAAAATAATTGAACATGGAGAATTATGTAATTTTTTTGGTGTTCTAGTTTCGGTCCAGGAGCAAACAGCCATGGGCATGAGGCCCAACTCAACAGCTCTCTCGGAGATGGCTTCTCATCTTGGAGGGAGATACCTGTAGGTTTTAGCAAGAATACGTCAGTTGGCTGATGGCACTGACGGTACGTGGCATACACAATGTCTACCCAAGTGCGTACCAATGTACTTTACTTAGACCCCATTTTTGTGAATACTTAACTTCCTCCTTTACACAAAATGACCATATGCATGGGCAGGACACTGGCCTGGAGCTATACAAGGCTATAAATTAGGTTTTAGTGTTGGGTACATGGGAAATTTACAGGTTGGGGAGGTGTAGTAGTTACTAAGGTACTTAGCTTATGTAGATGTGGTGCATAACAACTAAAGGCACGTTGGTGAGCTCACAACCAGAAAAATCGGACAAGGTGATGGGATGGAATTGGTAGAGAATCTCTTGGGGGCATACCAGTGCAAAAGAAGAAGAAGAAGAAGAAGAACTTTTACTATCTGGTCTGTAAGGGTGTCCAATTATGTGGTGCAGACTGTCGGTGCAGCCGTGCTAGCTTCAAGTGATCAACTGTAAGACACAAAAAGCACCACATGGAATATTGTAATGCAGAATCATTGGAGTGTAAGTGCAAGGATCATTTTAAGGCAATGAAATAGGAGTTGCAGAGGGATGCTCAAGAGATGATTGAGGAAGGGGTGTTTGTTGAGGGAGTTGGTATATTTATATGAGACTGTTAAATGCAATAGGAGCACTCCTGCTCTGTCATTGTCATTCATCTGTCTGATGGACAAACATGATGTCACAGGTGGAGTAAAAATATTTACAACCTTATATTGATTGAAAGATCTCTTTCTGAGCTTTCAGATGGTGTTCTTATTTTGTTTGTTTGGACTGTTTTTTTGTGAGTTATGGTTAGTGGAATGCAATGGATTGGAATGATCCGATCCATTCATCCTTGTAGAAAATTGGTACGTTTCTACAGTATTACATTTAAGTTACTTTGTTTGCACCAAAATTCTTATTTTAATTTACTCAAAATATTTTTTTGGAATCAACCATCTGGCCGGCTGGGTATTGTGATACCACTAGGATACATAGTGCTCCTATTGTAAATAGCTGTCTTATATGTTACTGCCAATAAGCTAATGGATGTACAACAGACACTAGGTACCCAAAACGAATGTTTGGTACTGACGCGAATAGCATCTGGGCATTTGTATGCTGGAAACTTTGACTGGGAAGCTGCAACACAAAATAAAATAGGGGGTTTACTTCTAATGCTAGGCTCACCAAAATTGGGGGGACATACTGTGGGAGAGGGGGTCTACTTCATAGGAGGTTCATGTATGTGGTCCCTGTGTGGTTGTGCAAGAGCTACTGCAACATCCAGAACAGGATCATGACATCATTTGTCTTCGGTACAACAGAATAATTGATTTTTACCCATGATAGCGGTACTATCCTATTGTGACACTGACATAGGCCAAGAATCAGCCTTTTTGTTCCCCTGGGTACAAAAGCTAAAAGGAGCATTCTCAGGACTCCCCAGTAGGAGAGTCCACCTCGTGATGGCATGGACTCCCCAACATAGAAGTTCAGAACCCCAAACAAGAGAACACACTAGAGAAGGGTATAAACACCCTTGAGAAGGGTATGAACATACCACTTTTGTGTAGGATCTACACAATGATTGTTTGCATCGTTTGGATTGGAAATGCAGTTCCACTGCCCTTCCATCCTCACAATTGTAACAAAATAAGCTCATAAAATCAAATCTTCGAGATCTGTCGAAACGACCTATAATTTTCGCATGATATTTTTTTGCAACGAAACGGCTCAGGTCAGACACATGTCGTTATAAGAGGGTATCACAGAGGGGTACCGTACCACTCTATACTAATAGCCTGGAGCCCTCATGACAAATGTCAGTTCACATCCCAGCTACTGCCCTCCATCTTCAGGTAAAAACTAAGTGTGAATTTTAAATTTTGTAGCTCAACAGCTGTGTTACATTTGAATTGTCTTGACCTAGACTCATGGGAGTAGCTAACTGACAATCCCAAGTGTGGTTGAAAAGACGAAGGCAAAGGACAAAGGTGGAGAAGAGAGGCAAAAGAGGTGGAGGAAATCTTGGGGAGAGGGGTCGGGCATTGCAGAAAGATCAATCTATCAGGAGATGCAGCTGTCACATTTGGATGTGAGTATAGCAATGATGTTAACGTAGGGGTATTGAACAGATGATGGTATAATCACAAAATCAACCAGTGGCATCAAAGAGACAGAAGGAGTAGGAAATGTACTTCAACTACAGTAAGTGTTTTTGTTTTAATTTTAAGTACATGTGAAAATAGTAAATTTTCTTTTGCATCATCAATTGTGCATCATATAAGATATCAAGTATTATCAGTGAATACTAACATTTGTCAAATAATCAAATGGTTGATTTGTGCCTATCAGTTTGGTAGTTTGTCAAATTTGGTCTATCAACTGCAAACAGGATTGTGGACATTCCATTTGGTTTGTCGCACTTTATTCATTGGTTGCTCTATCCATTTCAAGTACTTTCCTTGTTGTATGCTTGCTTTGCTATTGATCACAACGAGAAGACTTGGTGAGCCAATGTTCACTTCACTGTAAAGCGACAGCACAAACTTTCTGGAAAAAAGTGGCAGTTCAAAGCAATTAAACAAACTTGATATGTTACTTTATGGAGGCTCAGAGAGACTGTGAGTTGGTTTTGTAGCATTGCTGTGTAAGCTAGACATTGGCAATATTGAACTATATAGACATGTCAGTGGATTGGATCTCATGCATTACCAATACCAAATTAACAGTACCAAGGTAGGACCAACATCATATTGGAGGTTAATGTCTTGACCATAGAGGGAACGAGGTTTGGAAGAAGGATGAACTGTGATAAGTAGAGGAAGAGGGGGAGGGCAAACGTCCATACATTTCTATGGATCTGGTGATGTATTCATCACTGGGGTCGTGGGTTGTCAATGGCCATCTGTCTGTGTGGTACAACAAAAAGCAAAAATCAGGACATTCTTGTATTCAAAAAGGATAAGGATCAGATAACATGAAGCACTAAAAATGGATCAAACAGTTGTAGCTCTTACATTCTATATTGATTGAACACAAAACAGGCTTATCTCATAACAACACACAATTCACAGTTGATATTTGAAACCCTGATACCACATCTTGCAAAGTTCCACATGAAAGTACTGTAACAATATTCTAAGGAATGTATTGACCTGTCTTGATATGGAAATGTTTTACGGAGATGAAAACCAAAAGTCAAAGTACACTTGAACAACATAGGAAGCACCCACAATAACTTCTGTTTCAAATCTATCTTGAGTGGAGTTATTGTTTAGTTCTGGCAACCCCAAAAATATGCTAGCAGACAGGTATTTTGTTCTGTGTACAAAACATGGTATCCTTACTACATTACAAGTACCCTGACCCAGCAACATTTCATTCTCTGGGTCTCAGCAATCCGACAATGTCTTCTGGACCTCTAGGTGTTGTCTTTTTGTTTGAAATATGTTGCCCACCGGCGGTGGATTTTGGTATGAGGGGGATTTTGACGTTTAAAATTCATTTGATCACATCAAAATCTAAGCATTTTGAACCACTCAAGAACACTAAGAGATTGTGCTCCCAAAATTTTCAATTGATATGGTCCAGTCTGCTTATGCATTGAGCATACTTTGGAGATTCATGGCGATGATGAAAGTATGGACATTTATGAAGTAAGGGAAGGAAAATCGTCCTTTGAGTGGCAGTGAATTTGTTATAGTTGGGCAAATTTGAAGAGGTGATACATAGGTATGAGTTAGAAATTTGCAGAGAGTCATACCTTCTTGAAACAATCTCGGGTTCAGCAGGATATGAGAGCTGTCTGGTAGACTGTCTGGTTTGCAAAGACTACATGATACATCGTTTATCCATTCTAACTTCACCATCACTAGAGAACATAGATCTACCATTACATGAAATTTGTCCCTTTCATATCAATACAACCGCAAAACTAATAACTAACTCATACTATCCAAGTCACTTGGACTCCTTTCAAAAATCACAGACAAAACATCCATTCAACACTTGAGGGGGGCAGATCATAAACAGTTTTCACCCAGTCTAAATGGCTCTTAAAAAAGCAGAAATCAGCATATTACAAGAATTTTGACTTTTACGCAACATTTCAATTTGTGTACGCACACTATTCATGGCTTGGATTCAGGGAAACATACATGATATGGGACAAAGACAAATAATCTGATCTGATATTTTAACCTGCATGCTTATCAAAACAAGACATGAACGAAGTATGAATAAAGGATGAGAAATCAAAGTGGAACATGCCATGACAGGTGATTAGTCACATTATGTATGGTAAATGACAGCATGTAGAGATACTTTGATCATATCTGATTTTTCAAGTACCTGTTGTGATTTGCAACAACTACACAAATCAGGTAACAGCATCACATTTTCTTTTGTATGTGTGATTTTGTGTGACTGGTAAATGTCTAGTTTGTCTTAAACTGCATTACTGACATCCTGCACAGGTCGATAGCAATTTCAAAAAATGCAGAGCTATATGCCTACAGTAATTTTTTACAGCTAGCAAAACAACTAGTGACATCCAATTGAAGAAAATTAAAAATCAACTTGTTATATTAAGATCCCCTTTTAAAATGAAAGCTCTAAAACTTGTCTATTCATAAGTTTTGTTTATAATCAGGGCAATAGTCACAAATCTTCTGACACCCAAATTAAATTTTCCACTTCATCTCATCATCAGCAAATAGGTGCAATCATGTTTGCAACAATAGAAAAGTGTCATAACATGTATTGTGGTACAAATTTACATCCCTGCTATTATTTTATTAGGTGCATTTGTAACTGACAACAGCATATTTTGTATAATGTTAATTGGAAAACAGCTGTTGGTGGATAGGTGTTTGAGCCATTTTATTCCAAAACTAATGTGTTTTTATTGAGACATTCATAAACAGGTGACTAGAAACACAACAATCATTTATCATGCCTTTTTCCATGCTCTTTGGTTAAATGCAATTTCATAACTATCCTAATTTTAGCCTGGTTGTGGGAAAAAATGACAGAATCAGTATTACTATCTTTTACTTTGATGTCACTATTCATAATGCTGGTTGCATTATTCCAATTTGGCAGCACCAACATGAATGTAGATGAGAGTATTAAAATCAGTTGTTATGAATGTTGGATTACCCAATAGTCATATTTATCAGTACGACATTGATATTTGACGAAGCAGTGTTCATCAAATCACAGTATAAATATTGGCACCCATAAATTGATGTGCAATGTAAAGACTGGTATGCCATTTAATGAAAAATGGCTTACCAATACATGCAATGGAGAGTATGTAAATTGGTGTGAATGCATACCAACAAACCTGACACTTTGGGGCTGAGATAACACTGGGGCTGACTGTTCAGGACAAACATAAACGGGGAAAATTAAATAAAAATTCTTTTAATTGAAAAGAATGGCAGAATTACAATTTGTTTTGGCTGTAATTGCTAGTTACTATCGGAATAACAAATGCCTTGGTTTCAATAATGGGCCAATCCCTGAAATCCACTTGATTGCTTAATAAATTGATAATGTGAACAGCTGCAGGTACCAGCATGACGTTTATTATGTGAAGAGTGAAGATGCCCTCAATGCCAAGATAACACACTGCAAATCTAAGTAGTGCATCATCTATCTTTGCAACTAGAAAGGTATTATATTCTTACCTTCTTATCTAATGCCTGTTAGAGCGAGGCTAATATCTGTGAAGATCGAATGACCTCATCTATGAGACTGCCTGGGGGTTGAGAAAGACCATGTTGCAAATTGATGTGTGAAGTAACTTTGTCACTGAAACAATGTGCATGAAAAAGTGAATGATGAATACTGTTAGAATAGGTCATTATCAATATCAATGACAAAGGTGCATTGTGAGGCAAACATAACTATATAGTTTGACACTTTTCCACAAAAAAATCAACACAATTAAGTTGTTACCTTTTTGTCAACACCCATTAGTATAGAAATCTAGCTGCAAGCCGCACATGATTGTGGTCTATTGATGAACTGAAGGATGAGAAAGATATGAAAGAAAATAGAATCTTACTGTAACACTCAAACATCTAAGAGCAGGTTCAATTCATACATGCCCTTTCTAGTGACAGTTAATACTGAGTGTTGGCTTCCAAAAAGGTCACAGTGGTAAGTGATATGACAGGCAAGCTGAGATACAAAGGTGTCTTGGTTCTAATCCCCAATTAAAATTAAAATAGATGCATGGGGGTGTGAGCTGTTAACGCTTATGGATCACCAGCATCCACCAAGAACGACTAAAATTGATTTTACATGGATGCAATTATTAGAGATATATATTTGTACCTTAATGTTTCACTTTCTGTCTTCATTTTGTTTCCTACGATTTTGTATGACGCAAATGCAGGAATTACTTTTGATGCATGTGTTCTATTTTAGAAATTCTCCAGTAAATTTGCAAAGATTATCAAATAGCTTATGTCTCTAATTCAAGTTGGGTGTATTTACAAAGGAAATCAAGGCATGTGATGAGTTCAATGATATATTTTTCATTAAGATAAGACATAAAAGTCTTACATGGCTTCAAAGGGTTGAATGTGATGAAACTTCTCTTAAAAGATTTGTATGTAGGTTTTTCACGATCCATTTCTGTTCAGAGGTCATAAGTACAAAATCTATCCATCAGGTTGACCCACTCTTTTCATGTGAAAGAAAGAAAACTCACAATTTGGCAATTATTGAATATTTATGTGGTGCAAAACTTTGCCCTTAGGATTTTAGAGATGCAAGCAGTAAAGATATAAGGTGACAACTGGGTATTATAATACAGTGCTCTTGCTCTCACTTCTGTTTTGTAAGACAAAAATGATGTCACATTGATCAGTCAGTCCATAGTTCTGGCCATAGACAATTGGACAGACAGACACAGCTGTCAATCAAGTTTGAATAGTCTTTCTAAAGCACTATGTGAATGGTATGAAATTACGTTTGCCATTCTTGAACCCATAAATTATTATTATCATTCAAAAAATGAGCATGCAAGACAACTGCATTACAATTACTTATCACCGTCCCAGCTGTGTCCTCTTAAGTGCAATAAAGTCTTTCAGAGACTCAACTTCCTTCCTTGTTCATCAATGGTTTAGCAAACCCCAAGCAACTCATTGCATCATCAAGCATTAGATATTGTTGACACTACTGAGCAACAATTCCTGAGATGAGTGGCCATCGCTATTGTACTTGTACATAATTGTTTCCAGCTGATTATTTAAGTTTATGATTTATTTATTGGATGCAACCATTGCTAATGCATTATTTCATGGGGATTGAAATGCATCAAAACATCAGAGAAAGGTTGGTATTACAGGGCGTTTGCAGCATTGCACAAGCTTTCATTTGCCTTGACAATTTCAGGAGAATCAGCATCAGCAAGCATCTGCAATCAGCAATCAGAGGAATAAGCACCGACAAACCTTTGAGAAATTCTCTATGTCAATGGCACTTGCTCATGTCACATCTCCCATTTCAAAGATGATCAGAGATATCTAGGAGGAGCTCATGCGAATTTTCATGGATTCATTCTCCAATAACTCTCTTGCCACTTGCAATGATCTATTGATCGGACTGAAATTGACATCAAGATTTCCAACATTGAACAGTTTGCACATGATAAATGAGGCACTGAAAAACAGTCATTCCAACTATTGGCCGCCTGTAATTCTACAAATCTTTACAATGCAGTCTGGTAGAGGTATAGTTTTATGAATATCAATTTAAGCGTTGAGGGAATAGAATTGATAATAAACACACTCTAAATTTTGCAATCCCTTGTAGTAGTGTGATGTGTGAAAGCAGCGGCAAAACTACTTTTGGCTGCATTGAATGACCTCATTTAAGGATGATTACCATGGTGCGGAGAGCCTCTATAGAAGTGGTACCTGAATAATGTCAGAATCAAATATCACACAATTTCCTTCCTTATTCAATCATGGCCCTGTTTCTCAACGTCAGTGCATCATAATATGATGAGTTTCCTGGAGTAGATCTCAGTCTTCCTCATCAGTGTCATTGAACACGAGGAAAGGGATTGTGAGGGCTCTCATTCTGATTCCAAATTTAAAATACTAATAAACAGAAAAAGAAATGAAAAGTAAGATTGCATGACCCCAACATATCGTGAACTAAAACAAACTCATAACGGAAATAAACAACAACCAACACTGGTAGTAGTGGCATATCATACTCTATTTACTGAAATTAGCATCAATTTCAAATCCCCCAGTTGACAAGCAAACCAACCAACACTCATTCTGCCCACACAAACCGACGGTGGCGGCGTTGTGCCCCCAATTTCCTCTCTAATGTTTCCATTGAAAAGAGGAGTCATGTCGCGGCTGTGGGCAATTTAAACAACAGCGGCGAACCATGGCCAATCCTCTTACGTGACCGATTGATGACACCTCCAACGCTACTTGATGATGACGCATCCGAGTTTGCGAGGAAGAAAACTAATTTTCGATGACTAAACTTGTTTATCTGTTTGGATCAGAAATAGACTAACCCGAGTAATGAACTTTATCCCCCAACTATCCCCCCCCCCCTTGAAAACATGATCCCCCTCTAATTACCGACCAAAATATTATTGATAGGAATATGCACCAACTTGACAAAAAAGCCAATAAATCCCATAATCAAAAACCCAATCCCGGTAGCACGAGCAATTTGGGTGAACTCCTTGCGGTCAGGCTTGGTGCATTTTTTGACAAGGTGGATAGAGTCCTTGGCAAATTGACGGAGGGGTTGGATGAGGATCTCGTTGAAGCCTTCTTTTTCTGCCATGGTTAACGGATTTTGGGAAGACTGCGTTGCTTATTAGGAATGTAGGGGGAAAGCGTGAGATCGGGTTTGAAAATGACGGGCATATAAGCAGAAGAAGCAAGTCATTCTAACGTATTTCTTGAACAGCACACTTGGATCGTTCCGGATTCTTTGCTCTTGCGATGATTCCAAAAGAGGCAGAGCGCGGTCCCCATTGTGCCATGGACACGCATTCCACGTCGACGTCGAGCCCAACAGGACGGGATGCCAGTCGATAATCAACCGGTAGAGGAAAGCAAGAGATTCAATTCACTATGTCTTCAACATGACGCACGTCGTCTTACCGAAATAGATTGATCGCTGCCGAAGAGAGTGCACTTCTAGAGGATGGCTCACGCGGATCGTTAGGCAACGAGTCGTCGAGGGTTGAAAGTGAGAAAAATAAGGCTCGTGGGGATATGCGCCCATGGGATTTAGCGATAGCAATCGCTGTTGCAAAAGGAGAGCGTTGGGTCCTCAAGCCTCCACGTGTAGAATTTTATTCTGACTTTTTAGATTTTTTCTTTCGTGCTTTCGATATAGCCCTAGACCATCTTAGTGTCACTTAAGACACTCTCATGGAGCTAATATTAAAATGATATAGCCTGAGGAACATTGAAGTAGTGTAATGAATTATGTCCCGGCTTGTCTCTCTACCTTCTCTACTTACACGTATTGAGCCAACCATCCATCACTCGTCCAAACATCAACACATCATGCTGTACCGTACCCTACCTATAGTATTATATTGTACCCTATTGCACCATACCCAGTAAGGTATTGTACAATAGGCCCGAACAAACAACTACGCCGCCGCCACCAGCACCATCCATCCCTTCATTCCTTTCAGCCTCTTTCAGCTTCCATCCAATAAAGATTTGATCCTACAAACGCAGCCAGGACCTTCTAAACGCAGAAGACAAAATTTTGCTCGTATGGCAAGAGAAATTCAACGCGACCATATACTAACTCTTTAGCAACATCCCGTCAAATCTTATGCTTGGATCTGCAGGAATTGTCACGTGGTGACGTTAAGCGAATTCTTACAGAAGCATCATCCTCTCTGCTGATATCAGTACGTGACAAACAAACAATAATCAACCATGGAAGAGTCAAAAGTTCAAGCCCTTCACGACACGCTCTCCAAGCTCAAAAAATCGGCTGGTCTCGGAGTCTCCTCCCATTACAACTTCGGTAAAATCAAGACCACCGAGGTCAATGGGAAAATAGTACGAGCCGACGGTCTTCCAAATAACCCACTGTACTTCCCATTTGTGAGAGAGGGGACATATGACAGGACGAAATCTGATGCAGCCAAATATGGTGACGGACGGGCGATTAAACGCAATTTTGATGACTGTAAGGATCCACAGTCCGAAGACGGCAGTGGCAGTAGTAGCGAAGATGAAGATGCCAAAAAGAAGAGGAAGCAAGAGGCGAAGGCGAAGAAGAAGGCGGAAAAGAAGGCTGCAAAGTTAGAGGCCAAGCGACTAGCCAAGTTGGAGGAGAAGCGAAAGGCGAAGATGGAGGAGAAGAAACTGGCCAAAATGAACAATGCTGCATCATCCAGTGAGAATACGAGAACGAAGGAGGACGCGGAGTCAAAGAAGACGAATAAAAAGAGGAAAACCATTGATGAAGAAAAGACAAATGGACAAACTGATGATGCATCTCTGGGGGGAAAGAAGTCAAAAAAGAAAAAAAAGAAAAGCAGTGACTTGAACACCTCATCGGTTCTGGTAGAGAATGACGAACCAATGAAGAAGAAATCAAAGAAACAATCAAAAGAAAAAGAAAGAAAAGATGTAGAAGATGATGTTTGTACTGAAACAAAAAAGAAAAAGAAGAAGAAGGAGAAATCTAAGTAACGTTCCAAATTATATTTCACAACAGTATAATCTTTTCAACTTAATCATTCTCTGTAAGTCATACATCAGCTATAAGCTCACTACAAAAACCAATCTATTCAATTAATGCTTCTTGCATCTATGAAAATCAAATCCACAAAACAGCGATGCCACAAAAAATACCAAGAACCCACCGGCAACAATAACAAAGCCGACCCATCTCACATTCTTCCACCACATGGCCCTTCTCAAATTCCTACTCGAACTCTCAAATTTAAATGCCGCTTGATTCAATCTATCCGTCTTATCCACCAACAATTCAATCTTTTCCCCCCTCTCCAAAACCTTTTCTATATTCTCCACCATAACCCCCTTCACATCTTCAATCTGATTCTTCACCGCCGCAATATTATCCACGTTACTCCCGGCATTATTGTAATAGTCCATCCTTTCCTTAATAGTGCGACTAAACTCCTCATTGAGACTGAAGGCAATGGCACGTTGGGGTATTTCTAGACCGTATTTGTGAGTGAAGAGGCTTTTGATATCTTGGAGGAAGGCGAAGGGGACGCGGTGTTTGTTTTGTTCGTCGGACATGCAGAGGAAGCATATTCCGTGTTCGACTACGTAGTGGAACTGTTGATTGATGAAGGCGTGGGAGGAGGAAGAACGCCCCGGAGCGACAGAACAAGGGGATGTAGTGTGGCAAGAGTTTAGAAAAAATCCGTCATCAAGTGCAAATGACTGTCGAGCAGAGCCAGAGTATAGCCTCACCGTGTATTCGTCGTAAACATAAGTCATCCGTCCATCCACTGGGGGTATTTTTGCGAGGAGGACTCGTGTAACCGTTGGAAAATTTCCTGTTACTTCACGTGACGATTCGAAAACGAGAGTTGTTATCAAGCGACTTACTCATTGACATGAACTCCCATGCACGACACGCCCGGGAGAGGATCTTAGCCGCTTCGAGAACAAGAATTGCAGAACATACAGGCACGCTGCTCATGCTCATTATTTATCTACCGGGGACAATCAGGATCTTACCTGACGTTGCCGTGTATTCTGCGAGCACGGTCTTTTGACGAGAGACCAATGCGTAGACCAGTGTCATTTTGGTGTGGTGTACGTTAGCTTGAGCCGGAAGGATGGGTAAAAAAGAAAATGGGTTGTGGGATGTGACGGCAGTGTTGAGGGGGCCGGTGGGGGCCGGGCCGGGACGGGCTTGAAAAGGGAAGTTCGTTTCCTCACAACAAGTTGCGAGAAGTCAGTAAATTTGAATACGGGGTTTCCCGCATTTTCAATGTAGTGTACGACACGAAGCGCTTCTCCTCGAGAGGCGTCTCCACAAGTGGACCATGTCCCTGGCCGCCATCGCCATAATCAGCCGCCAAGGCAATCCGATCTTCATCCGCGATTTCGACGACGCAAATCTACTTTTTAATCTCTACGGTCAAAAATCCACCCTTTCCGAAGCGGACAACGACTTCTTTTGCGACTCACTCATAGAAGAAACGAAAGAACAACGGTCCGAATGGCAATGTTGCATCAAACATCAATTTGCATTATTTTCGGCGTATGAACGGTTGGTGCAGATGCTGGAGGGGGGGTGGAAAGGTGCTGGGGTGGGGCCGGATGCGTGTTGGATGGGACTAGTCTGTTCTGTTGATGGATTCAATGCTTATGGTACGAACTGGAATTATTGTTCGAGGCACAACAAATATAAATGCATTCGAGGAATTTGACACGTTAACCCGTCCAAATCTAGTAAATCACGAAATCTTGTTGTCCTCTTCTCTCTGTATCAGGATATGTCACCACAAATGCGAGATACATAACTCTTGTGGAAGACGTCTTTGCTCCTGACGATGCGCAGCTACAAAAGGCCCGTGAAAATGAATTGAAGACGCTTCTTGTGAGTGATGATCATACTCCTTATCGCGATGCCTTTCTTCTTATACAATTCACCATTGTGGCGTCTCTTTCTGCTTCATTGCCTCCAAAAGTCCCAAGTTCACGTGCTATATACAGATCACTTGCTAAATCCTTTCTCGGTCCCCAATTCAAAAATAAGTTCAAATCGATTCAATTCTGGAGTTCTCAACTTAGCAAATGGTTTCAATTCACGGCGGTAGAGTGCTGGGAGTGAAATCACAACAAACATCGGTACCAGTCCCGTATGTTACAAACCAAATTTGAGTTATGGAATGGCACCAGCGATTTCGTGAGGCTTGACATTCACAAAGAAATGTCATACCAAATAAGATTAGAATAAACTTAGATACAGCTGATGAAACATTGATCTCTAGCCTAGTTCAATCACAACAAACATCGGTGCCAGTCCAGGCGCGTACCATTGATTGGTAAGGTTTGACATGTACAAGAGGAAACATCATACCAAATTAGACTAACATTTGATACTTGCTATAAGGTACATCACTTTGTAGCCGGTAATATTTGCAATTGATTAAGTAAATTATTTTTCTTTGTATAATGTTTTTACATTTTTCGGATGCGTGCATATCATTATGCACCCTAGATTATTTGTTTTTTGTCTTGGTTTTTAGACAAGAACTTGACAAGATCAATTCTTGCGGATGGATTGGAGTGCCTTGCTCACTTTTGAGGGACTCGTATAGGAAAAAATGGATTCTGATGGTTAACTCGGCTACCGGCATAACAAGTCAATAGAGCTGACAAAGGAAGATCAAACAAAGACGACACGACGATCGATTAGCATCTCATGTCTCAGTTGTGCTTTCTTGGCTGCTGAATAGGATTGCCGTGTCGGTGAATGCCTTTAATAGTCTTGGGGTTAACCTTCTGGAACTCTTCCTTGCTTTTTTTATAGTTCGTCATAGGCCTGACCTCATGTGCCTTGGGGACGACCAAAGCCGTTTCCTTCACATTCACGGATCCCGCATGAGCAGCAGCCGCCTTGGCAATCACTGTCGCCAACGCGTCGTTCCTTAACGCGCGAGCGGTGTGGGGCTTGCCCACCAGCCCTGCAGCGCGACGGCTCTCCCATCGTTTCTTGTAGCCAGCGAAGGAAAGGCGAGCGGATTCTTCGCACTCATCGAGGAAGGCTAGCCATGCCATTAGATCGACGTAGGCTTCGGCGGCTTCGATTTCGGCTACCTTTGATGATGGAATTAGGTGAGAAGGGCACAGAATTAAGGTTGGTACGATGCCATCAACATGTAACGTCCAGATCGACCAAGACCCGTATCTCTATATGAAACAGCGAGAAGACTTACATCCGAAGCAGACGGTGGAAATGTCTCATCGATCGCCTCGTCTTCAATGTGCAACAAAACCTCATGTTCGGGATGAGATCCATAGAATACGCTAGACGGGACCCCATCATTGAATATGGCAAATTCATAGGCGGGTTCGTAAGGTTTGGCGAGAGGGGAAAGGACGGAATGCATGGTGGTTGGATTAGAAGCTGTTGATTAACTATAATTGGGATGAATTGGATTGGATACGTGATGGTCTGGTTTTCGATGTTTTATGATTTGGATCAACTCGTCCCTCCCTTTGTTCTTTTTTGGTGTGACGCTTTGTGCCTGACCACAGTGTTCGGGAACTTCAGCCTCCTTGTCATGATACAAAATGATCGTGACACGTTGTGCTCACGTTGTGGGAAGGAAGCATTCTTAGATCTTGACTTTGCTTTCATATGGTATCTACCTTTATAATTTAAAACAATAATTCAACTTAAACAAGGTGATATTTTAGACATGACTTCATAAAAACATTCAACACTTAATAGAAAACAGGTATCTTTTGTTCGAAGATCTTTGGTGTCACATCAAATTATCATTGAGTTGCAGGAACTTTCGATTTTTGCAATAATTACGAAAATTCTTCACTAACGCGTTCCAATGGTTCAACAATGTTGGAAATAATAGATAATCTGCTCACCATTCTCTCCATCTCCACTGTGCAGCATGGGGAAGAGTTTTGCAAAAGGATAACAAAAAACCAACAACAGAAGAAAATCTCAACTCTATCGAGGCATGGGATAAAAGAGGCCTGCCGCGGTGGATGACGATCCCATTTATCTACTAAACCATGCTCACAGAGGAAGTGTATTGAGCAAGCATTGTGAATGAAATGCCAGAATAGCCCGGGCAACCAGAGAAGACATCTGCAGACACATACAGATTCAACGTATCACATTTCAGATGAAACAAAGTATATAGGCAAGAGAGATTGCCTTCATTCACTGCTAAATGATCATTGAAAACAAGACTGACATAGCAGCACCTACTGAAATCAATCAGAATATGAGAGTAACAACTGTAAATATGATGACATCACTGATAGCAGATGACACAAAACTGCAGACCAATTGATGAAGGAGCTTGATGCATTGGTGAAGGACAAACACTTAGATTAGATGTGACAGAGAAGGAGACTGGGTGTGAGTCCTTAGGAGCTGACAAGTGGAGCAGAGTTCGATGACATTTCAAACTGTTTCTGACCATTTGGTACTATTTCAGGAATCTGATGATGTGTATGCAATGAGATCATGGGGGTCCACCAGCACTACAGAAATTAGATGGAGAACGACAAGCACCAGGAGACTTTTAGTGCAGCCTCACTGGAAAAATCACCAATGGACGACAAGAGGGAGCATCCGCAATCCAATATGTACTTATTTGAAAGTATTGACCACTTAATTCAAGAATCCAAAGAGGTCATGGAGGGGTGTTTACACAAGAATTCCATGTGGAAAGTAGGGCAACTTGCTGAAAAATTGAAGCACTTGATGAAAGAAGAGAGTTGGAACCAAACTACTGTCTCATCAATATGAAAGCATAATGATATGGTTGTAAACATGCATGCAGACAGTGGAGATGACTTAGATGATGGACATCCCGGGATATTTCCAGAGTGGGTGAACTCAACCATCCAAAAGCAGCCAGGGTGTAGTCAACAGGTAAAGTCTTCACACATTAATACGGGGATGGGGAAAGAACATACAGGACAATTTAAGCAAACATTAGTGTTGGAAGTGAGAGTACAGGACTGACAGTGACACATCACTGAAGTACACAACAGGTTCAGGAAAGAACCAACCATGACTGGAAGTACACAAAATACTTCAGATAATGAAGCCTGGCCTCTGGGTATTCCTGAAGTATCCTATCAATGATATCCAAATGCACAATGAGCCCCCAAAGATTGCACAGTACCTGAAGTAGACATGGACTGGATGCCTGCAAATAAAATTTAGATTGCCAGTTCAGTCATCATTAAGCTGTACAAGGGAAATGGGGAAAGAGTATTCCAATGCAAAGCAGTATGAAATTCTTTGGTTCAGTAAATTGATAAGAAGGGGTCACATATTGGGTGGCAACACTACTGTTGAAGGAAGCTATAAGGAGGAACCATCTAATACACCCTTCCATCCAATATTCAGAAAGGGTAAATTTCATAGGGGTGGGATGAAATTTAATTAACCAGAACACTTAGGCCAAGCATGCTAATTGTCTAGCTTGCAAATGACAGGGCAACAAAGATAAAAAGGATTAAGAATAGAGTAGGAAAGCTTTCTTAGTTTCACATGTCCTGGACATGTCCTGGACGTGTCCTTGGAAGTGTCCTATGTCCTTAATTTCTCCAGGACGCGGGTTTTCTGTGGACACAAGGACATATGTCAGTGTTGAGTCCCATGTCTGCCCCGTGTCCTCAGAAGTTTTGACTCACATATATTACATAACAGTATCAAGGCACATGTCAAGGTATCTTAAGTATTTTTGTACTGCAATCCTCATGGATTGCACTTAAATGACTGTAATGTAAATGCAACAACCAACACTCTTGATATATATTCACCTGAAAGTATCAAAAAGGACCCTATAAATAAATTAAACACTCCATGTCCTCTCACGTCCTGTCATGTCCTCTGTGTCTAAAATCGAATGTCCTGTGTCCTCGTTTGAAAACACTAAAAACACGAGATGTCCAGGACATGTCCTGGACGTGTCCTGGACGTGTCCAGGACATGTCCTGCACGGTGTCTTTTTCAACAATTTGTGGACGCGGACACAGCAGACATGTGAAACTAAGAAAGCTTTTCAATGGTCAACAAATCATTTGTACATACATCCCCAATTCAGTTGGCAGATCAACTCAAGCCAGTCCCATACTCCCTACTGTCTACATAAAATTGACTTGAATAAATAAGTTAAGGTTTCTCCCAAAATGGGTATCATATCAATCAGGTGTACAAACTATGCAAGGACGATTTTCAAGAAATGGACCATCAAATTATGAAGCCAATAAAGGAACAGAATGACTCAGTCTAGCATCCATCTTTTGAGTTATATACTGGGTGTCATAAATGTAGCAGAGCACGCCCACCTGTAGTAAAGGCAGAGTGTGATGCATGAGTGCCCTTGGCATGACAATACTTATTTGAAGGATTAGGTCAGGCCAAGGGATGGTGAAGACATAAAAAAAGCTTTAGAATATTTGCTCAAGAAAAATGAGCCAATACTGGGATATCCAGAAAAAAGAATTGACACCTCATGCAAAGCCACTTTACATACCATTGCATACATGGACAAATACTTCACAGATATTGATTTTATCAATTAACACATTGATTAGGAGTATTTTCATGACAAGAACTTGGGAGGTCTTAGCACCAATGAATGAATTGTAGAGGTAGACCAAACAATGGTGACTACAACCAATAATGCTGATAATGATATGCCATGTAATCACAAGATGATTCTTTGACTGGAGAGGGGTTGTGTTAAGTAATGATTAGTGAACATGGGTAGTAGCACAAGAATGATTTTGACAATGATGATGTATTTGATGAGGGAGTACAAGGTTTTTGGACTGTGTTGATGCACCAAACTACCAATTCTGAACACATCAAGGACAAATGTGGAGGGTATCATTCCAGCATTGGATGAGTCAGAGGACATGGTTGATGTTGACACACCAGTGAATGAAGCAATTTTTCTCACTTGTAACAGATCTGGGTAAAATAGGAAATAGTTAAGTTGGCTCTTTCTCATAAAAAAACAAAGAAACCAACCATGGGAATTGTCAGCATTATTCCGGACGATTCTGGTTACAATGATGATGGCCACATACGATTGATCATAGAAGAATATTGTCTTGCAGCTGGGAACAGAGAACAATGGAATCGAGAAACACAAGTATGTAGTGGAATCAATAAGTAAAGATAGCATATTGCAGAATTGACAGACAAAGAAGTTGAAAGCTCCAAGGACATAAATGTTAATATAAGATTCTGAACTGATTGCAAAGATTGGAGGGCACCAGGTGGTATACCTTAACAATAGATGGAGGCACATCACAATTAAAGTGACTCTATATGAAACCTGGTGGGATGTGAAGCCAGACTTGAGCACATTGAGTGTGTTCACTTTGAGAATGTGTGTTGAAGCTCCCAGGAAAAAAAGAACACAAAGAAGATGAATCATCACAATTTCTCTGGAACTTTCATAGGATGTACACTTACAATTGAGATGGATGCCCCTGCATCTCCATTTAATAGTACAAATGGTTGAAATGTATTTTGGGTTGAGTGCAATTTTTTCAACATTCCATTCAAACATGTCCATTTACAGATGTCTAATTCTCTTTGTTGGAGTTGAAAACATAAGGCTCTCTTGGCTTCTTGGGTGTGGGTTTCCATGCCTTTACAAAAATTGGCCAGGCAATGATTCATGCTCCTGGTGTTCAATGGTTCAACAAGATTATGCAGTGAGCTTATGGTGCTTTGAACTGTTATGTATCAAACCAATCAGAAAGCATCAAGAAAGGTCAATGAACTATCCAGGATTAGTCAAGAGTAAATTTGAGCTCGTTTTGACATACTTCCTCAGTTTGCTTATTTTTTGGGGATTGATTAAGTACATACCTTGAACTGAATTGTCTAAAGGTATATTTTGAGTGTTCTTACACACCACACTGTTTCAGTGTTGTTAATACAGTGAGAAATTATAATAATCTGTATTTTTTGTACTTGCAAGTACATTCAATGTTACCCCCACCTCCCACCTCATGTGCTCATCTGTCATCAAGATGTGTCATGACTTCCAATGTCATGGTAGATGGTAGGTTTCTTGGCAAGTATGCGGAGTAAAAGGGAGTTATACATGTAGGTTTGTTCTAGGTGACATGAAGAACCAAACGGTGGAGGCATTAGATCCAATGGAGGATTGAAATAAGAACAAACAAAAGTGTTACATTTTAGCCTGATATTCTTACTATGATGTATTTTTACAGTGCACAGTTTAAGTTATTATAACAATTTTTGTCAGTGCTACAGGAGGAACCAAGATTTTTTGGCTATTCAATTGACTCATTTCCAGGCATCCCTGTTCTACAGCTTGCCAAAGATTCATCATTATACCCTACTTTTGGAAGCCACCATGCATGGCCCCCTCAAAGGAAAAATGCTGATGCATCTCCCTAAACTAGGCCACACACTGAAAAAAATGAGTGGTAGGTATGACTTTAGCATTGTAGTAGTCTACTTTGTATTCTATGTACAATATGTGTGTAATCATGCATGTGGGAGTGTCTAGCCTTGCACATGTTGAGAAATTTTCCATGTATACCCACTGATAGAGTTGTGCACACTGATAGCTTTTCCTTCACCTTGCAAGATATCATGTATTATTGAAGCGAGATAATTGATTTACTATTAATACATTTTTCCACCATATCCCCACTTGAATTTATTTAATGATTGTTGTTGTTGCCATCTTCTTGCCCTCTTGAGCTATCATCCTTGAAGTGTTGACCTGTTGACTTGTCATCAGGACTATGTGCCAAGTGGGACCTTACTTAGCTTAAGAGGTACTAGAATATATTATTCTCCAGGCATATAACAAAATGCTTTAGCGTCCACCCAATTATCCAATGGATGACAAGAGAAACCTTAATCCGAATGAGATTTCTGTGATTAATCTATGAATATGACAGTCTAGAGAGTAGGTTGGTTTACCTATGTGTAATCAGCAGTCAAGACAGTATGGCTGTAATTTTTTAAGCCCCAACCAGAGCATTCTTGGAGTGCTAATTTTGCCTTTGGAGATATCCCGATCGGTCAATAGATCAAATTTTCTGTGCAGAAATCCAATCGAGCTTGTACCAAACTCTGCTGGTCAATTCCAAACAAGGCCGCTTGAATGGCTGAACAGGATTTCATGCCAAATGTCTTCTTTTTGCCATGGGGTTCTGGTATATCTGCACAACAGTGTGAAGAATGCACAGTTTGGAGTAGAATTATTAAAATAAAGGTATCTGTCTGTGATCATTAGTCCATTGCTCCAACCAGTAGAAATAAGGTGTTTTTCCTATATATATAAAGGACTAAAAGGTCGTTTGGCTTGTTGATTTGCTTTCGTGTTGTGCTGCTCAAGAAAAAACAAAGTCAGATACATTTTAGTCACAGATGAGTCCCTATTTTTTTGTTGCTCGTTTCGGACTTAAAGGAGTCACATGAATCGGGCCCTCCAACAGGAGACTGCTCGTTTACGGCCCCTTAAAATGGCCTTTCCAAGAGGTTTAAGTCTTTCTTTTCGTGCAACCCGAACGCTGAGTTGTCAAGCAAAATATCATTATTCTGTGTCATTTTTTACAGATTTTTTACCTCCTCACACCATATATATATATGATATATATATATATATATCATATAAAATTACACCTATAACTAGGGGGGTGCACCCTAAAAATGAGCATTTTGAAATGATGACATATTGCTGTAAAAACTGTTCCTGGATGAAGTAATAGGTCCAACTATGTCATTCCTAAATTTTTTTCCAAAAAATCCGCCGCATGCTTTGCTACAAGCACATGTTTGATTCGAACGTGATGACACATAATGTAAGAGGTACTATGTAAGTATATTTAGTTTTACATGTTAATTTACTAGGTGCCACTGTCCTATGTAAGTAAGTACCTTAATATGAGCATTTGGTAACACATTAATGCAGAAATATTACTCTATACTATATCTCCAACCCCCAATAACATGTTTGTTGTACTTTGTCTTCAATAATACCTCCTCAGTAATTGATTCATCACCTTCCCGGAGGGTACTTTGTTTCCATTCAATATGAACTTTATTCCGTGGTAGCACTGCAACAACGACACCCTGTCACCACATGATCTTGTTACTTCCATCTGGTTCAACATATGAATATAGAGTCTCAAGCTCGGCACCAATTAAGTCTTCATTGACCTCCGGCCTTGTTGGCTGAAATCTCTCGTGTCTGTCAATGATGCCTTCATCTTCTAATTGATCTCGCAGCTTGATTGCTTCTTCGACAGCTTTTTGCTTTTCATTCTCATAACGTTCTTCCAATTCAGCTACATCTGCTGTTCTCTTTCCAAGCTGAGGAGTTACTTTTCTAGATGTGATGTAGGAATCCCTCTGTGTGTTTGCTCTGGAATGAGTTTTTCAGTTAAATATTGCAAAAGTTCATTGGCAGTGAATGTGTGACCTTCTTTAGACCATGGATGGTGCAGGTCTTGCCAACCAAACCCAATTATGCGAATTCTGATTTGTTCTTTACCGGTATTCAGTCTTACTGTTTCGCTTGGAATATTTTTTGAATTCTCTATTCTCAATAATTTTGGTCTTCCAAAATGCCGGAGAGTTTGCAATCTCAATGTAGGTCAACTTGTTTCCATATTCTTTCTGACATGCCAGCATTTTCTTTTGCCATAGAATTTGTTTCTTCTCATGTTTTGCTTCACGCTTATTGTTCAGTTGCACCTTTTCTTCTTGGTGCACTGCTGGAGCTGAACAAAGAGCATATGCAACTAACGACTGTCGCTCGTCGGGAGTTAATTTGAAATAAGCACTGTCTTTTTCAGTGTTCTTGATGTCGCGGTTGAAGTCACCGTTGATTCTTGCATGTCCAACTGCCAAAGTATGAATACCTAGAATTCTACCAAAGCATTGTAACTGTCTTGTTAACTGAGCGAATGGACTTTCAGCAGGATCATTGGTCGCACTTTTACCAATACACGCCGTATGCTCCTCATTCATAGTTTGACCCCAGCTGAACTTGCCGCCAACTGCAGTAGCATAATCTGAAAGAGCCTTCTTTGGGTCACAAAGTTCACCCAAAACGGCTGGAGCAACTTTGTTTGCAGCCATGTCTTCAACAATGGCTGTTGTATCTTTGTTCTCTTCACACGATGGATAGAACATTTCTGCATTCATTTGATCGTAGGGTAAAACTGTTGAACCGTCAATAGTATTAGTCTGCTTCACTTCGTATTGGTATTGCATTGCTTCTTGCAACGGGGGTAATGGAGCAGGATTTCCATTCTCAACGGTATAAAGCTTGTCGAATATCGAATTCATGAAGTCTTCATTCAAAAATAAACTGCCACCTTGTTGAATACTCTTCATGGCGTCATAGAGGGCATCAACTGCTTTGCCCATCGATCTCGCCGACCAGTCATAACCCTGCTGTCCAATGAAGTGTGTGTTACCAGCTAGCCATTGCAGAGGCATACAGGTTTTGAAATGAAGAATTGCCATGGTTCGACACAGCGCCACCATTTCAACTGATGTAAGCACAATGAATAAATTCTCTTGAAGAATGTTGCCAGTGCATCCATGCAAACACTCATCCAAAAATTCAATGTAGTAGTGCCTGTTCCAATACACTGCAGCGGCCCCTTCCGTTGCTAGGTCTTGCCTTGATCGAGTTGTACGCGTCACTGGAACTAATAACGCCCCTGGATGAAACTTACATAACCAATGTTTGAACATATCACCGTGACCCTTTGGGTAGTTTGCAGGAAGGCTGAACTCCTTATCGATTGCTCTCAAAATGCCATCGAACATTGTAGTTATTCGTAACCTCCAGTCCACGTCATTCAAGTCATCTGCTAATACTTTGTTTAGATAAGAAGAAAGTTGATGAGTAACTGCTTTTATCCAAATGTTCCGCATGTGGTTGTGGCAGTCCTGGACCATGGTTGCAATAGTGTTTGGATGATTGTCATTTTCTCCGGAAAGTGCCCTCTTTTCCTCCACTGCGAAGTCAACAGCATCAACCAATAATTGTGCAAGTAGACGTGCACCATTGCATGTGTCCGTGTTCACCAAACCACCCTCAAGTTTAGACAGATGGATCTGAGAGCTAGAGGGAATGCTGTGGGTGTCACCAAACATTTTCTCATGGACCACAGCCCATCGATCCAAATGGCTTGCTTTGTCGTTGATTGTTTGTACAATTGCATCGCAAATTGTTTCAGACTTCTTGTCTTTGGGTATGATGCTGCTGGTCAATAGCAATGGCCTGTGAATGAATGAGGAACCAGCGTCAGTTATATTAGCGATGACATAAATAAAATACTGAATGCTTGACTTACTCAAACACGCCGTCAATATCCTCTTCGATGCTCAAGGCAAGATATTGAAGAGCTATTTGCCGTCTGCCACTTCCATCAGTAAACATCTGGCCCCATCGTTTGGCTTTTGCTAGCCGATATGTCGCCAGAGTCTCCACAACAACAAGAAGCACCGTACGTCCACGACGAATAGTCCAAATACTAGGCAGTCCTTTGATGACTGTTGTTGGAGAGAAACAATGAAGGAATGATATGATGTTTGAATTAACAGAAGAAGGAGGCGTACCATTGACGAGTTGTTCTAGGATCAATTCCCATATGAAATGAGACCATGACGTTGCTCCTCTTTGGCCATCACAAATTTTACCAAATACTTTGATTGGGACCGCCTTCTCCAATTCTTGAACTTGATTATTCTTCCTATCAAGTTCGTCTTCTAGCTCCATGAGTTGGTGGTTTTGATTCTTCATGATAGCCTCCAACTCCTTGATTCTTTGCTCCTGTGTAGAACTATGAGCAATGACCTCTGCCAAACGCCGCATTGAGCTATTCACCTGTGCCTCCGCACGCTTCCTCTGTAACTCCGAAGTTACCATATTACAAGTAAGCAAAACTACTTTTGTTGAAAGTACTTCAGCGTTACTTTTAAAGCGATCTACAACCTTCAAATAATACATCCTCTCTTCCAAACGAGCACTCCTCTCAGCCGCCTTCAACTCCAACTCCTTCGACTGTTCAACCTGTTTGAGCTGTGATTCTAGCTTGTTGCATTAAGCTGCTAACTCATTGATAACAAAACTGAAAAATAATTAGTAACGAAGTAGAAAAAAGGAACAAGCGACACAGTAAAAACTTACTCTTTAGCCCTCTGTGCACCACTGATTTCCATTGTTTTGGCAACGATTGCCTTCGAATGGGCGCGTTCCATCTTGTACCGTTTCGCCTTCTCTCGAACCAAGACAAACTTGTGTTGCTTCGCCAAAGCAGCAATCTTCTTCTCCGCTTGGGCCTTGATATTCCTAATCTCTTCCTCCTTCCGTGCCCGATACGCCACAAATCTATCAGTGCGCCTTGCTAAGAGCAAGGCAGATTTTTCTGTGGAGTCTTTCAATTGAGAAACTTGAAGACTCTCATGTTTGTTAGTGAGTTCAAGGAAAGAAACATTGTTTTTTGCAGTTAACAACTGATCTTTGAGGTGCTCAACTGCTTGTTCAGCACGTTGAGTCTTTCTCCTCTCGTAGTCCTTCTTGTTGCGCAAAGACTTGATTTGCAGTGCCAGTGGTGGAGGCTTGATGGAGCCATGAGAAGGAGGATCTGGTGGCACTGAGAAAGACACTTCCCTTGGAGTAGGGAATACATTTTTGCGGGCGTCACTCTTGATGGCCTTTGCTTTCCGGCCACGGCCATGACAAGAGAGGGATTTGTTTGACCTCTTCTTCTTCCTCTTGCTCATGGATGGGAGGATAGTATCACTGGTGGCTGCAGGAGAGGTGGCAGGAGGTAGTTTTGTTGGAGATGGTTTGGACGGACCTACCATATTGTGGCCATCTGGTACTGCTTGGTTTGCAGTACCAGAAGCAGCCAGATTCTTGGCAGAGACAGGGAGTTCACTTGGGAGGTGTTTTGGTGGAGATTCTGCAGTGGTGGTGGGTAGGTTGGTGGTTTCAGGTGCATGAGGTGGAGAAGTCACATGGCCCATTGTTGCCATCTTGCTGTCCTAATCTTGACAATTCTGGACAGTTTTTTTCTCTCGTGGATTCTTGACAGAGGCACGGAGTTCCCTAGATGTGTTCTGTGTAGTTGGGACATCTTGCGGAGAAGTCTTCACCATGATTGGGCTGGCCGATTGTTCGAACGATCAAGTTCTCGTCGATTTGTGAACTGCGTAAAATGCAGTTTAGCACGTGTCACCGCACTTTTGGCACAATCGCTCCGTGATGAGCGCATCTTAGACCAAATCCTAGCAACTGCGCATAGGTAATAGTATAAACTATGCGCGATTGCAATGATTTGATCTGCAATCGACCTTTTGCATTGCAAATCGTTGCCACAATGTTCCAATTGTGGCCGACACATTTGCTTAATTCCAATGCAAGTGCGAGCTGATCGCCATTTTTTAAAAGATACCTGGGACACAACGGAAGAGTGTGGGGGTGATGGACAGACCATTTTTAGAATTAAAAAAATCTGGTGTGCACCTCACTACTATAACTAACGTCATGCAGACACTGGGGTCTTTTATTGCCAACCACCTGTTGGTGCGCAGCAAGGCAGTCAGAGCGGCAGGCATGGTGTGTCACCACATCCTCTTCATCATTGCGGGAACGGGTGTGAGAGTGCAACCGTCAACACATTGAACTACTTCCTTCCCTGCTAGCCACACCAGCTTTCCGTCTCCGCTTCCGTTGGCGATTGGACGCTTCCTGTGCTTCTAAGGCCACCTCACCGGGGCGGTGCTGTGGAGGAGGAGGGCCGAAGCCATTGCTGGTGGGGGGGTTGCCAAGGACCGGTTGCACCACAGGGTAGGGTATCTCTTCATTGTACCCTAGCGGTGGTGGGCATTGGCGCTGCACTATGTGCTGCTGTCACTCTCCAGCTTCCCAAGCGGCTTGCAATGCCCCAGTACTCCTGTTGCTCAATATCATATGCCCCGATGTTGGGAACGGCGAGGTCCAGGAGAAAGCGGCTCTCCGCCGGGAGCATGGCTAGGTCGTTGTTGTGAAGGGCATGTATTTCCTGGACTAGAGTAAGTTGCCGGCGGAGTGAGAGGTACCCCTGTTCCTTATCATGCAATGTCACGTTCCGGTAGATCCATTGCGTATGCGAGATCTTCAACAGATTGGCAATGAATTTCTTTGTCCAGTCTACCCCTGTGAGTGCCGTTTCTACCCCAAGCAGATAAGTGTCCTGTAGTTCCCGTGCTAATCTTTCCTTCCAAGAAATGTAACCACCCGATGCGGTCCTGTGACTGGGCCAGCTCATAGACTTCAGATGACATAGCGAAGCCACCGTCTTCGGCCTGGACCTGAGGAAGCTTGTCGAACCTGTGGTCCCCGCGGCCAAGGAGATACATTGGGGTCCAAAACTGTATTTCTGGGTGGGTATTGTACTGATTCATCCATATCTCAAGCTCCCAAACAGACTCATGGAACTGTATCGAGCGCCCGGGGTCCCTGCATTGGTTCAAGTGAGTGATGCGCTCGGCTGGCTTGCTGCAGTTGGAGCAACACAAGTCCGGATTGCCTGAGATCCAAGAGAGAGCTGTAATCACATCCCGCTGAACTTTGACACCTGTTTAGTTAACCACAGTTGGTACATCTTGGATTTAGTTGCCATAGTCTGCAAAAGGCAGCCCCTGTCCACCGCCTTGAATTGCTCGTGGGACCAGCCAAGCTCCTCAATGTAGAACTTTTGGGCATCGTATTTCCCAAGCCAATAACTAAACGGTGCCACAATATTGCCGGTGAGCTTATCTTCACCCAGATATAGTGCTGACTGTTCCAGGGGAAGGTTGTCATGCCGTGACATGGGCCAAGGATACCTACTGGTACCCCTGACCCTACAGGTCCCATTTTCAGGACCCAGGGATAATTGCTCTTCCCAAACAAGGGGAAGTATATAAAAATCCAACTCATACCTTCTCAGAAAGAATATATTTGAGATACATACCTGTCAGGTATACACCTCAGAAACAATGAGTTAAGTTAAGCAGTTGACAGGGGTCAACTGCCCAACTGAAGAGCCTGAAAATGTAATACTTTCTCAACTAGCAAATTTGCAATGTGAGAGCTTCTCTGTAAATATTGGACACACTAGCCTCCAATATATTACTTGTTGTTTACATGATTTACATGACTAAATCGAGAGGATCACCATTGGGCAATCCTCATTTGTTGATCATTTCAATAGCTTATAAATTAAAATTCCAAACAACTGGAACATCTTTTCTACTTCGTTTATCTACAACTACTTTTCGACTACTTCCGGCTTAGGTCACTATCGTACGATAGCCGAACTCGGTAAGTTGCTCGCTCCTCCACCACACAAAGGCTCTTCCCGACGACCCACAGGCGGTCGAACAAATCAAGGTTTTACAACGGAGAGTACGTCGTTTATCGCACGGCACCGTGCGAACGATTTTTCCTCAGTCCACCAAGGAGTTCCTACAAGAAGCTTTTCTTAGGCACTAGCCTGGGTGAGAAACTACGAGCCATGTCCTCCGTGAAAGCGATTCCCGAAGGGCTTAAGTGGGTGGAGTGCGAACGTGGCGTTGGAGGGAAGAACTCCCCCATACGTTACATTCCTGAGCAGGATCCCGTGCAGGATGCCCTCGCGAAGGACAAAAAGACAACCTACTTCAAGTTGACTCTCCCTAACACGGGAAACAAGTTAAAGGTGGCGGTATGGGCGTCCGGGACTCCCGAGCAGTTTCTACTGCATGTACGCTCCGCGATTCACGCGTGTAAGCAGATGGGGCTTGACACGGACTTCGCGGCAGCAGAGAAGGCTGTTGAAACAGCCAAGATCAAGGCTGAACTAGCCAAGCAGGAGTACGTGACGGTACGTAATGCTGAAAAAAAAGAAGAGGGGCAATAAACAAGATGCGCCCGGTACGACCGCCGAGGCTGCTTCACCTGCCCTAGTAGAAGCCAAGGCCACGTATGACAAGGTCTTGAAAGCTCTAGAAGATGCAAAGCTCGCCGTCGCAACGGCTGGAGCGAAGCCCTTCGAGCTTTATGGAAACCTCCTCTCTGACGAGGCCCGTCAGCCCTGGGAGAAGATTATCAAGGCCCAAGTGACTAAAGCTCCTTGGGAAGACATCAAGGGAGTGCCCCACACGGAGACTCCCACGAAGACTTGGAACTCGTTTCACGAGTGCGTCACGTTTCACCTTCTACAGGTGTTCCATCATGATGCGGGCGAGGCCCTCAAGTACTATATCACGAATACGCTGAAAAAGCCCAACCGGGTTTCGATTCATCAGTTTTTTGTCCCAGTAGAACAGCTCAACAGCTACCTCGAGACATTGCCCTGCCTGTATTACAGCCCGAAGGCTAATCAGGCTACCAAGAAAGTATTGCCTCTTGATGACGCTGACCTTGCAACTCATCTATTGCGCATGTGTCCAGCCAAGTGGCAAACCCAGTATGACCTCACAGAGAATACCACTCCGGTCAGTACTAGGGCCCTACTATTGGTCCTAGAGAATATCGAGAACAATGCGGAACTCGATAACAAGCCCGCTAGCACGACCAAGGCAAAAGGGGCTGATACAAAGCGGAAGATGGAGTCGATGGACTCCCGCATCCCCAAGAAGCCCAAGAAGGTGGGCTGGACCGAAAAGCACTGTGTGCTATGCAAGAAACATGGGGCCGCACAAAAGTCACAATACGCGTGACTGCCGCCGCTATAACAAGGACGGTACTCCTATCAAGAAGAATGGGGCGCAGGTAAGCCCGGTTCAAAAGAAAGGAAACCGGAGGGCGCGAACTTTGCCCAGATAGTCCGGGCGGAGTTGAAGAAAGCTCTCCGCAAGAAGTCTAGTAAGCGCAAGAAACGTCGCGCTAATGACTGGGAAAGTGACAGCGACTCCGACGACAGTTCGTGAAGGTGCGGGTCGGATAGCACTGGGGAATTACATAGATGTAAGAAACGTAAATTAAATACTGCAATTGACAGTTACACTACCCCCAGTCCGAGTAAAGCTATCCTGACTAATAAAAGTCAAAATTCAAAATCAATTAAATCAACTATCACGAAAACCAAGATATCAAAAAAATCTTGTTCCAAAACAAAAATCCCGAATTAAAAATCGAAATAAAATGAAGTCAACGACATCATCCAACTTAAAAAAATCTTACGACAAAAAAGTTGTCAGTAATAAAACACAACATACTGAGGCTGATGTGAACATGCCCAGTGTAAATTACAATATCAATCACAAACAGGAAGTGATTACAACAAACACCAAGGATCGCCCGGTGTCACGGCATTAGTTGCCATAATGGAACCAGCGACTGAAAGTCAATCCGGCAGAGCCTACAAACAACCTCTGCGGAGTCGCCCCAGTAACAAGATAAAAGTCCTATTGGACTCTGGGTCTGATGGAGACCTTATTTTCCTTCCTAAAGGAAAAGACAAGCCTTTTCCCTACCTGACTAGGCAGGTGCCAAAGTCTTGGCATACGTCAAATGGGAGCTTCCAGACAACTGGAAGAGGTAAGATCAGAGTCAAATTCTTTGAGTACTCCAATTCCAAGGAGTATCTCCTGCAACCTGACATTGTGGAATACAAGGAAGATGACATGACCAAACCAGGGTTTGACCTCATTCTTGGTAGTAATACCTTGAAAGAGTTAGGAATTGTCCTAGACTTTCGGACAAAGGAAATCACAGTAGATGACATCTCACTGCCAATGAGAGACATCAACAAATTAAAGACAAGAGCAACTGTGGAAAAAGCTTGGACTATGAACAATAGCATCTACCAAGAGACATCCAAGGAACCACAGAGTACTCTGGAGGCAACAAAACGCCTCATAAAAATACTAGACGCTAAGTATGAAAAAGCGGATCTCAGGGCAATTGTCAGAGACAACTGCACACACCTAAGTGGCCCAGAACAAGCAAGGTTACTGGAGCTCCTACAAGAGTTTGAGGAGTTATTTAGTGGGAAACTAGGTGACTGGGATTGTAAGCCGGTCTCCCTCCAGTTGAAGGAAGGAGCACAGCCATACCATGGCAGGCCTTTTCCCATACCCAAGAAGCACATAGAAATCACAAAAAGAGAGGTACAAAGACTATGTGACTTAGGGGTACTTAAATGGCAAGATGATTCTGAATGGGCATCACCCACATTCATCATACCCAAGAAGGACAACACCGTTCGGGTTGTCAGCGATTTTAGGGAAGTAAATAAACGGATAGTGAGAAAACCGTTTCCTATTCCCAAAATCAGCACTGTTCTACAGGAACTAGAAGGCTTTACATATGCCACAGCCCTTGACCTAAACATGGGCTATTACACCATTAGATTGGATCCAGATGCGTCCAAAATATGCACCATTATCTTTCCGTGGGGTAAGTACTCTTACCTACGGTTACCAATGGGTGTTGCATGTTCTCCCGACATCTTCCAGGCTAAGATGTCTGAGCTAATGGCAACCCTTGAGTTCGTCCGAACTTATCTTGATGATTTACTATGCATCAGCAAGGGTAACCTAGAAGATCACCTTAATAAACTCAGAAGGGTCTTCATTAGGTTGCGAGACGCAGGCTTGACCGTCAATGCGCGCAAGTCATCTTTCTGTGCCATGGAGACAAAATACCTAGGATATGTGCCATCCAGAGATGGTATAAAACCACAACCAAAAATGGTACAGGCAATCCTCGCATTAACACCGCCTCAAAATGTTAAACAACTCCGTAGGTTTCTAGGCATGGTCCAGTACTACAGAGACATTTGGGCGAGATGCAGTGAAATACTTGCACCATTAACCAACTTAGTTGGTGAATGTGGACACACCAAAGTCACAAGGGCTATCAAAACCAAGAAAAGCCGTGGCATTGGGATGCTATCCATCAGCAAGCATTCGACACTGTAAAGGCAACTATCGCTCGCGATGTTACCTTGGCCTACCCTGACTATTCCCAGGGATTTGAGATTTACACAGATAGCTCCAAATTTCAATTGGGCGCTGTGATTACTCAAAACAACAGGCCGCTGGCGTTCTTCAGCAGAAAACTGAGTCCGACGCAGCAAAAGTATAGCGTGACCGAACAAGAACTACTGGCCATAGTAGAAACACTAAAAGAGTTCAAAGGCATGCTTTGGGGACAACAGATTACGGTCTACACTGACCACAAAAATCTAATGCAGGATGCTCTAGGTCTGACCTCTGATCGAGTGTACCGCTGGAGATTACTCTTAGAAGAATATGGCCCCACCATCGTGTATATCAAAGGCATCCACAATACAGTTGCGGATGCCATCTCACGACTGGACTATGGACCCGTCACTGATGACAGGTCAACTTGGATGACTTTCGCCCAGTGTTGGTGCTACCATAACACAGCACAGCCAGAAGCATCCCAAGCAACCACCCAGGAATCCATGAACCAGGTGTTTGCTAATCGCAATGAAGAGGACTCCATCTATCCACTCACAACCAGAGAGATAGCGGAGGCACAACAAGACGATGACAGCCTTCTCGACAAAGGCTACTCAACTCAGTTAGTTGAGAATATTAAAGTACTCTGCAAGGATGGCAAAATGGTTATTCCAAAAAGCCTCCAACACCGTGCGGTAGCTTGGTTCCACCACTACCTACAGCACCCCGGGACCACACGTCTTGAAGAAACTCTTCGTCTGTCGATGTATTGGAAAGGTCTCAGAACGACAGTCCAATCACACGCCAAAAGTGTCACAGTTGCCAGGTGAACAAGCGCAGGCAGTTAAAATACGGGAAACTGCCACCAAAACTTGCAATCACCAACCCTTGGGAGGCATTATGTGTGGACCTCATAGGACCGTACACCCTCAAGGGCAAGGACAAGACACAAATTGACTTCATGTGCGTCACAATGATCGATCCTGCAACAAGCTGGTTCGAAATTGTAGAGTTGCCGATATCACAGCTCCAACAGCGTGATATTCCCACTGGTACAAAGGGGCAAAGGAGCAAAGACACACATGTCCAAGAGCAACAACCCTACTTTGACAAGACGTCAGCAAGAGTAGGTAATTTAGTTAATAGGACCTGGTTTAGCCGTTACCCACGTAGTAAATATATTATCTACGACAATGGAAGTGAATTTAAACTTCACTTGGAGACCCTCTGTGAATCATACGGTCTGAAGCGTAAGCCAACCAGTGTCAAAAACCCTCAAGCGAATGCAATACTCGAGCGGGTGCATCAAACAATCATGGCAATGCTCCGCACAGCTGAATTGGATATGGCCGATACCATCAGCGAGAGTGACATTGCTGACTTTCTCACAAATGCCGCATGGGCCGTTCGCTCTACCTATCACACAGTACTAAAAACTTCACCAGGCGCAGCTATCTTTGGAAGGGACATGTTGTTTGATGTCCCCTACATTGCTGACTGGACTAAAATAGGGGAATATAGACAACGGCAGACAGACCGTAACACAAGACGGGAGAATGCCTCTCGCGTCGACTGGGACTACCAACCCGGTGACAAAGTACTGCTGCGAAAAGACGGTATCCTCCGCAAAACAGAAAGCCAGTATGAAAGTGATCCTTGGACCATCACATCAGTTCATACGAATGGCACAATAAGGGTTCAACGCGGAACTAAGTCCGAGAGACTTAACATTAGGAGAGTTACACCTTATTTCGAACAAACTAAACAGACTTGTACCTTACCCCTTTTCTCCTACTAAGACTTACGCCGTCATTGCTACACCATCTTTTTTTCCTCTTCGCGGTTTTTCTTTTTTCCCGAGAGGTTTTCTTTTCGTGGGCATTGACACCTTATTGCTCCATTCGTGGGGGCGAGTGACATGGGCCAAGGATACCTACTGGTACCCCTGACCCTACAGGTCCCATTTTCAGGACCCAGGGATAATTGCTCTTCCCAAACAAGGGGAAGTATATAAAAATCCAACTCATACCTTCTCAGAAAGAATATATTTGAGATACATACCTGTCAGGTATACACCTCAGAAACAATGAGTTAAGTTAAGCAGTTGACAGGGGTCAACTGCCCAACTGAAGAGCCTGAAAATGTAATACTTTCTCAACTAGCAAATTTGCAATGTGAGAGCTTCTCTGTAAATATTGGACACACTAGCCTCCAATATATTACTTGTTGTTTACATGATTTACATGACTAAATCGAGAGGATCACCATTGGGCAATCCTCATTTGTTGATCATTTCAATAGCTTATAAATTAAAATTCCAAACAACTGGAACATCTTTTCTACTTCGTTTATCTACAACTACTTTTCGACTACTTCCGGCTTAGGTCATGCCGGTGTCCAGGGTGTCCCATTGCGCCGGCCGTACGAACCTGTTTTGCATGAATATTGCAAGCACAATTCGGCTTTTCGCGGACAGAAAGTTGTTGCCAGGGCTTATGGCTGTCCGCATGACCATATATGTGTGCGTAGGCTACGAAACCAGGTGATCTGTGCTTGATGTTTTGAAGCAATCGAAGCAGATCAGCGTGCCGAGAACTTGGCGGTATTCTTTGTTGCAGGGCAGATGCCCAAGACAATGCCTTTTCGTTATCACAACATATCGTGCCAAGGAAACTGTTGATGTTCTGTGATAAAGTGATGGAGAGAGCAAGAATGTGCAGGGCAGTGAGGCCTAGTAGCTCCGCTTGATACAAACTTGCCGCGTCCTCCTCTCGTGAAAAATCCCGCGGAGATAGTTCTCGCCTCTGGGAGCATAAATAAACCACCCGACACCGCTGATATCCGGCAAACGGCGGCGGTCGTAAGAACCGTCGGTCACCCATAATGCCGTCCCCACAGCAATCAATGTCATGACCAAGGTCTCATCTCCCACCGCCTTGAGATCATCCCACATCCAGGTGCCGCCATAGTGGTGCAAGGTTGCCCTCCAGTCAGTGCGATCCGTTGGAGGGGGGTTTCTGAATGGATGTTGCTGCGTACATGGAAAGACCACAGTGTTGTCATTCACCCTGTCAACCGAGATTGCATGCCAGGTGGGGCATGCATCAGCGTCAGTATGCAGAGGTGCGCTCCTGTCGTAGTACCACGTGGCAGAGCGCAGGCTGCGAGAACAAATTCTTGCAGCATAATACCGGACTCCAGCTGTTGAGCAAAATTGTATGCACTGCAGATTTGGGTGAGTTTCCCAGTTGTAGATCCTGTGGGATGTGTGTGTCCATGGGCCCAGATGCATTCGAAGGGTAAAATTCAGCCTGGTATATGCAATCCAAAACTGTTCCCATATCGACCAGTCGTCCCGCGATGGTTGAACTTGGGGGAAGGTATACACCGATGGGAAGTCAAGTTGGGATACTGGTGGTCTCGTGGCTGTAGGGTGGATTCGTCGACCATCCACTGTTATTATATCGGATAAAAAACACTGCCTTGCAAAAAAGTCTGCACCAATTTAGGGAGACCACATGCACCGACCACTCCTCCAACCCTAGAAATAGGTCTATTAGGAGGTGGTGGCGCTCCCGGGGGTGTGGTATGACCGGGTAGTCCAGCGTGATTTTCAGATTATATCTGTCTAGATATTCCCACAGTGATAGCACCCAGCTGTGTGTCATGTGTGGCCCGAGTTGATTGAATTTATGATACAGAGGGCAGTCACTGTAACCGCATTCAAGTTGTAGGTTCTCCATGCACGCCCAAAGAGTATTGCCTGTGTCCGAACCCGACCCATAGTGCTGCAGGAATAAATTTAGCTTCTCAATCGTCATCTCCATGGCGTAGTTGTACAGTCCCACTCCAAGAAAACCAGGGTGCAGTGGTCGCCACCCTTTCCGTATATTCCTGTTTATTCCACACATAGGTAGCATTCGTTGGTGATATTGGTCCATGATCATGATGCCCTCCACTTTGGACAGCCTTGTCGGCAGGGCCCCGATCCCATAGTGAAGACCCGGCCATAACTGTTGGTAATAGCTTATCCACACCAAGGATGCCGGCAGTCCGCCCACTGACATCCGGAGCACCCACTTGTCCAGTTTCTTTAACACCTATGTCAGGTGTCCTGCTGACCTGCCATTGGGTGAAGTGACCACCCCTAGCATTTCCTTGGGCGTATGTGCTGAGCAAAGTTCAATTGGATCATTTCCGCTGCTAGTTGGTCCAGTGAGGGGCTCGCCCTCTGAGTGAGTGCCACTGTATGTCCATGTGCTGTCATCTTTCCACTCGTAACAGAGCCAATAAGCATAGCATTTTGTGGGTTTAAGGGCCCCGCCTGAGGTGTTGAGTTTGTGACCCCAGTCGTCCAGTGCACTTTGTGCCACATGCCACAGCTTCGGGCCAGTCCCCATGGGCTCGTCAAGGAAAACAGATCAGTGTCATCCACCTAAAGACACCTCATGACCTCTGTAAGCTGGCGTGATATTGGAGTGATTGCCCTTGCTGTATGCCCTTGCTTCCTCTATATTCTTGCCAGTATTGCGCTCACTAATGACCAGCATGCTGGCGAGGCCCAATTGCCTTGGCACATTCCATGCATGGGTCTCCTGGTATTGTTGCCACCCATATATGTGGTAGATTCTCCAAAGCCTGTGCGCAGATAATACTTCATCTGTCGTATAGTCTGCAACATGGCAAGGATTGGCCCGGGCGGTATCCGCAATGCCCGCAGCATCAAAGCCAGGATCACGTGATTGACCTGGTCATAGCAGTTGGCTGCATCCACTGACATCACTACCAAGTCCTGCCGCCTCTTGCGGGAGTAGTCTGCTTTTAAGATCTTCATGAAGACCCCGTCCTCTGTGGTCCTCTGGCGTTCTGCTGTTCCTGGGGTATGAGTCCATACTGACGTGCCAACGCCAGCATTCTGTCCCCGAACATCACTCCGTTCATGTAGTGATTGTCCGCCTCCATGAGGAGGATGGCTCGGAGACGATTAACCAGACACACACCTGGTGTTTTCTCTAGCATTATCAGTAGGCCATTCTTCAACTTTCGGGCATTATACCACTTTTGGCAATAAGGGACAGTTTGTAGGAGAAGAGTTCAGAATGGTCGTGTGACAGTGCAGCTGCCTTGTAATGGCCAAAGTGGATCACAGAGTACGATGAGGAGGTGCTCTCCTTTGTCCTATTCCAAATCGCTCGAAACTCCGCCGCCGTGATGTCCGTCGAGAATGTGCTATCCGCAAATTGCAGTCTCATCTCCCCACTTTCCCATAGGATTGTACCGGTAGTGTCGTCCAGATCTATTGGCGGCCATCTCCCTAAAATAGGCCACACACTGATCAAATGAGTGGTAGGTATGACTTTAGCATTGTAGTAGTCTACTTTTTATTCTATGTACAATATGCGTGTAATCATGCATGTGGGAGTGTCTAGTCTTGCACATGTTGAGAAATTTTCCATGTATACCCACTGATAGAGTTGTGCACACTGATAGCTTTTCCTTCACGTTGCAAGATATCATGTACTATTGAAGCGAGAGAATTGATTTACTATTATGTCTGCACAACAGTGTGAAGGATGCACAGTTTGGAGTAGAATTATTAAAATAAAGGTATCTGTCTGTGATCATTTGTCTGTTGCTCCAACCAGTAGAAATTAAAGGTGTTTTTTCCTCGTTAGGAACAAAGGTCATTTGGCCTGTTGATTTGCTTTCCTCTTGGGTTGATCAAGAAAAAACCAAGTCAGAATACGATGTCAGTCACAGATGAGTCCCTATTGTTTTGTTGCCTCACGTTGCCGAGCTTGAACAAAGTCAACGAACACAACGGAATTGGTCACTCCAAAACGAGACTGCTTGTTTTTCGCCCCCAAAATGGCCTTTCCTAGAGGTTTAAGTCTTTCTTTTCGTTCAACCCGAACGCTGAGTCGTTCGGCAATTATTTTAATCATTTTCTGTGTCATTGTTCCCCTCCTCACGCCAATTGCATCACCGCTGAAGTAACGAACGATGCCGCCGCAGAACCCCTCCGATACAAACACCTTCAACATGCCCTCGGAGACACTCACCCAACAGCCACCACCGAAAGCTTCGCAAACCCTCACGCCGGTGCAGCCCTATGAATACCACACCCATCCCCCTCTCTCCCATCTCGGCCTTCTCGTCTGGCCACTCATGCTCACTCTCCCCCTCCTCCTCAACTCATCATTGATGCATTATTCCTCCGTCTTTCCTCGAAATTGGTACTCGCTACATTCGAACGACGAGCAAGGGGCATGGGAGCCCGCCTGGCTTCCTCACGACGGTGCACTCCGCCATCCCCTGGGATTGACGCTGGGCATCTCGGCTGTGGCAGTAGGACATGTGTTTTTACTCATTTATTTTCGAATGTATCAGCACCATCAATTGTTGGGAAAGACTATCCCCATCCAGTCCAAAGGACCGTCAAAGTACATATATTCGGAGGCGTTGACAAAGCACTTAGCCCAACCCGGCGGATTTTTATTATTGGGTCTCTACCTCGCCATCACTTGGGTATACAATCTTTTGCCGGAGTCGTACTATAACTTCGAGGGGGGAATACAATACGTGACGGTGGCGCAGTGTCTTATGGTGCAAGACTTTGTCCAATATGCAATGCATCGAATGGAGCACCTCTCTCACCCCAAGGTGTATCGAATCTCGCATAAGCCTCATCATAAATTCACCAATCCAAAATTGTTTGATGCCTTTGATGGATCGGTGCCTGATACTACAGTTATGATTTTATTGCCTCTATTCGTCACCGCGCACGTCGTTCGGAATGCAAATGTCTGGACCTACATGGCCTTTGGGTCGACGTATGCGAATTGGCTCACTCTCATTCATTCTGAGGTGGCGTTCCCGTGGGAACCGCTGTTTCGAAAGTTGGGGTTGGGAACAGCAGCGGATCATCATGTGCATCATAAGTTTTTCAAGTGGAACTATGGACATTTGTTTATGTGGTGGGATTGGGGAATGGGAACTTATAGGAGTCCCAATGAGCAGTGGGGAAAGGAGTTTTCTGTGGGTGTTTAATGTTCGAGCATTATAGATGCTCCTCTTATTATTTGTGTGTTCTTAGTCTGCGTCCTGTGGTTCGCCAATATCTGTGATTGCCTTGTCAGAGTCTATGTATTGTGGAAATGTACAGAACACCAGGATTATGATGTGATTGACCATTAATTCAACTCAGTGTAATTATGTAGGAACGCTTGGACTAGTGTTACTGTCAGTGTTGAAAAGCAAAAAGGATTAAGAAGTTGTCACTCTTCTGCTTTTTATCTTGGCTTGGCCCTTGCCAAATGATGCCAATTCTGAATACCATAGTGGCAAAGATGTGTCTCAGATCAATCATCGTCAGTTTTGTAGGTGGAACTATGGACCTTGGTTCATGTGGTGAGATTGGGGATAGGAACTGAAGGAGCAGTGAGGAAAGGAGTTTTGAGTGGGTGTTTGATTGTTAATGGTTAATCAAGGGCGGTGCTTCCTTCCTTATTTTTATTTTCTTAGTCTGTATCCTGTACTTCAGCCATATCCTGTGTTAACCTTGTCCAATTCTATCTATTGTGGAGATCTGATTGACAATCACTTCAAGTTCATTATAAGTATACATAAAACTTGGACTGTTATTGATATTGAACAGTCAGTATGGAGAAAAAGAAAGAAATGACTTCTAAGCATTCACCAGTGTGGTAGCCAAATGTTATTACAGAATGGTGTTTCAGATGAATCAAATGATAAAAACACAATTCCCAATCGTGGTTTGTTTGCACAAGACCAACTGTTAAGTCCATGATTGATCTTGCTTCCCAGGCTGCTAAGACACCTGTATTGTATAAATCTAGGATGCAATAACTCAACTAGCCATTGACAATGTCACCAGGAGAGATATTCTCCCAATCCTTGCATCACGTGCAACCAACAAATCAGTCTTCTCAGACATTTCTCCTCTCCATTGATAAAACATTTCCCACTGCAGATCTTGTGGATGAAGAGAATTTGATAATTAAGCTTCTTGAGTCACATGTACATTATGTCTGCTCATATCATAGCCAATAATATGCCACAGAGTTAGACCCACAAACTGCCTACACTACTCAGGGCAACAAAAGGCAATGATAAGTCTTTGTAACTACATTTACCGCTACTTCATTCACCTCCAGGCTTCCATCATCTGTCACAGCATCACTAATACACATCACACTGAATTTGTTGCAGATCCCCCCTCTGCTCTGAACTTTCAATAGTAAACTGAAAAAAACTCACAAGCATCAGAATTAGATGTCACAACTCCTTTTCAACATGATACAATCATCACTGAAAAGATGTAGGGATCAAGTAGGATGACAATGATTTTCATGATTCTTCAGATTATGTGGTAGATCAAAAAAGTAATCCAGTTAGCTTGTTGTATCACTGTACTTAGTACTCTGCCAATGTCCTTCTCCCAAAAGGTCTTATCAAGTTTAGCTAAAGCAATGAAACATGCCTGCTCATGTCATATCAATCAAATGCCTTCCTAACTTTGTTGACCTGCATAGTAAATTATTCCATGATTTGACACCATGCCAAATGAATGGACCTGGTATCACATCTACGAATGAAACTATACAAAGAATTTTGTCGGTGCGGTGTTCAATTCAGCTTATGTATATGAGTTTGCTACAACAGCACCGCTCGTCTATTGCCATCCGGGCCAACATTATAGATCAACCCATAAAAACACTAACGCTATCAGGGTAATTTGTCAATTACATTGTGTTGAGTGACTTTGATTATCTTCGAAGCAAAATTTTCTTTGCGACTTTATCGCAATTTCTTCGATCCACTGCCGCTTAAAGATATAAAGGTTCAGACGCAGATTAATTATTTTGGCATAGGAATACTCTAGCCAATTTCTTAAGGACGAGTTACCAATCAGGAATTCTGGGGAACAGAATGCCTTGTATCTCATTTACTCAGCCTCTCCCCGAATTTCTTTCAAATACTCGCCCATAATGAATGACTTGACATCATGGCTGTTTGGTTTTTTCACAAGAGCACATCTCATTTTCAACTCGTCTAATGTCAATGAACCGGAATCAAAACAAATGTCACCGCTTCCAGCTCGATGTGTGTGATTCCTCTTGAACTGTATACTTGATCTCCATATACTGTCAACAGTTGTGTTGTACATTCGAGCTTGGGTGAGGGAGCAGTGTGAGATATAGTATGGTTCATTTGGATTGGGTAATGTTGTGAGATGATGTATCAATATTCGTAGCCACTCTTCGATTAATGGATTGTGCGGATTAGATACTGCCATTAACCAAGTAGATGCAGTTCTGTACTCTACTGCATCGTTTTTGCAAAGATGACAGGTTGACACATTTTTTGGTAAAGCATTGCCTTCAATGTGAGACAACGCACCAGAAACCTCAGGAGCATAGAATGATTCTTTCCCAGAGCCGAGATATTTTGAAATGAATTTATCAAAAGGGACGAATGGACAAACAGATGTATCGGCCCAAATTCCACCGTGGAGACTCAACAATTCAAGCCTGAGTAAATCTGACCAGAGTCTGTTTTGTATGACAGGAAGCGATTTATTGTTGACCATAGAGGAAAATATCGGAGCATAGTCAGCTACGTTTGTGTTGTCGAGAAGTTTTACAACCAAGTTGGATTTGGAAGAGCGGTGCAGATACATCATTCCTCGAACACACGCGGAGTCTAATTGATACTTTCCGGTTTGATTGCCGAGCGAAATCAAATGATCGAGCCCTTGAGTCCAATACATCCATATGACATTGCTTCTTTCATGGGGAGCATTAGTATTCGTGATGTTTGCTTTCAATGATGCGGCGTTATGCTGATCAGCTCCAGTTGGCAAATCTATAACTCGTCCCTTCTCCATGTTGTTCTCTAGTTCTACGGCGATTCTCGCAGACGTTATAAGGTTCAGCGATATTAAGACCACGGTGACGACAGAGCTGACGGTAAGGAACTTCACTTGGCGACTCTTCCTCCTAGCGCCTGCCGTGATAATTGACGCCGTTGACATGCTTTTCTTCTATTTTTACATTTCTTTACCGGGTTCCTTTCACTTGGCAGTCGAGCTCATTGCAGGTTGCCCCTTGAGAGGGGGGGGATTGTGAATTGTCTCGGAGGGGTTTTCGTGAGGCTTCGTGAGGCCTCACGGAGGCCTCTCGGTACAATATTGAACTGTACCATAGCTAACATAAGCTAACATAAGATATAAAAATAATAATGGGAGACGGACAAAAACGCAAGAATGACTGCGAATCTGTTAGGCCAAGTGCTTGGTAATTTGCAATTGCCAAGCAATTGCAAAATGGGGCAAAAAACCCATTGCAATTCCTCGTCGACGTTTGCACTACCAAGGAATTGCAATTTTCCTGTTTTCAATTCCTCGACAACCTAGGTTTAGCTCGGGATTTCTGCAACGACCTCTCGTTTGGCATCAATTCTGTAGTGTGACACGTCTGATCGGCATCAAAGTAGTATATAACATGTCCGTTTGGCATCAATTTTTCCGTTCGACAGCACTCAAGAGTAGTCATTGGTAAAATAACTTAGAAATTACAATTCCTTAGGAATTGCAATACAGAATTAATATCTTCGTCTTTACAATTCCTTAGGAATTTCACTATTGTCCACGTTTTTTCGCCGTTACAATTCCTTAGCAATTTCACTAGTTCGTATGTTAGGCATCCAGTTCAATTCCTTAAGATATTAATGTACGTAGGGACTGGTACTATTAAAATCACTGTCAGTTGAATGCGTTTTGGCGCCAAATTTGGCTACAAATGCAACCAAACTGGCTGTTTTCACACAATTCAAATGTAATTCGGCAGTGGACAAAGAATTGTTCTGCGTATTCCCGGCAGAATTGCAATTCCTTGGTAGTGCAAACGTCGACGAGGAATTGCAAAGTGCGTTTTGCAATTGTGGGCAATTGCTTAGCAATTGCAAATTACCAAGCACTTGGCCTAACAAATCCGCACCCAATTGGAACAAAACCTCAATGGAGCAGCGGGAATAGCTGACTGGAAAAATTATCTCACACTCTTAGTTCACCGTGATTCCTGCACATGTCTTAGTTCATTGTATTTTACCACTAATACTTGCTTTAGTTCATTGTCTTTCGAGATATTTGCGTTTAGTTCAGCGTTTTTGCAAGAAAACTCCATTTAGTTCATTGTCTCACTACAAAAATTATTTTAGTTTAAAGTATTGCCACTATTATTTTTTAGTTTAGTGTCTTTCTCATTAGTTTAGCGGATATTATTTTAGTTTAAGGTCTTACAAATTAGTTCAATGTCCTCCGTAAATGCATTCGTGGGAGTTTAAAGTATTTCACGAAGTCAAGAAACGTGACATGTGAGCTCACGATACTTGACTACGCCTAACACCTCGTACAGAAAAGTTGGCTTCACAGAAAAACACATGTTGCCGAAATCTACCGTGACATATGATAATACTTCATCCTACTTCATCCTTCTTCTTCCCCCACCATGACGATTTCCAAGCTGCCGCCGTCAGATCACCTCTTACTCAAAACTACCGATGCAACACCAGCTCTGCCACGATCGCCTCACCGCCACATCCTCTGAGACCATCCACCTGCTAAATTTGGCCCCATTCGATGATTTTGTTGAGATATGACACCATTTTCACCACTTCAATTTTCGGTCGCAGTGTTTTTGATGATAGACTAAGGGGGCAATTAAAGCAATAGCAAGGGCATCCCGCCGCTTTCTGCCCTCATGATATGGCCCGCAATCTCATACATCAAGAGTACTGTAAGAACCCATTGCTACTTTGAGGATGTTCGAATCTCTCGTCGCTCACATGATTTTTCAATCAGTTGTCACTTCTCAAGCTCCCCACAGTAAATTGAACACAGCTACAAAAATAAACAACAATCAACCGCATAGTGGATCAGAAATTATTTTAAAAGTTCACTTGCGTTAGGGCAATTATTTTAAAAGTTCACTTGCGTTAGGGCACGTAACAACAGATGAATTTAATTCCAACTATAAATTACTTGTAATGATTCCAATTTTATTTCATTTTACTATCACAATCAATTTGAAATTACTTCATCAGAAATTATTTTAAAAGTTCACTGCGTTAGGGCAATTATTTTAAAAGTTCACTTGCGTTAGGGCACGTAACAACAGATGAATTTAATTCCAACTATAAATTACTTGTAATGATTCCAATTTTATTTCATTTTACTATCACTATCAATTTGAAATTACTTCTCTCACCTCATGATAGAGTTACGCAGTTACTTTGATTTAGGAGGGCTTAAACATTTCTCGACTCAGTCATCCTACACAGAGCCCCTCCCATTTCTACTTTAAAACTCTTCAGAGATTTGAAAGAGTGCCAATGGGCTGATTTCTCACTTCGTCACATATTGATACTCTTTTAGTGTTTTTATTATTAGACAACAACGCAATTTGACAACTAAAAGTAAAGATTGCAGATAGTATTAAAATCTTAGAGTCAGCACACATTGATGGTATAAAAATCTTAGAATAAGTACACAGCACACTTTTATCATTGTCCATGTTGACGGAGGCTTTCTCAAACTAGCCCCTTAAAGACCATTCTTTTCATATCTAGCACAAGGAGCTTGAAGGCATGAAAATTAATAAACCCGAAATCTTGAAGTTGCATAACTAATCTGAGCTTTAACTTCATCACACATAAATTTGTTGGTGACGATCAGTAGCTCTATTGGTTCATCAGTAAGCAGCAGTCCATACTGTATCAATTGTCAATAGTTCCCGGACCTTTCTCGAAGGAGTTTCCGGCAAAAGTGTTTTTTGACCATAGACTTAGAGAGGGGCTAATGAGCAGTTTTATGAAGAAATGTGGATTTTTGAAGCGGATACCAACTTGATACCAACTTGATACCAACTTGATACCAACTTGATACCAACTTGATACCAACTTGATACCAACTATACTGGCACCATGACTCTTTGAATTACTGAAAGGCATTTCACTGGAATCACTTTCAGCATATTTGATATAAACATCGTGTATAGGATGATGTCTTGGTTGATAAAGTTTAAAGTGAATCAGGACAGGCATTTAAAAGGGCTGGGAAGAACCAGCCTAGATGTTTTGGAATGCATTAAGAATTAACTGAGATGATGGATCTACTGGTGATGCCCCAGAGGACTCACCATGCACAATACACAATACACAACAATGATCACGAGCAACTCATATGTCTAGAAGATTTCATGATTATAAGTCACACAAGACATCATATAAACTCTACAATAAAGCATGCATAAAATAGTAATCTACATTCTCCCCTGTAGAGTATAATATGCACAAATTTGCATCATGTCTTTGTCAATTATTGTTTTAGAGACCCCATTAATCTATTCTTAATTCAAATATAAATATGAATCATGCCTGGTGTGTCTTTGCAGGAAATATTGACTAAATTACGTGGGGACGGAGGCAGTAATTTTCGGGGAGATCGAAAGATCCATTAGGATCTGGCGGATCTTCGGGAGGATCTTTTAGTTAGGAATAGTCGAGCACGAGAGAACTCTGACATGTTACGTAGGAATCGTCGAGCACACGTCGTCCCGCGATTAAAATGTAGAGGTGGTGACACGGGGACCACCATAATTCTAAAAATACTGACCTCTGCAACGAGTTGCATGTCGGGACTTACTGGCCACCAGTTCTTGTTTTTAACTAGCTTAACACCATGTCCGCCCAGCTCGCGCCCGCTGCCGCCAAATCAAATCAGTTTATCAGACCCAATCATGTGCCGGTTGACACCATCTCCGCCGCCCGAAGGCTGGCGTTGAGAGAAGCGGGTTTGGCGCCTCCGGCGAGGTTGCCACGCAATTGCGCGGCGTGGCCAGCGAACTGGCAGATGAGTTGATGGCAGCTCTTGGGAGCGCTTTGATACTCTCAGCGGGGAGGATGTCACTGCCATCCTCGAACTTTACGAGGCCACACCGAGTGTGGCAGCGCCGGCAACCGAGCCCGTGGAGGCACCGAGCTTGTCGAAGGACTCGAAAAGCTCCGTCCACCCTCGCCCGAATGAGGCAGGTGGAGATGAACCGGTTCTCCAAGTGCCAGCGTGCATGCTGTGCCGAGGAGAAAGGTGCCCTCTCCTCTCCGGATGACTCGTCCGTAGATGAGTCCCCATGCGGTGATGGGTGCACCTCTCCCGACAAGCTTCGGTCGACTCTCGTTTTCCATCCTGGCGTACCCTTGGCCGACCGCTAAGGGAAGAGGTTAGCAAGAGGAAGCTGCGCCACCTCACAGCGTCGCCTAAAGGGAATGTCATTCCCAGGCATCCGGAGCGCCCGCCCGGCGGGCCGGGTAGAACCCTGGACCCACTGCCGCTGGAGCCGCGCGGTACAGGAAACCAAGTTCCAGGGCGTCACCGTGGCTGATCCGAATGACCAGCCCTCTGACAGTGGCGAGGGCGACCAGGGGCAGCAGGGAACAATGGAGGTAACGATGCACCTCCCCACCCCTGCTCCTCCGCTAATCCCCCGATGGTGGGGAAGCGGCCGCCCGGCGGGAGGAGGCGACCCATGATGGCGGGGAGGATGGGAGTGGCGACCCCATGGAGGGCGACTCTGGCGACTCGAGTCTCGGGTCCGCCGAGTCCGACTCACCCCAGAGGACCCGAAAATGCAGGGGAGCGGCAAGTTTTACAAGGCCCAGACCCGAATGGGAAGGCCATGGTCAAAATGTTCGGAGGTTCTGTGACCTCACGGATCGTGATGCCAATGCCATCGTGGTCTACTTTGGCGTCTATAGTGAAGGCCGCCTTGCGAATTCCACCACGACCACTGGAAGGATACTTTTACCCAGTGGCAGAAGCGTCACCCAACAGAGGCGGAACTGAGCGGCGATGGTGTTGTCACCCATAACAGGACCGCATCAAGTGTGCCGCCTGGGCCTGCCGGCATCGTAGGCGTGTTCCTTGGCAGTACTTCTCAGTCAAGCAACTCAGGTCCAGACACTTTGAGCCCATCCGTGCCCAGATGGGCCTTGAGGAAGAGGCGGGTCACGGTCAAGATGATCCCGACCTCACGGATATTCCCAAGTGGAAAGACGGGGACATACCTCTATGTCCAAGCACTTCCGAGATTTTGAGACCTACCTCTCTCAGCATTATGGGGTTGAGGGATTCCCCTGGATTGGGTGGTGCGAGCGAACTTGCCGCAATCCGCTGGAGCACGGTAGAGACCCGCGTGCACAGAGCGAAGGGAAGAAGCCTGACTTCTTCGCTTTGAGGAGACCGACTATATATGCGGTACTTCACAAGTATTGTCCCTCGTAACGGCGAGATGCACCTTCGTCTCCCGGGGACGGCGGACGATAAGGTGAGGGCAGACTGGGAGCGGAAACCGTTCCATGCGCCCGGCGGCGTCTTCGCCCGGACGATGCCATTGTACTCCAATTGGCTCGTGTGGCCTGCCGACTCTCCTGGAGAGATCCATTTTATCCCCAAGAGAGGCAAGACATTGCCAAGGCGGCAGGCATATTTTGCAAGGGCCAATTTGTCGGCATTAACGCCGCCTCGAGTGTGACCTCGCGCGAGATGTTATCCAGAAGATGCGGTATGATGGGGAGTCCGCGTGGTTGGAATTGGGATAAGCACTGTTCCAAATTTCACGCGCAGATCCAAGTGATTGATGAGTGGGCCGCCGAGGGGCTGGCCACGCGCATGTCTAACGAGGACCAAATAAGTGCTTTTCTCAAGACTATCCCCAAGGATTGCAAGAATAGCGAACTTTTGATCGCTAAGGGCATTATCGAGGGTGACAGATCACGGTTCCCCACCCTGGTTGGCAATGTCATCCCTCACCTTTCTCTGTCCATCGAGGCCAAGGAGCACGTGCGTCAGCTGCCAAGCGTACTATTGCCAACACGAGCTCCTCCGCTGGACAGCGCTCCGACAGCGGCGTCGGACCGGGAAGTCGTCCCGTGCGACCACCGGGAAGTGCGTCTCGTGAGCGGTAAAGTGGTGGGGACCATTGAGGGCCTTCATTACTCCGAAGAGTTATGGAAGGCCATGACCTCTGAGCAGAGGGCGCAGTGCTTGTCGCTTGCAAGGCCAAGAGTGCCAAGCGAACTGCGAAGGCCACAAGTACCGCAGGGTCTGGAGCCGTCCGATGGGCGTCTCCGACCACCTTGAGTCGTTGGCGGCGCGGTCCAATCTCGATTCCAACCGAGACAGCGGGCGCCGGTCATCGAGCCGTCATGCTAGCTCCGCCGGCGCGGTTCCAGCTCGCCTGAGAACGGGGCGGGCTCGAGTCGTTCCGTGGCTCTCATCGGTCCGATGCCCACGAGGGGCGCCGTGAAGCTGCGAGCGGTTCGGGCCATCTATGGGTTTGGAACTTCGACAGTTCCTGTGGGACTCAGTCGAGGGACTGGTTTATTGTTTGATGCTTGTCAGCCAAGCCCTGGATTGGCGCACGAGAAGTGTATGTAGCGTGAGGACCGTTAATTTATCAGCGCTGTCGGCAGTACCCGTAGCCGAAGTAATGTATTAAGAGTTGAGTTAGACTCACATGCTGACACTTGTGTGGTGGGCCGACATGCCCTTGTAATCCATGAGCATCCCAATGTAGTCATGGTCAGTGGATTTGACCCCTCCCAACCTCCTCAAAGGCTAAGGTTGTGGATGCTGCTGTCCGGTATACTTGCCGCGACACAGGGGAACACTTGATCTTAATGATCAACCAGGCCATCTATGTGCCTGAGGTTGAACATTGCCTACTCTGTCCCATGCAATGCGGGATGAATGGTGTGGCGATTCACGAGGTCCCAGTTCCTCGGACGAACCCCACTACCTCAACCCATTCTATCCTGATTGCCGACCCCACCGATGATGCCCACCCGTACACCATCCCGCTACAACTTGAGGCGTTGTGAGCTATTTTGAGTATGCCCTCCCTACCTCTGCTGAGTATGAGGATGTTGATATCCCTCACTTGGAGTTGGCGGCGACCCGGCATGGGATCCCTATGACAAGGACTTTGCTTCTCTAGAAGAGCCACCTTGATTTCAGGGGACATTTAATCTCTGCTGCTTGAAGTGATGGCCAGCGCCGTATAGCTGAGATGGGGACACTTCCGGCGATGCCGTTAGCGACGGAACCCGTTGGAAACTTTGTCCAGTTTCCCTGCAGTATGATGCTGCTGATGTGACTGACGACGATAACTTTGGCATGGCCCTTGAGGCGACCCGCCAAGTGGTGTTGGTGCGAACTAACCACACCCCAGAGACTTATGACGTCTGTGGAGTCCGCTCGGGTGAACGGCGGGGGCCGTGGACTACGTCACTCTGCAATCGTTGGCAGATCCCACTACACAAAGCTCAGAACACGGTCCGACAGACCACGCAGCGGTGTGCGCCGGTCTTGCATCCGGCGCTGTCAAGGCGTTTTGGACAAGCGATCGGATGCTTCGCTACAGGAGGATGCCGTGCAACCTCTATAGCGACACCATGTTCTGCCCGAAGGTCCCATCAGCCCGAGGCTACACGATGGCGCAGATCTTGCGACCGACTTTGGGTGGAGCCGATGCTACCCCATGTCACGCAAGTGAAGCCCATGAGGCCCTTGGTCTCCTATTTGCGCTGGGAGGGTGTTCCCCAAAGATGATAGTTGATGGCGCAAAGGAGATGAGATTGGGAGAGTTTGCTCGAAGTGCAAGGAGGCGTCTTGCCTCTTGCAGAGCACGAGCCCTATTCTCCATGGTCTAACTCCGCCAGCGTGAGATTAGGGAACTCAAAAAGGAGCCGCCAGGAAACTGACTAGGTCAGGGGCCCCTCGCCGGTTGTGGTGCTTTGCGCTTGAGTGCGAGGCTTATGTCCGCTCGCACACTGCACATGACATCTATCGCTTAGATGGTCGGGTCCCGAGACAGTTGTCTCTGGGAAACAGCAGATATTAGCCCATTCTGTGAATTCGGCTTTTGGGATTGGGTTAAGTTTCGTGACCAAGGCGTTGCTTTTCCTGGCGGCGCCCTCGTGCTTGGCAAGTACTTGGGTCCCAGCATTGATGTGGGTCGGCTATGACCCAGCGCATCATGAAGGCAAATGGGGAGATCGAAGACCGTTCGACGGTTCGCTCCCTCACTCCCGAGGAGTGCGTCAACGCTGCCTTACATCAAGAACAGCAGAAGTTCTTGGAGTCCATCCAGGGCAGGTGGGGTGAGAAGACCGTGTTAAGGACCTCGGCCCTGACTTTCTCAACCTCGTTCCTGATCCGAGAACAATGAGCCCTGGGAAGATGACGATGGGCCGTCGTTCCCCGAATTGGATGACGAGCTCGCGGACGCCGGGCGTCTGGGGACTTTCTGGTGAACACTGAGGTGCTTCTCCCGTTGGGAATGGCCAGGAACTTCGCCAGGGTCCTCCGCCGGAGCGCGATCCCGATGGGTCATTAGTGGGTACTGCTCATGCGAACCCTGCGCTCGACACTTTCGTATATATGAGGTCCGGTTCCCCGATGGGCGGACTGAAGAGTTGGCAGCTAATGTCATCGCTGAGGCGGTCTATGCCCAGTGTGATGCCGACGGCAATCAATATGTCCTGCTCGACGCTATCGTGGACTACCGCAAGGATCCCTCCGTGGCGGTCGCCCGGAACGACCAGGTTTCGGTCGTCGATGGTAAGAAGATTGTCAAACGCTCCACCAGAGGTTGGGAGCTGTGTTGCAAGTGGAAGGACGGTAGCACTTCTTGGCAGAAGTTGTCCGACCTTAAAGAGTCTCACCCTCTTCAGGTTGCAGAGTTCGCATTTGCCGCGCAAATTGCCGATGAGCCTGCATTTAACTGGTGGGTGAGTTGGGTCCTTAAGAAGAGGGACCGGATAGTCTCCTTGGTTAAGCGCTCGATACCACAAGCGGACTCATAAGTATGGGATTGAACTCCCCAAAACTGTTGAGGACGCCTATGCCATTGATCGTGCCACCGGTACTACCTTCTGGCATGATGCGATTGAAAAGGAGATGAAAAATGTGCGTGTTGCATTTGACGTTCTCGCAGACGGTGTCGCGCCACCGGCAGATCATCAGTTCATACGCTGTCATATGATCTTTGACGTCAAAATGGAAGATTTCCGTCGCAAGGCCCGGCTCGTAGCCGGGGGACATGTGACGAAGGCCCCAGCAACCCTCACTTATGCCAGTGTCGTGTCTCGAGAGACTGTGCGGATCGCCCTGCTGATAGCAGCGCTGAACGACATTGACATATGGGCCGCTGATGTTCTTAACGCCTACATCACCGCGCCATGCCGCGAGAAAATCTGGACCACTCTTGGAAAAGAGTTTGGCGATGATTGCGGCCGAAAAGCCATAGTAGTCCGAGCACTGTATGGCCTCAAGTCTAGTGGTGCTGCCTTCAGGGCGCATCTGGCAGGGTGCATGCGCGAGATGGGCTATGTTTCATGCCCAGCTGACCCTGACCTGTGGCTCAAAGAGCAAACAGATAGGAAGGGTAGGAAATACTATTCCTACATCCTCTGTTACGTTGATGATTTGCTGGTGGTCCACCATAACCCCAAGCGCATCATGGACAGGATTAATAGCTTTCTCCCACTGAAGCCTGACTCGGTCGGCCCGCCTGAGATGTATCTCGGCGCTAAGCTTAAGAGGAAGACCTTTGAGGACGGCACTACGGCCTGGGGACTATCCCCCGCCAAGTATGTTCAACAAGCTGTTAAGAATGTCGAAACATTCCTCAAGAACAATCTCGAAGGACGGTTTTCCTTGCCGAAGCGAGGCGACAACCCGTTCCCCTGTGATTATGCCCCCGAAGAGGATGTTACCCCGCTGCTTGAGCCCGGCGTGGCTACCTACTACATGCAGCTGATAGGAGTCCTGAGATGGATGTGTGAGCTCGGGCGGATCGACATCTGCACCGAGGTCTCCATGTTGTCTTCCTTTGCAGCGATGCCGCGAGGGACATCTGGAGGCGGCACTGCACGTGTTCTCCTATTTAAAGTTGAGGTCTAACTCCCGGCTCATCTTTGATCCAAAGGAGCCGAACGTGGGAGAGTCTGATTTTGTGGAGTGTGACTGGTCCGACTTTTACCCGGGCGCGGAAGAGGCCCTGCCGCCTAATGCCCCGAAACCCCTTGGCAAGGGTGTGAAACTACGAATGTTCGTAGACAGCGACCACGCTGGTGACAAAGTGAGCCGACGCTCAAGAACCGGCTTTGTCATCTTTCTCAACTATGGCATGATCGATTGGCTTTCGAAGAAGCAATCGACAGTTGAGACCTCAGTGTTTGGCGCCGAATTTTGCGCCATGAAACACGGCATTGAGAATCTGCGTGGCATTCGCTACAAGCTCCGCATGATGGGAGTCCCCGTAAAGGGCCCCTCATATGTGTATGGTGATAACATGTCTGTTGTCACCAATGTGAGCAAGCCTGAGTCAACACTCAGGAAGAAGTCTAACTCGATCTGCTATCATGCAGTGCGTGAGGCCGTTGCAATGGGCGAGGCCCTTGTTGCCCACATCCCGACCAAGAAGAACCTTGCTGACCTGTTCACCAAGGTACTGTATGGTCAGACGCGTAGATTTCTAGTGGACCAGATGCTCTGGGATGTGTTCCCCAGCGACTGAGTGTCGCGGAGTTTCGCTGGCTGGGGTGCGGCTAATGACTGACCCTTGTCTTTGAGTCTTTGTGGCATTGTTTGTGTCGGAGTGATGACTGCCCCTTTGCCTCCCTTACTAGATTTGCCAAGTTTGCCTGCCTTGTTGCCACGCATCCTTGGGGGGACTGACTAAATTACGTGGGGACGGAGGCAGTAATTTTCCGGGGAGATCCGAAAGATCCGTTAGGATCTGACGGATCTTCCGGAGGATCTTTTGTTACGTAGGAATAGTCGAGCACGAAGAGAACTCTGACATGTTACGTAGGAATCGTCGAGCACACGCAAGGTCGCACGATTAAAATGTAGAGGTGGTGACACGGGGACCACCATAATTCTAAAAATACTGACCTCTGCAACCGAGTTGCATGTCGGGGCTTACTGGCCGCCAGTTCTTGTTTTTAACTAGCGTAACACCATGTCCGCCCAGCTCCGCCGCCGCTCTGCCACGGCCAAATCAAATCAATATTACTGTGTCTCCTGTGAGATGATACCCTTACTAGAGTTACCAATCGCATTATATCTATTGTACTAAACATGTTTGAAAGGGAACCATCTCTTACTTGGGCATTCAAATAAGTCCCAGTATCATTTGACATGCTTTTTTACATGATTGTTCTGTAGAAGACAATATGATAACTATTACAAAGTCTTAGGCATGCATGATGTTCTTGTAGAGTAAGATTGGGGCAAAAGGTACTGTGCTTTTATTACACTTGGCAATACTTCCACATGTAACAAGTTTGCCTGTGTAATAAAAAAGTGGAAGAGACAACCATACAGAGCCATTTTAATGCCCCCTCTACTTTACTGGTATTGGCCAGAGAGGGGCTCGTGAGGTGTTTTATGAAGAAATGTAGATTTTTGAAGACGAAATCAACTTGATACCAACTAGACTATCACATTGCCTCTTTGAACTCTTTGAATTACTGACAAATGCAGGAAAATGGAGGAGGGTAGGTGAACTGAATCTGCCTCTGAGACTATTCTTTTTATGGAATAGAAGGAGGAAGTGAACCATTCAAATTTGTTTTGAGAATGAACTATAAGACATTTTTCTTTGGTGGCCGTTGCTACTATTGTTGATGTATTGAATTGCTTCCTGCTATGTCACTAAAAATGGCCAGTTTACACTCAATTGGTGAAATATTTTGATATCAGCATTTCAATACTCTTTTAATCCCTCATTCTACCCAGTCTGTTGAATCCAATAATTTCACTTTTGTAAAGACCATGGCACATCTGCAATGTTAACCACAACAACAATGCTGGTGCACCCTCATGAACGGTGGCACCTTACCTCTCATTCACACTTGTCCACAGTTTCAGCAATCAACAAGTAAACATGGTACTAGTGATTATGTTAGCAAGTTTTTATGTTATGTTACTAGTGATCTTACTCTGTTTCATGCTGCTCGAACAACTGTAAATAATTGATTCATGTCAACTAATTTAATTCGTCATTTCCCTCCCTGTCCCTATCACTCCTGTCTTTGTTGCTATGGTTGCCTACCATCTCAATGAAAAGTGTATTGTTGCTACCACAACCTGAAATAGTATGTGATGCTCCATGAATGTGAAGATACATGTTTGTTCCACAGATTGCCATTCATCAATGGTATTGTTCTATCAGTCCAAGGCACCTGTTTGACTGGTTGATTGTTGGGTCGTGTTTTGAAGTAGGAGGCATCAATGTTGCTGTTTATTTTCTTCTCATGATTTGTTTTGTTTTGTTTTGTTTTATTTGAATAACGTTTTTGTTGTTGTTTTACTCAAACATTGAATGGTTGATTGTTGCATGGTGTTTTGAAGTAGAAGGAATCAATGTTGCCCATGTTATGCTTTGTTTTATTTTACAATCATAATTAATTTAAAATTACTTCTATCATATCATAATGGATTTGACTGTTACTTTAATATATGAAACATTCCTCTCCAATTTGATTTTTCCTTGGAATTGTTGTTTGTGTAATTGATGTTTCCTTTTCTGTTCAACTGCGGCCTGAGGAGCAAATTTCTGAGCAAACTTGTTTGGTTGCACAAATGCAGAAAAAATGTAGCAGGGCAGATTGACTGAATCTGCCTCTGAGAGCATTCTTTTTATGGACATTTAGAAGGGCAAAGTGAATGATTGAAATTTGTTTTGAGATCAAACTATAAGAAATTTTTCTTTGGTGGCTATTGCTACTATTGTTGATGTATTGAATTGCTTCCTGCTATGGCATTTCAAAAATGGCCTGCTTCAACTCAATTTGTTACATATTTTGACACTAGCATTTCAATACTCTTTTTAATCCCTCATTCTACCCAGTCTGTTGAAGCCAATGATTTCTCTGTTGTAAAGACCATGGCATATCCGCAATGTTAACTACTACAACAACAATGATGCACCCTCATCAACGGAGGTACCTTACCTCTCTCATTCACACTTGTCCACAGTTTCAGCAATCAACAAGTAAACATGGTAACAGTCAGAAATTATAATGACACACTAAAATGTCAGCTATATTGCCCATCTTTGACCACTTGTTGTGATGGCACAATATTCATCTAGCAGACATGCGTCACTTCACATCCCTTGGGGACCTCTCTCTGGTGCCTCTTCCCATTTCCTGTAACCTCAATCCATTAGGAAGGGGTCATCACATTGGATTCCTTACACATCTTCTCTGACATAATGATTCATTATAGTTCCTTGTAGAATCTGGTATCTTTTGCACGTAGAACAATATGTCCGTTATTTTTTGACCACCTTCTTATCGAATACCATGTTTCTTGCTAGGTGTGCACAAAAAAATAGCTGACAAATGTAGTTTCGCTTTCTTGATGTAGAATTATAGCAAAAATACATACGAATAGGTAAATTCTCATGATAATAATTGATTATAGTCATAATACTTCATTATAATTTCTGACTGGTACTAGTGATTATGTTGGCAAGCTTTTTATGTTACTAGTGATCATACTTTATTTCATGCTGCTTGAGTGTTACTACTATTGTTGATGTATTGAATTGCTTCCTGCTATGTCACTAAAAAATGGCCAGTTTACACTCAATTGGTGAAATATTTTGATATCAGCATTTCAATACTCTTTTTAATCCCTCATTCTACCCAGTCTGTTGAATCCAATAATTTCACTTTTGTAAAGACCATGGCACATCTGCAATGTTAACCACAACAACAATGCTGGTGCACCCTCATCAACGGCGGCACCTTACCTATCATTCACACTTGTCCACAGTTTCAGCAATCAACAAGTAAACATGGTACTAGTGATTATGTTAGCAAGTTTTTATGTTATGTTACTAGTGATCTTACTCTGTTTCATGCTGCTCGAACAACTGTAAATAATTGATTCATGTCAACTAATTTAATTCGTCATTTCCCTCCCTGTCCCTATCACTCCTGTCTTTGTTGCTATGGTTGCCTACCATCTCAATGAAAAGTGTATTGTTGCTACCACAACCTGAAATAGTATGTGATGCTCCATGAATGTGAAGATACCTGTTTGTTCCACAGATTGCCATTCATCAATGGTATTGTTCTATCAGTCCAAGGCACCTGTTTGACTGGTTGATTGTTGGGTCGTGTTTTGAAGTAGGAGGCATCAATGTTGCTGTTTATTTTCTTCTCATGATTTGTTTTGTTTTGTTTTGTTTTGTTTTGTTTTGTTTTGTTTTGTTTTGTTTTGTTTTATTTGAATAACTTTTTTGTTGTTGTTTTACTCAAACATAGAACGGTTGATTGTTGCATGGTGCTTTGAAGTAGAACTTCTCATGTTATACTTTGTTTTGTGTTGTGTGAATGACATTCTTTGTTGTTATTATACTCAAACTTTTGGATGGTTGATTGTTGAGCAGTGCTATGATGTAGGAGGCATCAATGTTGCGGGATTCTTCTTACTTCTCATTATTTGTTTTGTTTTGTGCATAAATGCCATGTTCCTCGACCTGAAATATGTGATCTCTTGCTGCTTCATCATAAAAATCTATCGCGCTGTTCAACGAATAGATAATAGGGCGGCGCGTCAGATTTTGGGTGGGGATGATCGATTATCAGGGACGACAATGTGAAGGGAAGTACGAGGAGTCGTCGTTCGAGTCCAAAATCGCCGACTTAGTCTACGATTTTTTGTGGAGCCGCTGGTGGTGCGATGGACCCGAGTAGGGTATTGTTGAATCGGGTCGGTTAGTCACTATCCAACAAAAAAATCCGATCGTCAAAACTCTGGTTGGTTGTTGAGTTACGGACGAAAAACGCTTTCGGCGGCCATGGTGGATGGGTTTTGAAGATTATAGATCTCTTCTGGCGCACAATTTTTTTTTTTGGGGGGGGGAGCGTCAGTTGACAAATAATGGGATGTGTCACTTCTCATACGCCTTCACATTAGTCATATGCCGTCAATGCAAGAAGGAAGCACTCACATGTCCTAGAAGATTTCACGTCCTCACGTCACATTAGACAATCCGTAAAACTCCAAAACATTATATTGAACTACTAATATAGCAGCTGAACTACATATCAACGGGTGAACTACTAAAACTGCACTTAATGGATCCTTCAAACTCAAGAAAAAAGATTTTCTGTCCGTCAAACTACGCAGACGCATATTTCTGTCCGTCAAACTACGCAGAAGCATATTTCTGTCCGTCGAACTACGCAGAGTCATATTTCTGTCCGTCAAACTACTCAGAAGCAAATTACTATCCTTTCAACTACTCACAATCATTTCTAGATCCATCGAACTGAGACATTATGAAAAAAACTTTCGTTGGCCATTCCCGCAGCTCCAATGTTAATTTTGTTTAGAAACCAAAGGTAATATTGTGTGGCCAGGAAGAACCGGCAAAATAATATATTTTGTGAAACAAAGGATGCCTTTTTTCAACTGCTCCGTGGTATCCAAGATTAAATCACGTCAAAATCTGGCAAAGTTCAGTTGTTGAGAAAGGTACCCATTGATGCTTTCTTACATCATCACTAACGTGCTTTTGTTGCTAGTCTTCAATCGTGCGGAATCGCAAGAACGGCCGCAATTTATTACTCCAAATATTTCTCGCTGAAAACTGGCAGGATTTGGCAGGCTTTGGCAGCCCTGCCAATGCCTTCCAAAGGCTGCCAAAGCCTGCCAAAGCCTGCCAAAAATCTAGATCCATGGAGTATACTTTTACGATCAGATTTGTAATAGTTTGCGTAGGAATAGTACACAAATATGTCTCTATTTTTATGAGGCCCCAGTACAGCCCGGTCCAAATACAAATGAAAAAAAGTGATCTAATTCCTTCGTAATCGCGAATGAAACTGACGTCATCGGACTAACGTCTCGATACTTTGGCAGGCTTTGGCAGCCTTTGGCAGGGCTGCCAAAGCCTGCCATATTTTTCTCGAGAATTTGAAGAGAAATCGGCCTAAGCCGTATCTATCATCTTGGCGTCAATCGCCAGAGAAGATCGCTTTTTGCGTTGGGCCTATCGAATAATTCTTAAAATGAGAAGCCAAAGAGATTTTTGTGTGACTATCATCCGTTGAGATAATTATTCGATCGCAATGTCTACGTCCTCTGTTTTGAAAAACTTATTTACCTGTTCTTCCAGAAATCTGAAACCATGTAAAATTTCATGGGGACAATATCTGCAAAAAATATTCCACCCTAAACATGATGATATTACAGGGAGGAAAAACATACCATCTGTTTCCCCCTGAGTTTCCAACGAAACCAATTTTTTACTAACGATTTACACACAAAATAATAACCAAAATGCCGTCTGTCCTGTTGAGTGAAAAGAAATCAAATGATTCTCAGATTGGTGCCAGTAGCAATTTTACACACACAATATTTTTTTCGAAGATATCATGGTTTCATTTCTGGAATAGTTGGATGGGGGATATTTCTATCTAAGAAACCCCATGCTTTTTGCATGCAAAATTAAAAATCATCATCGCTCCACACCAATATCCCACCATCACATCAATACCAACGCCGATGACATCGTTTCAATCATCGATGGATCATCGATCATCAATCATCGATCACCGCTTAGATTGAATTGAACATTGTCATCACTTGTCAACAGTAGTCAACAATCAGCTCATCGCCATCGGTTGCTGCCATCGTTTCATTGACAGCGTCGCTCCCTCTCATCATCGTCATTGCTCGCTCCCATCTCCAATTGTCCCTAAGGCAGAAATACCTTCCACCTCCCGGGAACCTTTTCAAAAGCAACAATCAACACCTAACACATCATATCTTTTTGACCGGGGTAATGCTACTGGGGCGGATAGAAATGAGAAATGATGGCGGTGATGGAGACAGAGGAGGGGGTCGCTTCTCTCTTGACATTGCAGTCTGGGGTCCGCGACCAGGACAATCCTTCCTGAAGTAGATGAATTTATTAGTGACTCTGCTGGAATGAACTGCACAGAGTGGACAAAACAATACAAAAGCAACAATCAAATGGTAATATAGGAAAATAATAATCAACAATCATCATTGGGATTGAGAGGATGTCCTCAGCTGCTGGTGGTTCATTATATTGTTGATTGTTGCTGGGGGAAGAGATGGTTTAATGTAAATTAGAAAATAGAACAAGATAAAGATTTTTTGTCTCTCTAGATAGTTTCAACTTAAGATGTAGCAGCAAGTTCATCAACTCACATTATCACCTCATGGAGACAACCTCCATCATTGCCTCCTTTGATGTGGTTTAAATATGGAGGCACCAAAACAAAAGTGACGATCCAATGGTATTTGGTAATGATGATGGCTACATATCTGAACATTTTGAATTGGTTCTTAGTACTGCAATAGAACAAAAACAGAGTAGAATAAAAAGCAACAATTAAGAATATCTCTTCCTCTTTCAACATATTAGACAATGAGAAGGAAAGGGCTGCACAGTATGCTGGAAGCAAGAACGTACCATCAAAGAAACAATCAATAACAATAATGAACAATAGGATGGAGAGGATGCACTCAGCGCTTGTGGTGTGTTGTATCGTCAGCAGAGTAGGAGTTTACTCCCTGGTGCCTGCTGCCTCCTGTAGTTCTTCTTAGCTTAATGTGGACAGAGATGGTAGCTTCTATAGTAATTCCTTCCACTTTGTAGTCACTTAATTTTGAAAGTAATATTTGGTCTCTCTAGAGTTAGTTTCATCTTAAGTTGTTGTAGGACAACAACAAGAAGAAATACTAAGTTCATAGTAAAGAAGAACTAGTACTACACACTGCCTAGAACAGTTGTCTCAGATGAGCCTTCCAACATAATATTGTTGACTGTATCATATCTATCAATGATTGTTGACTTTGAATAGTGTTATGTTTGTATGGTGAATTGTCAGATACAGAGAGAAGAAGGACTGCTGGCCCTGGATTTTGTGATGGTGGTAGCGTATGAATGTGGCAGAAAGACAAAAAATAATAATTTTTTATTATTGTATCATAGTACTTATATGTAATATATACCTTTAAGATATTACTATTATTTAAGATAAAGCCAGATGCGTTTGAAAATAAAAAGGTCTAGCTATTTGATAAAATAATATGGGTTTCCACGAGAGTTTCAAATAAAATAAGTATACTCATGATTCTTGGAATTATCATAATCATTTATATTACCAGCAGCCGGTTCAAGATTTTTTGTAGCAAGCTAGTCAGAATGCTATTTGTAGAGACAGAGGAAGACGTACTTTTAAAATAAAGTGGCTTGTCGTAGTATGCCACAGTTGCTTGTCTACCCTTAATTAATATGTAGCAGTTGCAAATGGGTGCGAGCGCCTCGCGCGCTTCGCTCCCGCCGCGATCGCGATCGCACCCATTTTTAAAGTGAAAGATAAAATACACTATTATTTTAAATAAAAGTAGTTTACAAAGGTTCCCTTTTAGTTTGCGAAATCATTCTTGTTAGACACTCTTTTGTGACATGATAACATTCCCTTCAAGTTTACAGAACCATTGTTGTATGATTAAAATGATTTGTGACACTTTAATGTTCCCTTCAAGTTTACAGAAACATTCTTGAAAAAAATGTTATACGTTATAGTGCTGTTCTTTAAGCTATTCACAAAGATATAAGTTTAAAGGTAGACAGAGATTAAATCATCAGGACTACCCATGTAAGTCTAGAAGAAAAATGAATTATTAAGAGGCAAGTTGGCATCAACTTATTGGTAAGTACCTGTTTTGGCAAAAAGTGAAAAAACTGTCTCACTGAAGGAGAAGAAGAAGAAGAAGAAGAAGAAGAAGAAGAAGGAGAAGGAGAAGGAGAAGGAGAAAAGGGGCTCAGTTTCCAACACAACTAAGATTTTGAAAAATCTTGATATGTTTCACAGGTTATGAGCTTATTTTTGCGGGAAATATTACAATTCTTAATGCATTGAGAATTACTTTTATATAATAGTTGTATTGGTAACTTAGCCACATTTCTCCTCCTTCTCCTCCTTCTCCTCCTTCTCCTCCTTCTCCTCCTTCTCCTCCTTCTCCTCCTTCTCCTCCTTCTCCTCCTTCTCCTCCTTCTCCTCCTTCTCCTCCTTCTCCTCCTTCTCCTCCTTCTCCTCCTTTCTCCTCCTTCTCCTCCTTCTCCTCCTTTCCTCCTTCTCCTCCTCCTTCTCCTCCTTCTCCTCCTTCTCTCTCCTTTCCTCCTCCTCTCCTCCTTCCCCTCCTCCTTCTCCTCCTTCTCCTCCTTCTCCTCCTTCTCCTCCTTCTCCTCATTTCTCCTCCTTCTCCTCCTTCCTCCTCCTCTCCTCCCTCCATCCTTCTTTCTCCTCCTTCCATCCTCTTATCCTCCTTCTCCTCCTTCTCCTCCTTCTCCTCCTCCTCCTCCTCTCCTCCCTCCTTACTCCTCCTTCTCCTTCTCTCTCCTCTCCCTCCTCCTCCTCACCTCCTCCTCCTCCCTCTCCCCTTCTCCTCCCTCCTCGTCCTCCTTCTCCTCCTTCTCCTCCTTCTCCTCCTTCTCCTCCTCCTTCTCCTCCTTCTCCTCCTTCTCCTCCTTCTCCTCCTTCTCCTCCTTCTCCTCCTTCTCCTCCTTCTCCTCCTCTCCTCCTTCTCCTCCTTCTCCCCCCCCTTCTCCTCCTCCCCCCCCCCCCCCCTCCCCCCCCCCCCCCCCCCCCCCCCCCTTCCCCCCCTCCCCCCCCTCCCCCCCCCTCTCCTCCTTCTCCTCCTTCTCCTCCTTCTCCTCCTTGTCCTCCTTGTCCTCCTTGTCCTCCTTGTCCTCCTTGTCCTCCTTCTCCTCCTTCTCCTCCTTCTCCTCCTTCTCCTCCTTGTCCTCCTTGTCCTCCTTGTCCTCCTTGTCCTCCTTGTCCTCCTTGTCCTCCTTGTCCTCCTTGTCCTCCTTGTCCTCCTTGTCCTCCTTGTCCTCCTTGTCCTCCTTGTCCTCCTCCTCCTCCTCCTCGTCCTCGTCCTCGTCCTCGTCCTCGTCCTCGTCCTCGTCCTCGTCCTCGTCCTCGTCCTCGTCCTCGTCCTCGTCCTCGTCCTCGTCCTCGTCCTCGTCCTCGTCCTCGTCCTCGTCCTCGTCCTCGTCCTCGTCCTTGTCCTTGTCCTTGTCGTCCTCCTCATCCTCCTTCTCCTCCTTCTCCTCCTCTTCCTTCTCCTTGATCAATTGAAGTCCAAATAAATAAATGTGGCTTCTTGCTATATATTTTTCGACATTTTTCATTGATGGTTGACATATCTCATGCCCTTGGTGTACATTGCTGGATTTGGTGACGACAATATGACCAATCAAAGATGAAATCAAAAACACGACTATTATATGCTAATATAATAACAATTTAATGAGTGATTAACTACTGTGGACAAACAATCAACTTCATAATTCAGAAATGACAACCAACTTAAGTTTAGATATCTCCAATGCCATGAATGCAACAACCTACAAAAATTTACACATCTCTACTCTAACCAACTCTGCTCTATTTTGTTTCTTGTTGTTTGATGTGTTTTTTAATCACATGGTGTTTGGCTTTTCTTCTGAGTTTTATTGAGTGTATTATGATGTTATCCCAGACTGGCTGTGACTGAAAGGACTACTAAAATGGTGACAGATAATGAGTGAATTGTTGATTGACGAATCAAGAATATAGCAATGAGTGACTCAAACTCAAAACTTGATGGAGTGAACACCTAGGAGGAGCCAGATAGAAATCATACAAAATTGTTTCATAAGGCAATTAATTAGAGGAGTGGATGCATATGATTAGAAATAAAATCAGCTTCCCATTACATAGATCACCTTCTCCCTTTCACCCTTTTATGATGATCATCTTGAAAAAAATTACCACGCTGGACATGGAGCTTTATCTCCAAATCTTATCGAATTGGACAAAACTAAGTGATAGTATGTAGTATCATTGTGGGGGATTTGAGGGTAGGGTGATGTTGTAACCTTGTCAAAGACATTGATTTTTCATAAGGTAGTGATGTTGGGGGGCACTAAATCATTATGGTGCTGGAATAAATTGCTATGGATGTTTCTTCTGATGGATACAGCCTCATGTATTTTTGCATTAAAAAATGCTACTGTCATGACTCCACTTCAACATGTACCCCAGCTGAGATTCATATATATGTACTGTAAACATTGGAAGTTGAGCATCACCACATTCTAAGAAAAGAACAACTGGACTACTAAATGAAGATTTGTGGTTGCAAGAAGGTTCTTGTTTACTCTAAAATTGAGAGAAATCTCTATTTTGATGCACTGACATAGGCCAAGAATCAGCCAATTTTTGTACCCATTGGTACAACATACAAAAGGAGCATTCTCAGGACTCCCCAGGCAGGAAGTCCACTGCCCTGATCCAAAAGGCAAGGACTCCCCAACATTGGAGTCCACAGTCCTGGCCCAAAAGAGTAGGACTCCCCACCACAGGAGTCCACTGCCTCAAGGGCTATGGATCATCAGAGTCCATAGCCTCTTCTGTTGAGAAGGCAAAAAGCATACCAATTGTGTGTAGAATCCACACAAATTTATTTGCATCGTTTGGATTGGAAGTGCAGTTCCACTGCCCTTCCATCCTCAAACTGGAGCAAAATATGCTCATTCTACCCATAATTTTTGCGTGATATATTTTTTGCGCCGAACGGCTCATGTCACTATCTTAAGATAGCCGTGGTGTGACCTTTGCGCACCGAAACCAATGACATCCAACCCCTCCAACACAAGGTACGGGAAATAGTTTTTGATCGCAAACGGCAATTCATACTTTTTCGTGTCCGCGATACGTTTTTTTGTGCAATCAATGATCTCTCCAAAATCAGCTACTCGATTGACGAATTCCTCCAGATTGCAATTGACGAGTTCTCCAAAAATTCTCCCGCGATCAGCAAGTTAAGCGATAACTTCAAGCGATCAACTTTGGCGATTGGGGAATCCTATGAGACGGATTAATTTTGCGATCAAGAATTCTCGCGAAATAGATGGAAGCAAGACTTTCAAGAATTAAAAGTCGAAAAAGAAAAATTAAAAATAAAATTAAAATTTCTTTTTCGAACTAACCTCCACAGGGCACCCAAGACTTTTTTCAAGGCCTTGTTTTATAATACGCCCCTTGGAGAGGCAATTTAGACGATGTCGTTGAGTAAGTCAAGCCGAGAAGGCTTCAAGCCACAGGAGTGTGAGAGGAGCTCTGGGAGGTCCAAGCGACCCATCTCCTATATTCCTACTGCCATGGACACCACCAAGGTGGTTAATTAAATCATGGCCTCCAACAAGATGACCTTGTCCGTCACCGTCCTCGATGAGGGAAGTCCGGAGCAGTTCCTGAACCATGTTCAGACCTCACTGGAGATTATTTCCCAGAGGGGCCTAGACACAGATTTCGAGGAAGCATGCAAGACAGACAAGAAGGCTGAGGAAAAACTGACGGCGGCCACTGCATCCAAAGCCAAGTATAAGGAAACGAACGAGAGTTTTCCCGTCCTCCAGGCACGGACAAATGCAACTGCTGCTAAAATCGGTAGCCAAGAGGCGATAGTCTGCTGGCCAAGCGATCTTTGTGCAGTATTCCACCCAACTGTCGGAATGCTTGTCGTCCTTGGACCAACATCATCGGGGAACAGATCAACTGTGAACCCTGGACTGATGTCTATTGGGTTGAACACCCCACAAAATGCTCAGCAACTTGGAACTCCTTCATGGAGTGTGTTCAGTTGCACCTGCAGACTGTCTTCAGGACTGATGCAGCAGAGCAAGAATGTTTCTATATCAGCAATGGGCTGAAGAAACCTAACAGGGTACCCATCAGGGACTTTGTGCAGAGGATCCAACTCCTTAACAGGTATGTAGAACTCTTGCTGTGCCTGTTTTACTCTTTGAAGGCTGCAAAAGGTATGAGGACCCTTTGATGATGCCGACTTGGCAAGCCACATCCTCAGGATGGTTCCTAGGAACTGGCCGGACCAGCATGAGCTCAGCGGAGCTTTGGTACCCCAGAGTGTCAAGGAACTTGTAGAAGTCCTTGAACACATCGAAAAGACCTACCCCACCAAGAAGGTTGGAGAAGGGCCCAAAAATGCAGCCAAGTCTAGCGACTCAGCTAAAAAGAAGATGGTCTCTTGTAGTGACCGGATTTGGAAGAAACGTCACACAGAGAAGTACCGCTCTCTCTGTAAGAAACATGGGGGCACACATACCACCCACAACACTCCAGATTGCCGGAAGTATGAATCCAATGGGAGCCTGAAGCCCAGCTTCAAGGGAAAAAACCAAATGGAAACTCTCGTGGACAAGAGAGACCTGCTCGAGGAGGAAGTAGCTATGCACAGCTATTCGCTAAAATTGACAAACTTACCAAGTCCAACAAGAAAATGAAACGCGCTACCAGCAAGAAGAAGCGCAAGCTTCACGACATGAGTGACAGTGATGATTCAGACTCATCCTGACATGATGGGTTGTGAGGTACTAAGAAATCGTGTAGTCAAATTGACTGTAATGACATGACGAACACCTATCTTAGTCCGATTAAGACTTCCTCACGTGCCAACATAACATTTTCTGATTCAAACAATGTCAGTTCGAATCCAGCAGAAGACCTAGGAAATCTTCCAGCTGAACCAACACAGAGTGAAACAATTTCCGAATTGTTGGACCCCGAACTGTCGGGTGACCTTTTCAATAGTGTGAACCCCCCTTTGACAGGTAAAGAAGGGCAGGTCACTACTGTAGTAGCACAAGCACGCTATAAAGCGACTGAAAATCCAGCCCGTAAGAATATGGAACACTCTACAGGGCGTCGTACCAGTAACCCAGTCATCAGGATCCTACTAGACAGTGGATCTGATGGTGATCTCCTGTTTCATGAAATAGGAACAGAGAAACTTGAATGGGCAGGTGCCAAAGTCTTGGCATACATCGATTGGGGGCTTTGTAACCAAAGGAAGGAGCAAAGTTAACTTAAAATTCTTTGAGTATTCAAACAGTAAGGAGTACTTAGTGACTCCAGACGTGGTAGAGTATGATAAGAAAAAGATGACAAAGCCAGCGTTCAACCTCATTCTTGGATGTAAAACCATGAAAGAGCTCGGAATTGTTCTAGATATTTGAAAAAAAGAAATTACCATTGACCACATCATTTTGCCAATGAGAGATGTCAATAGTCTGACCACATCAAACCTGGATAAAGCCTGGGCTGTTAACAACAGCATGACAAACGAACCGCAATGTACGCAGGACTCAACACAGCGGGTAGTTAAAATCCTAGATGCAAATTATAAAAAGGCAGACCTCCAATCAATTGTTAGCACCAACTGCACTCACCTTAGTCTCCAAGACTAAAACTGGTTATTGGAGTTACTCACCAAATTTGAGGAACTTTTTGACGGAACACTGGGTGATTGGAACACAAAGCCCGTGTCCCTTGAACTAAAGGAAGGCGCTAAACCATATCATGGTAGGGCATACCCAGAACCTAAATCGCATAAAGAAATAACGATTAAAGAACTAAATTGACTATGCAAACTGGGAGTGGTAGAGTTTCAGCCCGAATCGGAATGGGCGTCACCACCATTTATCACTGCAAAGAAAGACGGAAATGTACACTTTCTCACCAATTTTCGGGAAGTAAATAAACGACTAGTTCGAAAGTCGTTTCCATTACCCAAAATCAGAACAGTTCTGCAAGAGCTAGAAGGATTTACCTATGCTACAACCCTAGATTTAAACACGGGTTATTATACCATGAGATTGGACCCCGATTCATCCAAAGTATGTACCCTCATTTTCCCATGGGGCAAGTATTCTTACCTCTGGTTGCCAATGGGCATCCCAGGTTCACCAGACATCTTTCAAGCAAAAATTTCATCACTAATGGTAGCCTTAGAGTTCGCACTAATGGGAGCCTTAGAGATCGTACGAGCTTATCTTGATGATTTGTTATGCATCACAAAGGCAAATCTGGAAGACCACCTTGACACATTGAAAATGATGCTTACCAGATTATGCAAGGCAGGCTTGCGAATCAACACCCAAAAATTGTCTTGCTATGCCATAGAAACTGAATATCTTGGTTATCCCCTCACACGAACAGGGATTAAACCACAACAGAAAAAGGTACAGGCAATTCTCGCGATTTCATCGCCAAAAAATGTCAAAGACCTCCGTAAGTTCCTGGGCATGGTCCAGTATTATAGAAATCTTTGAGCAAGACGCAGCAAAGTGCTTGTCCCACTCACTTCACTGGTAGGAGAGTGCGGTCACACCAAGGTCACCAGAGCCAATAAGACGAAGAAACATCCATGGTACTGGGATACGGTGCATCAAAAAGCATTCGATGATGTTAAGACTTCAATTGCCAAGGATGTAGTCTTAGCCTATCCCAATTATTCAATGTAATTTGAGATATATACTGATGCCTTGTCTAAACAACTTGGATCAGTTATCACCCAGGGTAATAGGCCCCTTGCGTTCTTCAGCAGGAAGCTGTCGACGACACAACAAAAGTACAGCGTGACCGAACTAGAACTACTGGCCATAGTGGAAACACTCAAGGAGTTCAAAGGCATGCTGTGGGGACAAAGACTAAAAGTCTACACAGACCACAAAAATCTAATCCTAGACGCCCTCGGGTTAACCTCTGACCGTGTCTACCAATGGAGATAGCTCCTCGAGGAATTTGGCCCCAAAATTGTTTAGATTAAAGTCACACATAATACTGTAACGACGCCATCTCTCGCTTAGACATCGGACCAATGCCGAGTGAGCATGAAAACTGGATGATGTTGACAAAATGATGGTGTCATTGCACCATGCAAGAAGAGAATGCAATTGACACCTCTGCATACCAAGTGGAAATGAATCTGGTAGTTGCAAACCGCAGCGAAGAAGATGTAATCTACCCGTTAACAGTATGAGAGATTGCAGAAGCACAAAAGCTTGACGCCAGCTTGAAGACAATGAAAGATCACTACTCGACACAATTGGTCAAAAGTATGGAACTCCTCAGTAAGGACGGAAAAATGGTCATTCCAAGAGATCTTCAACACCGTGCAGTTAGTTGGTACCACCACTATCTACAGCACCCTGGACACAGGACACACTAAACTTGAAGAAACCCTTCGTGCTGCAATGTACTGGAAAGGTATGCGAAATACCGTCCGGAAATATGTCAAAAACTGTCATGCATGCCAAGTCAACAAGAGGCATAAGCATAAGCATGGGAAACTCCCTACTAAGATCACCATCACAAACCCTTGGGAAGTACTATGTGTGGACCTAATACGCCCGTACACAATCAAAGGTGAAGATGGGACAGTAATTGAATTCATGTGTCTGACTATGATTGACCCAGCTTCCAGCTGGTTTGAAATAGTTGAACTGCCGGTAATCACTGAGGCGATTATTCCCCTGGATACAAAAGGGCAGAAGGGCAAAAAGGACAATGACGAACCTAAGTTAGCGTACTTTGATAAATCATCAGCAATGATCAGCAACTTAGTGAACAAGACCTGGTTTAGTAGGTATCCACATTGTCAATACATAATTTATGACAATGGAAGCGAATTCAAACTTCACTTCAAAGCCCTATGTGAATCCTATGATATGGGATCACGAGTAAGCCTACCAGTGTCAAGAATCCACAAGCGAATGCTATTCTAGAACGAGTGCACCAGGTGATATCATCAATGCTCCGTACAGCTGAAATAGACATGGCCCCTTCAGTAGAGCTAAGTGACATAGATACTTTCATGACAAATGTCGCTTGGGCCATTCACTCAATATACCACACAGTACTAAAAGCCTCCCCAGGTGCAGCCATTTTTGGACGGGACATGTTGTTCGACATTCCCTTCCTGGCCGACTGGAATAAAATTGGAGAATATAGGCAACACCAAACAGACCAAAACACAGAACGGGAAAATAGCTAACGTCGTGATTGGGACTACAAAATTGTGGATCAAGTACTTCTTAGAAAAGATGGTATACTACGCAAAAGTGAAAGCCGGTATGAAAGTGATCCTTGGACTATCACATCAGTTCATACAAGTGGCATCATCAGGATTCAACGCGGAACGAAATCAGAAAGATTGAATATTCAAAGAGTTACCCCCTTTCTTAACAATCAAACGTAAACAAAAATAATGTCAGTTTTCGAAACGGCCTTTCCTCTTCAAACAACAGTTACTCGTTGCATATATTTAACAGACTCTTTAGTTCATTGTTGTTACTCTCATGAGAACACCTTTTTTCACCTAAACATATTTAGTTTTTTTTGTTCCCATTTTACCTGATACCACATTGACCTAAGCCGAAAATTGGTTTAAGTTCTATGTAGTATACATAAGAACGTGAAGTTCCAGTAGATTGGAAATTATTTTTATGAGCTATTGAAATGACTAAAACTGAGGACTGCACAATGTTAGTCCTCTCGCTTATACCATGTAGTTTACATGCAATTCGATTACATTTGGTTTATTTGTACCCTATTGGATTCTTGTGTTCCAATCAGGATTTTAGTGCACCTGATCAGGCTGTACATTGGATCCTGGCAAGACTACTTGGTCTTGCCAATGGGTCTTGCATGACTCACTGGTCTTGCCAATGAGTCTTGCCAACTGTTTGGTGGGATTCTTCCTTCAATGGTAAGAATATTATTTTGTGATTATGCCCATGTCCTGATATTGGGGCATATGTGGGCCAGCAGTACCAGTAGGTATCCTTGGCTCATGTCACTCGCCCCCACAAGGTCCTGAGTAGCCATGGCTTGCAGGGTATGAAAACCTCTTTGAGGAAAAAAGAAATTCCTGCGATGCCTGTGCCAGCATGCAAAAACCTAGTGATGTAGGTAAAAATTCAAGCTGGTTTTCATGATATGTATGGCATACAAGTTTGTATGTATACTATAAGCGTAAGTTCTTGTGGAGAGGGAGACTGCTGTCATTTGACATTGCTTGTTGACACATGTGTTTCTTGATGTCTGTGTTTTTGTTGTTTGCTCTCCTAAGTCATGATAATGACTTACATCCGCATGAAACCCTGATTGTCCAATCGTATGAAATTTGTGATGGGCCAAGGATCACAGTCATACGGACTACTTATTTGCGGGTAATTACCTGTTTGTACTATGATAGTGCATCCACCAAATATGTGACCATTACCTGCTTGTGAGGGTACAGTAAAGGTCTGTTTGGTGTTGCCTGTGGTCTCCAATTTTGTGTGTGTGTGTGCACAAAGGAATGCCGAACATCATCTCCTTTATTGTTCTTGCATCACAACAAGGGCGGTAGGCACTGCATAGTAGGTATGAGTGAATAGAACATTGGTGGTTGTTAGGAACACACAATGCCACTAGAAGCTGCTGACAAGGCCATTATTTGTTCAGCAGGACAAGCATCACCATGATTTATTTGATGCTAATCTCTAGTATGATATTCACTGTTGGGTTTTTTTGAAGACTCTGGTTGACTTACGCTCGATGCCAAATGCTTATCATATGGCAACAAAGTGTAGTGTTAGAACTGCACTTTAATTGTACCAATGAGGTTACAATGTGGATATTATTCCAGGTCTTGTCACTTGGGTGATGAGAATACTTTAGATTTGTTATCTAGCTCATCCATCCTTAGTGCTGGTATGTGTCTTTTATTTGCTCTCTGCCCCTATGTATCCATGGGAATAGATGCCCTTTGGGTCAACTACCAGCAAATGAACAATGTCTAGTCATCCTTGTTATGCTAGGATCATTGTAAAGCACATACGTCAATGTCTGTCTTTTACATACCAACAGAGTCGGGATTCAATTTGGATTGCATCCTTCTTTGTTCAGTGGTGAGGCTCCTTACATGAGGTCTACACCTTTTGACTCTTGATGGTGATAATGACAATGCATTGTTTGCAAACTTTTCTTGTCAGTGATGGTTTTTGACAGTCTTTGACTCTTATCAAATGGTACGTGGAACCATATTGATACTTCACAGCAGAGATCTTTTGAACTCTCTTTATGTTGGCAATATGTGGGGTTGTTGTCATTTGAGTTTGACTCTGTCATGCCGATTCAGTATACCAATGATGTGCATACAGTGGCTTGTTTCATCTTTGTTTTGCAGAAATGCTCACAAAGTAATACATGTCTTTCTATAGAGAAAATGATCATGTTTGATTTTCACTGCTGGGACATGATAGTCTTCTTATGTTGCCGTATCATTCACCATTTTAATGCTGTGGTTTCACAAGAACAAAGTTCATGGGTCTTTGTGTCATTGTGTGGGTTGCTCTTTTTGAGTCTTATATTATGTTGGGCTTGTGCTACAATTGGTGCACTACCATAGGCCATCCATTGGTCCTTTCCTTGGAGAAGGGACAAAACTAATAAGGCGACCGTAAGAGTCCCATAATATGGATGCCATTTTTGTACTCCATGGAATACTTGAAGGTGTAACCTATCAAGGCTCACATAAGAGAAACAATTGCCAGATAGTGGTGTCTCCATGAGACCATCCTCTAGCTTTACACAGCCTTATTTGAATCCACATTAGTTTATATGGCCTGGGATTCAATCTTGGTTATCTGTGTCTGCGCATGCCTCTGGTCAGAAAGCTGTCCAAAGAATGCGAGCATACCTTCATTCGACACGAATTTGGGTAGCTCTGGACTTCTGTTACTTTAACATTAGTCTTACACTATAGATTCTATTCTTTGATGTACATTGTCTCATTGGCAACCGTGGTAGCCTTGTTGACGTAGTACAACCTCCTCTACAATTCAGTTGTGAGAGGTGATCTAATCATAGTGTCTTATCCAAGGGCCTCGGTAGTACTGGACCACCCAGTAACTGTTGAGTAATCCCATTGGACGATCTTTCAGCAAGTATTGTCTGCATTGTTGCACGTATTATGCCGCTGTGCATGGGTAGATATCTTGGTAACTCATACACCTCTGTCTATTTGCAGATTTTTTTTACAGTTTGACATTCAAACTCGACTCTTGCTACCTGGTACAGACCCTCACAACCTAGTTTAGTGTGGTTGTCCAAGCTGGCCCTTGAAGTGACTTCTAGCAGTCAATCCTTCAAGTTAGTTCACTTTTTGGAACTTTGTGGCTATCATTAGTTTCAGTATCAGTGATTGTTCATCACTTGGAAACACTGTGTTATCCATATCTTGATTGGAGTGGGCAACTACCTGCTCAAATCTCATGATGGCACAGAGTCTGGATGCGTCAGTATCCAGTCTAATGTTTGATAGACTTGTCAGAAAGTCTTTCTGTTGCTGCAGATGTCTGTCATTGACTTCTGCGTGCTGTACTGAGTTCTTTAGGCTTGAACAACTTCCTAACTTAGTTGTTTGATATTGCCCATTTTGTAAGAACCACTGTTATGTACGCAGCACAATTTGATATGGTATTGTGTTTGTTGGCCAGTCATATCTGACGGCGACTGTCAACTAATACCTCCAGTTCACAAAGTTAATCCCCTCTTGATTTTACTTTGTTTACTACTGGTCACGCTCTGTCTTAGGTTGGTGTATTACCAGTCCTGAATGGTATGATCCAGGGCAACAGGCACTGTCTTCCAATCACTCAAGCTCAAGTAAACAGTTTCAAGCATCTGTTGAAACTTCAGTAACATGTTTGTTGCTGAGCTTGTGGTGAGTTGTAGTGTCAACCATCTATGTGACACTGCTTGGAAGGTCTGCTATTTTCTCTTACTCCAGAGGAGTACTGCACTAGAGTGGTTAGCTCTGTAAATATGAGAATTTTGCTCAAAGTGAGCACTGCACTTGAGTGGTTAGCTCTGTGCTTGATACATTGTGTGA
>JABMIG010000027.1:866257-907190 GCA_013187285.1 Cyclotella cryptica
TGTTACTGTAGCAACACTTTACTGAGGGTTCGGTCCTCAACAAAGCTTGATTTTCTGTTGCTTGATGAGATGTCACAACTTCGGTGGCTCTCTCTTCCATTTGTGGTTTTGTGGAAGTCTTCATCCCATGACAGAAAATTCTAGTCACTTGGGTTTTGTTTCATAATTTTTTTCTTCCAGCCTTGTGGTAAGAAAATAAACCAAAACTATTGAAATAATTAAATTCAAATTTGCTTTTTGGCTCATACCAAGATTTCATTAAATCTGGTTCTTTAGTACAGCAAAAATCATCTATGATTTTTGCAGGGATTTTACAACTTCTTGTTGCTTGTACCTGAGTTCAAAGTAATGTCATTACTTTATTTTGAATTTTCTATTTTTATACTTGGCTAAAGCTTCTTTGTGTCACAGAGGAAGTACTCTGGCACTATGCTTCTTGTGCGCAAGCTTTTACCCTTCTCAGTCACATTCTTGAGTGGTAATTGAGCATTGTGTATATCAGTATTCGAAGGAATAACTGATTCTCAGGTTTTTTTCTGAATTTCTGAAAAATGGTAAAGTAGAATGTTTTCTTACTTTAACTCAGCGAAAAATCACTTTTTTAGCTCATATGAGCTGGATATTCGCGAGAATTTCTCGGTCAGAGGTGCCTTTGGCAGTATACCTCAGCTGGTGGGATTGATCCTGGTCCTTTTATAGGGTCCAGGTACGCCCCCATGGTCGAAACGAACAAATTAGTGACTCCTCGTCACTTTCGCTTGTTAATGGGATTAAAACTTATTTAAATCCCTGAGCCCTTAGACGGAGTCTGACTGAGCTAGCTCCCAGGCAATATCAATCGCCATGGGGCTTGATCGCGATTTACTTGTTCTTTCTCGATCGCGATCGTTTTATTAACTAAACGGATCGTGAGGCTAATCCAACATTGTGTTGGTAGTGCGGGCTGTTCCTCGCTCACTCACACGTGTTTGGGGCTGGTTTGGCACCAGTCTAGTCAATTTGACCTGCTTTGACCTTTCCTTCCATTCGGGCTGTTGCGAATTTGGAAAGAACTTTATGGGCGCGACTCCTCCTCTTCCCTTGAATCTAACTTGGGCAATACGGCTCATTCTTGCAAGACTGTTGGGATAGGATCTTCATCTCATACTCCAGCTGACAATCGCCTTTACAAACCTATGCCCAAATTCGAACCTTGAAAAACTCAATTTGCCACCTCAACGAAATTGACCCAACTCCCTTGAAACAACTTGGAGTATCTTGAGACGGGAACTTCAAGGGGGATCGCGCGGTCATTTTATGTGACTATTCCCTTTTGGGGGTCACAAGAACTGTTCTTAGCCCTAAATAGGCTCACAATTAACAACCTAGGGCCTTGACTAGGCCCTAGATATTTTTTTACCACATACTTGCGTATTAATGGTAACTTGTCTTCCCTATCACATACTTTGATGTGCAAAACGGGATTACTAGCTTAATAGCTTTTGTATGTTTTACTTGCACCTTTTTTTAAAGGCAATACATCAATATTTATAGCATAAAGCTTACGTATGTTTTATATGCACTTTTAAAGGGCAATACATCGTTTTTTCTAGCTTTAAGCTTATATATAATATAGATGTTTTACGTGCACTTTGTAAAGGGCACTACATCATAAAGCTCTTCTGAAGAAGCATGGTACCTCATACCTGCTAAGAGCGCAATATGCCACCTTGTGTGTGTACACACTCTGTGGTCTTTTTATGCATGTGCGATTAAAGCTACATGCTAACCTATGCTAACTCTGCTTGAAGGAGCGGAGTATACCCGTGTCAGCTGGGAACATGGCCTCAGTGACGTGTCTGGGTTTTACAGCTCGTGAGTAAAACTCACAACTACTGCTGAGTGCATAACTCAACACAGTAGCCGGCTATCAATTGATAGTGACCTAAGCCGAAAATTGGTTTAAGTTCTATGTAGTATACATAAGAACGTGAAGTTCCAGTAGATTGGAAATTATTTTTATGAGCTATTGAAATGACTAAAACTGAGGACTGCACAATGTTAGTCCTCTCACTTATACCATGTAGTTTACATGCAATTCGATTACATTTGGTTTATTTGTACCCTATTGGATTCTTGTGTTCCAATCAGGATTTTAGTGCACCTGATCAGGCTGTACATTGGATCCTGGCAAGACTACTTGGTCTTGCCAATGGGTCTTGCATGACTCACTGGTCTTGCCAATGAGTCTTGCCAACTGTTTGGTGGGATTCTTCCTTCAATGGTAAGAATATTATTTTGTGATTATGCCCATGTCCTGATATTGGGGCATATGTGGGCCAGCAGTACCAGTAGGTATCCTTGGCTCATGTCACACATACGTGGGGGTGAGTGACATAGGCCAAGAATCAGCCCATTTTTGTTCCCATTGGTACAACATACAAAAGGAGCATTCTCAGGACTCCCCAGGTTGGAAGTCCACTGCCCCTGATCCGAAAGGCAAGGACTCCCCAACATTGGAGTCCACCGCCCTGGCCCAAAAGGCTAGGACTCCACACCACAGGAGTCCACTGCCTCAAGGGCTATGGAGCATCAGAGTCCATAGCCCCTTCTGTTGAGAAGGCAAAAAGCATATCAGTTGTGTGTAGAATTCACACAAATTTTTTTTGCATCGCTTGAATTGGAAGAGCAGTTCCACTGCCCTTCCATCCTCACAATTGGAGCAAAATATGCTCATAAAAATAAATCTTCGACCCCTGTCGAATCTACCCATAATTTTTGCGTGATATATTTTTTGCGCCGAACGGCTCAGGTCATGCACCAGATTGTTTTTCATGCATAATTGGATCAATCTTAGATTTTCAGAACCAGATGGAACACCCAAAAACAGAGGAACAGGATCAGATTTCAAATGTTGATTTATGATAGGTACATCTTTTTGTTGTTCTTAAAATGATTAAATTTATATTTGATCACAATAGTATCAAATTTTTCTTTTTGTTCGAATTTGGAACAATCCACCAGCGGAACAAAGTTATTGTCTTACTGCTTCATTAGTTCCTTCTATTATGAAAAGTGGTCCTTAACCTGTTTCTATCATCAAGGAGAGGGGGTCTTGATTCATTCCATCATTAAAACTTGCTTTTTCTCTTCCAATTGCAAAGACTTTTATTTTGTAATACAAACATTAACTTGTGTGTTTCAAATGTAAACCAAGGTTAAAGATGTGTTCCTATGGTGAATTCCTAAAAAGTGTTATCCAACTGTGATACAACCAGTGATCAGCAAAGATAAAAATCTCTCTATCTTTGTTGTTTTCAGCTTATTAACTCACCCTATCGAATCAAGACTCTTTTTTATACCCTATTTTCCCAGCACAGCAACATGTCCAAATGCATAGCTCTTAATCTCTCCTAATAATGCTTTCTGGTTGAAAAGAACCCTCTGTTGTCACAGAAAGTCAATACACATCAAGAAATCATGCTTGAGGGTTGGACTGTATGTAAGAGCAATGGACAGGAAGGGGTAACCCTTACTACCTTGAGAGGACAAAATTAACGCCAATCAGACCACTAGTCCAGATCTGGACAAGCTGTAACGACTAGTCCAGATATGGAGTAGTCGTAACTTTTGTTGCAGAAACACATAGAAGCCGATGGCGTACAGCCAAGCCGACATCACCGTTGGATTCCTCGCAAAAAATTACCCCTAGAGACATATCACCACCCCATATGTTTGTGACACACCCCAAGCGCCAGTCATGGCCAAAAATTACTACAGCACTTTGTGTTATCATCGTGTTGCGAGGAAAATTCTGATGGATTGGTGGTTTTCGAAAACTGGGAACATGGGTATACACAACTTCAACATTAAAAATTAACGGAAATTCCCGTCCTTATCAGTTACGGCTAGTCCAATGACCTCCTATGACATGCACCCTCAAATACGACTAGGCCAGATGTGCTCTATTCATCTTCTTAAAAAATTCGTGTTCTGATTGACGTTAAGATAAGATTTTTTTACATGCTTACATTTACACATGCTGCTTGCATTTTAGGAACCCACAATGTCTCTTTTGTACTTTTCCGTTTCTCAGAGTCCATCATTTATCGCAGATAGATAGAGATGTGTGTACACTCATACACCCAATAACAGCAGAAGTCCATGGAGCAAGGCCTAGAATGACTCCATTGTCAGTACTGAATTGCCTGCAGCTCAGTGCTTACATCCATCTATCTACACATTCTGGTGATGTTTGGCTGTCAAGAAAATAAAAATCGGCATGTGATTACCTACTTTACTGACTTAATTCATGTCATTACAAAACCTAACACAATGTTGGCATAGGTTTACAATTACAAACCTATGCCAATATTGGCATAGGTTTCTGCAACACTGCTAGCCTTTTGGCATCAGCAATGTCACAATTTGAATGAATGCACTTAAAAAACCTTTTTAATCCTTCTAAAATGTTTTCACTCATTTGTGGTATTGCCAGATGTGGCTTGATGGAGAGGAAGGGCAATGATAGAGCATGATTTGATCTCACTCCAAGGCCCCAATTTTCCTATCACTCATCAGCAGCAACCTATATTTTTCAGACAATACAAAGGCAGCTTCCAGCTAAGGGTGCAGTCAACCACCACTTAAATCTTGTTGAGTTCATTTTGTTCAACAATGGAGAACAGTATCAATGTGATGATTGAGTCCTTGAGTGATTTGAACGGAATCTTAATTTCATACTAGGAACATGGGTGCTTTTCCTTAACAGCATCTAAAATCAAGTCCAGTGAAATTTCCTCTAGTGATAGTTCCATAGAAATGGAGAACTCAGTCCTAGAGTTCTACTCAGCTTCTTATCACCACCACAAGTAAGACTACGTGCCTCGAAATAAGAATAAAGAGAAACAAAACTTATCCGACCTACACTTTAAAAATAGGACTAGATAACTGCACTTGGGAGGCACAAGTACAATGAAAGACCCATCATCATTAAAACATTTGCTACAGAAAAAGATTGTGTTATGACTCTGTTGCATTTTGAATGTTCATAGCTTGGTTATTAGAAGCAGCACTAAAAATGAATTACATGCTGTCAGCATACTCATGGCCAATTCTAAGCTACTGTGTTCGCACGAGAAGTGGTCAAAAGTAGCCACAACATCAGCGTCCGTGATCAAAAGTTGGCATTGAACCTCTCAACAAACCTCAGTACACTTTTTCGAACATCACCCACAAGTAAACTTCGACACACCTCCACATCTGCAGGTCCGCTCTCTCCCTTAGGTGCCTTCTTCCATTTCAATACATCTACCTCCAATTCTTCCTCCGCGGTATGAGCACTATTAATGTCAGGCAACTTTAACGAACCTGAGGCAATGCATTTAGTATCGCTTTCATTGTAGATCTCATACTTAACATCCGTGTGAAAATCATAGATATACCTCTTCTTTCCACCAGCAATTGCCACTGAGGCATCTCCGGTGAGAGAATCAACATCTTTCACTCGTGCCACGTAGGTAACATCCCCATTCTCAACGTTGTGCACAGCCGTAGACTCCAACAAACATTCTTTGAGACAAGATTTACACCATTCAGTAGTATCCCTCTCTTCCCATGTAGTCCCTGCCTGATTCCAAACTGATCCTACAGCAGAAGCCGAAGTTACTTCACAACTTTCCTCTGTAGCTGTTGACTCCAGCCGCTTTGGCTGTATACACCCAATCAACTCCTTCTCCTTCTCGGTTTGCTCTCTTGTAAAATAACTGGTGGTCCTGCCATCACTGGTCTTTTTGTATCCACGCAACATAGCCAACTCTTTCTCCGTCAATTCATCCTCACTGTCGGATTCCTCCTTTTGCTTCTTTTTCGCTTTTTGTTCCTCTCTGCGTTTCTTCTCCTTTGCCTTTCTCGCTCGTTCCTTCTCCTCACGTTCCTCCTTTTCTTTCCTCTTCCTCTCCTCCTCCCACTGATCAAACGACAACACCTCCTTCCCATCCTTTAATTTCTCAACACAATCATCTTCCCACTCCTTCTTTCTCTTCTCTCTCTCCTCTTCCTCCCTCTCCTCCTTTTCCTTCTTCTCCCTCTCTCGTCGTTTTTGAGCGCGCTTCTCCTCCTCCTCTTTATCACCATACAATAAACTACCCGAACTAAAAGCCTTTTGCAACCTCTCCTTCTCGTTGGCACGCTGTGTCTCCCTAGCTTTCTTGATGCTGGCCAACTCCTTCTTGACGCTGACATTACTAGGATCTATCTTATACCCCCTCTTCAAATCAACCATGGCGGCATCCTCCTCACCGAGAGCTCGAAGTGCCACGGCCCTACGAAACAATGCCTTGACATTTTCCCCTTCGATCTCCAATGCCTTGGATGCGGCATCCTTACTCAATTTGTACTTCTGCTGCTTGTAACATACCATACTCAAATTAGTATTCAAACTAACCAAGAGAGATTTGGTCTGCTCATCACCACTATTGGCAAGATTCAACTTCTTGAGTAAGGAGATACCCTTACGGTAACAACGAGAGGCTTCAATGTGGGAATTCTCGGCAAAGTGAGCATTTCCGGCGTTTTTGTGCGTAAGGGCTTCGAGGAGGGCGGCGCTCGGATCGGCGGCGGCGTCGGCGTCGTCGCCGTCGTGGGAGTCATCCTTTTCCATGTCCGAGTCGTCGTCGGAAGTGAAGGCCTCGTCCGTGGGTGTGGTGGAGTCGGGTGCATCGTCGTCGACCATGGCGGTGGCGGGCTCGTCGTTGGGGGTGGTTCCTGGTTCGGCATCGGCCATGGAGGCGTCGCCGTCGGTGGTCGGGTGTGGATCCACGTCCATGATGATGGGGGAGGGGGATTCGGTTGCCATGATGGTTGTAGTTTGAAAGGGGTAATTTGAGGCGAGAAAAGTAGATATGGTGAAGTAAAATGATCCTGAGAGATTTGGAGAATCGAATGGATGACGATGGTGCCTGCAGGGTCTCTGTGGAGATCGACAGTGAAGGAAATGGCGGCAATGATCTATGATAGAGGAGCGAAGTGAGAGCGAATCAAAGCTGAAGATAATATCCACGGTATCTTTTGGAGTCCGATTTCTCTATTGATTCCGAATTAAGCGGCGGACACATTGTCATATTTTTGGAGACAAAAAACCACATTATTTTTCTATAGTATCATTATATATTATTTCTCCTCTAGAAGGGTGGCGACGTGGTGTTCTATGAGGGAGAAGAGTGACACGGGAAACAGAAAACCAAATGCACCTACGCCGCCATAAATAATCCTATTGGACAATCACAGGCTTTCAGAGACAAGATTGTTTCATTGTTTGCATTGTTTGCTACGAACTGTACGATAGAGAGAGATTACAATGCTTGATCTAGAGGGAGCAGCACAGGCAGAGAGAGAAGGAGAGGATAGTAGACACAATGGCTTTGCCTAATATCTCTGTCATAATTGGTCATTAGTAGGGTAACGATCCATCGGAGAAGTGAAAGTTCGAGGGCGTAGAATGAAGCGATGTGTTCGGAGAAAGGGATAAGATTGAATAGGGGCTAGGCGAACAAAACAAGAATGAACAGAACAGATAATTCACAGGAAAAAAATTGGAACTAAATATTGGAACTAGAATGCCAAATGCAATGACATTTTCGTGTCAGCATCATCGACACCAGACATTCGAATTAGGACAATTACATGATAAACGTTCAAGTGACTGGATCTAAAGAGAGGCGTAGATTTATGCTTTAAACAAGACACCTAACAAGTGTCGAAACATTTTTTGTGAACATATCATAGCTCTGGACAGGCGTTGGACGAAGATCGAGTGCCACTTAGACTTGTGAAACTTGGCCACCTAACAGTCAAGTTCTGGTAATATGTTGTCACGTAACTGAACACCTCAGAAGTACCTTGACTTCCTTCGCTCCATACACCTCCCTCCCCACACAAAATCAATTTACTTCTTGATTGAATTCATAGCAAGCGAATACAACAGAGTTCCAAGAATAGCAATGGAACTTCCAATAATCGACCCAGTACTCATAGGAGTCTTGAACGCAATCACACTCGCCACAATAATAACCACCCTCTTGATGGTATTTCCCACAGCATGAGTGACGGGGTTCACCTTGCCAAGAGCCAAGAATGCAACCTCGTTATACAGGTAGTACGTCGCTCCACCCAAAAGAAGGAGGGTGGAAAGCGATTGGTTGGTGAAGGATCCCGCCGCAACGGCATTTTTGAATGCTCCGATAAATCCCGTTCCCTCCATCGCAAGCATCATGGGGATGAGGATGACAGTGCTCATGGCTGTGAGGACGGCGTACAAATTTTGAGCATCCAAGTTCTCTCCGATTTTCTTTCCCGACATGGTCTTTTTGGAGAGGACGCCGCGAAGACTGCTGGAGACGTTGGAGAGCATGGCGGAGGCGAGGGCGAGGACGGTGAAGGACAGTTCTTTCATGGAGGCAATGCCCACTCCACCGATGATGGGGAGGAGGGTGGCGTAGACTTTCATGGGGAGGACTTCTCCGAGGAGGAGAGCATTGGCGGCGCAGGTAACGACGGGTTCGGAGGCCTTGACAATGTGAGCGAAGGAAACGGCTCCGGCGCCGAGAGCGATGACGGCTCCGACGTGTACGCCAGTGTGGCAGAGAGCAATGGGGAGGAGGGTCTTGAGATCGGCAACCGAGAGTTTGGGGGCCTTGCGCAGTCCGAGAGCCCAGAGGGGGGCAAAGTAGAGGATGCCGGTGGCCATTTGGATGGTGGCGATGGTCCATGGGAAGTCGAGGGCGTTCAGAGCTTGTTTGTTGTAGATGTTGTACCCGATGTTGAAGAGGTACCAGAGGGCGAAGTAGGAGGCGGTCTTGAGTGTGTCCGCGAGGTCTGCTTTGGGCTCTTCGGCAGCAGCAGCGGCGCCGCCAGACATGGAGAGAGCCGAGGATGTGACGGCAGAGGTTCTGGAGGTTATTGGAATTGGAAACACACGAGACAATTTGAGATTCCTGCCATGGAAGATATCCATCAATAGCACATCAATTGTAGTAACATCAATTGATGAATTCAATCAACCAAAACGACACAACTTGTGCTGACAACGATTGTTCTTGTCCTCCGTTGCAATTGTTTCTCGTAAAGATCAGCCAGCGCGAATATTTATTGAGAAACATCTGATCCAAGCGTGTCTCATGCAGAAATACCACCCCTTCCACCGCATCTTGTCATATCCATCACACTCAAATAGATTCCTTGCAAAGCCCAAATGCCAGAGATTTTCATCAACGAAACTGTCCCGCCAACCGCCAATTCCCCAGCATTCACCAATACTCACTTCATCACCTGTCTCTGAGGAACAACGCCACCAAAACTCTTGACCGTATTACCGCTGCTGACTACATTCGCGCGTGGCGAGAAGGCAAAGGCACCTACGGGGGTGGCTGCCGCCACGATGGCTAGGAGAGCGATTCTCTTGACGGACATGGTGGTTTACTTCTCTGCAGAGTGTACGAGAGGGAGGGAAGGAAGATTCAAGGGGGGGCAGGGAAGAGGGAGAACCTTCGTCAGAGCCTTGCGTCTTTGAAACATCAAGGCGTGACATCCCTCTTGAACGGAGGGAGGTGGTGTACATGAAACAAAGGGCTACGGTGGGGTTTTAAGTTGGGGGGCACATTTAAGTGATCGTAGTCGGCAAGAGCCCAACAGTTGAAACTCTCTATGAAGTTTGTTTCATTTTACTCAAGTTAGCAAAATGGCAGGCCCACTCATTTAATAAGCAAACGTCGTAACATATATGCAACACGTACGCGTTTCCTTACAAACGAACGGAATCAGTAAAATCTTTCTGCGTGGAAATTTCAATAATTTGACACCGAGATGACATCAGTGATGTTCTTTATGTCAAGCCTGCAAAACCTTCTTACTTCAAAAAAGATGTTAAAAGATACCGGATATTTTATTTAATTTTCTTAATCCATTCTATTGATTGTTATCGTGTGAAAGGTATTCTCATCTGAGGAGAGCGATCGATTATCACGTTGAGCTCACGCACACTTCAAACAATACCATACCATACCATAATATATGACACTGCCATTTCAGAGATACTACACCATAGCAATCAATATTCCTTGAAGTATAGTTCATCTTTTATGATTGTGACATTTCAACATGAATCTATTATCCAAGCAACATTATGTCCTCTTGAGGAACATTTGAAAGTTTTCAGCTCAGCCCACTACAACATCAAGCCATTGACAAGTCACCATCATATTAAATCTCATGAACTACACATGATGTGTAAGAACAATTTGAACCAGGTAGGAGTGTAATGCGGATAGCTGATGATTTGGGGGAGGGGGAGTAAAAACAAAATTAACATTGAAAAAGGAATGCAGATTCAAGAACTATGATATCACTTAGTGGTGTGTTAGCCGCAAAGTGAAAGTGATATAAAAGGCGCTGACTATGACTAATGCCAAACATTGTTGTGACGAATTATCTCTTATGGAATAACAGTGAATAATACAATAATAGTTCATTGGCTTTTAGCATCACTGACCACACAAAATGTCAATATTGTTGCACTGGTGTATGTGTCACGAGTTTTATGGTGGTGAAATGTACAGTGATGTGTTCTGGCTTATTTTTTTGCAAGTACCTGTCAAGTAAGGTGTGTAATCAATGAAGAACTTTTCAATTATAAAGAAACAGTTTTGTTGAAGGTGAGATTCAAGATGATACATTTTGGTCAACATTCCTTGTCGTCTTGCATGACTACAGCTATCATATGTCCAAACGCAGGAACTAATAGCAGTCATTGTTATCTAGACAAAATAAATTTTTCAAGAAAACCAAGTTGGAAATGATCAACATGTTCAAATTCACTCTCAAGATGTTGTCAAAAGTGGCCTTGCCTGGACCACTTGCCAATACATCAACAATGATGGCATGCCCTTAGAAGGGTAAATATCTTCTCGATGATTTACCTTTCAAGATACTGTATGTTTACAAAGATTGGGGATTGGGGGGGGGGTGAATATAATGTTGATATTGAGTCTCTTACAACAGGATTGTATCTGTATCTTGAATATTATACTTTGAATGGAAAGAGGTTTGTTTGTTGGTTATCTTGCTTGTCCACCACTCTGTTCTACGGCAGCCAATTGGCAGGATCAACCTGCTCTTTCTCCTAAACAATACTGTGTTTCTTGTGCACATTGTTGCATTTGACCAAATATATTGAGCACTCTAATCATCCTATTATGTTGATTGGTGACTGGGGGAATGAGTCGGGGCTGCTCCTGTGGAAGTATAATATTTCACTGCCTAATAGGTTGAAAATTAGATGATCTTTTGCAGACTTGACATTTAAAAAGAGTTAACTCATCAGTTATTAATCAATTTATTTCTTCCTCTGTTCCAATGACACATAATATTGCTATACAGTTGGTGGGCAATTTTGCAGCAGGGGGTGGTATTTGACCAGGGTGTCTTTAATATGGTGATCACAAAGAAAGAGTTTGGGCTTTGCTCGGACAGCACCGTTGGTGTGGATGTTGAGCAGTGCATAAATAAATAAGATTATATGACACATTCGTGGTGTCTGCTCAAGGTGTGTTAAAAAGATGGAAGGAATTGAATTATTGCTTCGCAACTTGCAACTGGGAAATGGGTTCTGGCAAATATGGTGAATCGATTTGGTTTGTTTCTTTGGTTGATGGCTCAACTTGTGCATCATTTGTCTTCTTTGTGGATGAAGCCATTTATTGTAAATCAGCCAATTTAGCAATGCTACAGCATCTGATAAATTGGTAACACTACTAGTGCATTGCTTAATATTTAGGAAATATATGCCAAATCTTCTCATTTTATCTAATGAAATGATGGTGATGGTGATATCACACAACATCTGAAAGCAGTCCTCAGATTTGGTGGCCTCCACTTGATTATTGAATTTTTGCCTTGTTTCCTATGCTGTCTGTCGCTACTCCTCTTTATGGATTTTGTCGGCAAATTATGCCTCTAAATGAGCACCAATATCTTGATTGAAACACTCACTGTTGAACACCGGATGAGGGTGCATTATTAGGGTGGCTTTATGCTTTAGATGAAGTGTGTCTTCTTTGTAGGACAGTTGTTGTGGGGGACTGGTGTGTGATACCTCCTGCTTCTGCACCATATTTTTGTTTTCTTTCTGGAGGGGGCCATATTTGTTCTAGTTCTGCTCAATAGGTTTCCTCTTCTTTCATTGTCCGTATTCTCAGTAGTACTGATTTTATCTCTGCCTGCAAGCTCAAATGTGGTATATGTATGATTTTGTTGGTACCATGAGCAGTAATGACATCATCTTATTTCAGGCTCCCATGGAGGGGGCATCTTCCACTGTTGTACCATACTAACAACTCTTTCTGCCTCTGAGAGAAGAGGCGTTTTGGCGATTAAATTGATTCCTATGCAGACATATATCAGTTGGCGATATTAAGGTTCCTTCCAACTTCCAAGCCCCTTCATTCATGTCCCACAATCTTCACTCAATAACACTTCCGCTAAAATATTTTTTCGCTCCCGTCTCGTCTCCGCCAAATAGAAACCTCTTTTTCACACCATTCTCATCTTGAACCATGAGCAACCCCGGAGGAGCTCCAATCCACAAAGACCAACTCAAAGCGAAATACATCGGCACCGGCGACGCCGATATGTCGAAATACGAATGGGTAACGAACATGCATCGCGACACCTATGCGAGTCATGTGGGGCATTACGATCAAATGAGTTATTATGCCGTCGCGATGAATGAGAGTGTGGGGAGGACCAAGCGGGATTTTTTGGAGAAGATGTTGATGCCTTGCGGGAGGCCCGTTGTGGGGGGGAAGGAAGAGGGGTATGAGAAGTTGCTTAATAGTTGATGGCGGCAAGTTGTAAATAGTTTGAAAGCGGACGATTTCGCCTTCTTTGTAAGATCAATGCAGGTTAGAGTTGGAGAGATGAAGTTTTCAGCTACTTCCAAAAATAAGCAACTGATTAGGTCGTTCAATTATGTTCAGAATCCAAATGCGATTGAATTGAACGGAACGCTTCATCAAAGAGCGTTTGCAGCTGCGTGCATTTTTCTTCTATATGAAAACGTGGGGCATCTACACAGTTGTGGAGACTAAATAATGCATTGGACAGATCGAAAACATAAATGAACATGTAAAACATCAAAAAATGTAGATTTGCAGTGAAATCATATTACTTTCTGTTTTATGACGGCATGAGTTCGTTGCATTAGAATAAGATTGGCTACTTAATAATTGATGCTCACGGCACGATGGGAAAAAGCATGAACTATTGGAGAGACAAACACAAATGTTCTGCTCTCAGAACGCTGCAACTATTTACAAAGTGATTCCACAGCCTCCAATATCTCTGGAGCAAACTCAAAAAAATGAGATCTGCCGGGTAGCATCTGGTAGTCATACAAATATTCTTCGGATTCTCCTGTTTTCAAGCCATCGCAAATGCGTTCTGCTTCGTATAATGGGATGAAAGGATCATCGTCCGAATGGAATTGAACCCATCGTTTGCAATTCTTCTTCATTTCGTCAAATCTATAGGGATTCGATTCCTCTCCGCCATTGTTTTGTGGATAGTATCCCGATGCACGCTCTCCCGAATCGCCCAAGTCACTGTACGTAGCCGACACGAGCACAATCCCATGCGATGGATAAAGTTCTGCATAACGAAGTGACGCTTGCGCACCGGAGCTATGTCCCACCAAAATCACATTGCCCAAATCAGCCGCAGAATTCTGTTCTACCAAAGATCGGATGTAAGGGACCCATTTCTCACGACGCGCCCGGTAGGGATCTGGGAAGTTTTCACAGACGCAGGGAATGGATTTTTTAAGGAGGAGACGATGTAAGGTGCCGTACCAGTTGCTTTCGCGAATTTTTGTGCAGCCGTTGCCTGGGCAAATAATGACGATTGGGGTCAATTGTGCCGACTTGGTTACTAGCATCATTCCTCTGGCGGAATAGGCGGAGTCCAAAGTTCAGAGAAGGTCCGAAGAACTGCCAGAACGAGCTAGGATATTTTGAGGATATTTTTTTGGCAATTCTACACATTCTTATCTTCTATTCCTATGAACTTTATCTACCACAAATTTTACGATATTCGAATGAGTTATGCCATTTTTTCCGTGTTTCCTAAGATGAAAGCAGTTTATTATCAGCTTGTTGTCCATTCAAACCTCAAGTAAAAATAATATTGTCTTGTTAAAACATAAGATCCAAAATGGTATGATGTTTGACAATATCCCTTTTGTGAGGGCTTGTACAGTGGGGAAGCACCACATTAAGATAGTAAACACAAATTAGTACCATACCATCTGGCAAGAATAATGCATACCAAAACACACAAAACAAAAAGCACTGACAAAAATACACAATTTATTTTGGGGGGGATAATGTGTCAAATTTCACATTTCATCACTGTTCCTATTATCCTGGTCTTGCCTAAACATGTGAGAGTGTATGATGTAAGTTTTTGTCTTTGTGCAACCACAAGAAACCCACGGGGATCCAACTTGTCAAGTGTGTGTGTCAAGTTAAGCGATGTTCTTAGCGCACCAAGGAAGAAATGGATTTCTGATGGAGAATATGGTGCAGATGATGACAAGGGTGAACAGTGAGCAGATATTTTTGGAGGTGACGACAAAAGAGCAGTCAAAGATGGGGTTCCATGCCACCCCTCTATGGATGAGGTACCTGGGATTGGGTCTGTCAAGGAATCTGATGATTGCTGAAGCAACATCTGGTGATGAAGGCAAAGAAAATACCAGGAGCACTGTTGTGCAATCTTGTAACCTTGGTGAAACTCAAGTATGTGGCACTGGTGCATCTGGAGTAACTGGAGGCCTTGCATTAACTCAACAATTGCAGTAGCGCAAAGCGCAAGTTCAATCTATTAGAGCTTCATGGTATTTATCTTCATCTGCTCAAATATCTTCCTTTTACATATTGATGAAGTGTATGTTGATGTGCTCTGAGATGGAAGGTAGAATAGAAGAGAGGTATGGTCAAGAAAGGGAGAAAGTGGAAGAGAGGCAATGTCAAGAAAAGAAAATGGGGAACATCACAGGCGGCATCATAAAGAAGATAAGGAAAGATATGAGTCCAGGCTTGAAAAACAGCTACAAAATTAATTGGATATGATGCAAATGTTAATAGTGACTATGATGGAGGTTTGTATGAAGAGGAAGAGGAAGAGGAAGAGGGATCACAAGAATGACAGAGAAGATAAACAATGATTTAGTGATATGGAGAACAGATGGACACATAGATTAATTATTTATTTCAAAACAAATAGATTGCATTGAAAATTTGTTTATTTTTAAGCAATTGACATTTTCAATCAGTGAAGGCAAATAAGTCAGTATTTGGTTCATTCCAAATTTCCATGTCATATGTCAGGATCCAAAACCATTAGCTTCATCATGAATTTTTGTTGCCCTTTGTACTCACAAGAAATTCTATCCTTAACTTGGGCTGCTGAGGCTTACAATGCATGCTTCCCCCATTTGGATCATTGTCACATTGATGCGGCTTCCTTTGCATCAAGTGTTGTTGAAATAGTAAGTTTGCATGATAAGACAAGAAAAGAATCATTGATGTGTGCAAACCAGGAATCAACACTGAATTTGCCTTCTATGTCAGCATATTGACAACTTCAATGTTACTATCATGGACTGCAATAGGAAGTTATGACAGCAGATGGGAATTGTACTGCCAGGACAGAATCCTAAGACTTCCCCAATCTAATGAATTTGCATCCATTGTTGTATTTTTTTGTTTGTCCTCATCATCTAATCATTCTAGCATCAACTTAATCCATCCATCACGTATCAGAGCTCTGAGAACAAAAAGTAATGATGCTACACAACAACCTGATATTCCATTGTTTTTTTGGTAAAAAGTCAAATAATCATATAATACTTTGGGTGACATCAAATATCTTCAAAGAATAATTGTCAAGCTGCAAGTTCTTATGTGTCCATGTTAGAACATAACAGAACATGAGCATTCATGGACAAACCCATCAAACCGTGTTATTATATGATTCCATCTTTTGAGTAAGGCCAAAAGTTATTGTAGTAATACCTATATTTGCCCTCAAGGAGATGGAAGGTTTTTCAAACAAAACATCTTCTGATTACATCTTTAGGATTTCACACGCCGTCACAGCTCTTTGGGAAGTAAGAGAGCATACACAGGGATGATACAATGGCTCCTGTTGTGCTTGTATTTAGACAGACTCTTGCAGAAGTTCTTCTGCTAACAAGAATGAATAAATTTGTTTTTTGACTTCATCAAATTGAATGGAGGTGACTGCGGGCATCCTTCAATGGTAAAATGCATCTCGAAGAGGAAGTGTATTGCAATGTGGGATGAGGTTGTAGAAAAAATAACATTAAATTTGACTGGGTAAGACAACTTTTGGAAATTCGATTTGCAATTTATGTTTTTTTGGATATTCCAATACATGATACACAAAATATAAGTAAATACTAACATGGAAGATGCAATTTCTTTTTTCTTTTTTTATAACAATAGTCCAAATTTTCACATTACCTGCAAGAAAGGCAACTTTCAACCAGTTGGGGTCATCATATGTCATCATATAATTAAAAGGATTGTGACCACTTTGTTACTAGAACTATGAAATGAAATCGCCATCACTATCTGTCATTCTGTTTGTAGATGCCATCTTATGGTCATAATGGTGGTCATCAAAACATAGTCTGGGGTGGTAACTTAGGTCTTGCAAGACATTCATATTCATGGCATCGACACTTAGGGTTGTCGATCATCATAAGGATCAGCTTGTGGTTCTCTCTACAGATCATTACTTGTGACAGTAGAACAAATTGAGTATAAAGTATGATACACATTAAAATGATATTAATATAATTTAAATGGTACATGCAAGATTATGCCCAAGAGGAGTTTTCTATGGTCTTCAGAGGCTCAACAGAGAACTTGTGGCCCCCAATAGGTGTTGATTGTATTAAAATTAAATTGCTAACCCCCTTGAAATTTTTAGCCAGAGTTGCAAGTACTGTCCTATCAACCTCAAAGGAGTACTATTGTTCATGCAAAACAGTCTCTGTCACAATGTAGTAATCAGCACAATAAGATGTCTGATGGATGGAAATCAGGCAGTCCATGGAGGATACAAAAATTGACATCCTTACATATTGATGAAATGATCTTGTAAGAGCTTTTGGATGGTACCTTTATATCATATGCTTCCATTTTTTGAAGGTGATAGACCAGCTAAGAATATTAGATTTGTCCTTTTGTCCTTGTCCAACTGGTATGTTTCTAGATATTGGTACTACTTGTACCCAAATTGCACCAATTTTTATTTTCTTGTGATATGTTTTGGAAGACACCAGAAAAGAGAATGTGGCCTCTTTATCATTTAATTTCTTGGTTAAAAATGTAACTCTAAATCTTTGAATTCCGGTTGTTTAAGTTATTTCAACTTCAAGAATTCTGAAAATGAAAGCAGTTACAGTATGGTAAAACCCCACCCCCCTCTATATTATATAGATGAAAGGGTATCTAGTGTGGTATCAGCTTATGTGTCAGAGAGAACTGACACTGCAAACGAAAAACACCGGTAACCTCCCCGTACACTCGAGTGTACGGGGAGGTTAACGGAGCCCCCGCAATGGTATCTTCCGGTACCCTCCCGGTACACTTCTGTAACCCTCCGGCAAACTACTGTACCAGAGGGTTACCGGAGTCTACCGGGAGGTCACCGGAAAAGAGACCAAGAGGAGCTTTCGGATTTATTTCTACGTACGATAGGAATTGGTACGTTTTTACAGGAAAACAGACTTCTCAGTAAGTAATAGAATCGATATCAATGTAAGTAGTGGCTATAACTGCATTACTTATTAGCTAAAAAAATGTTTACCGGTGGCATACCGGAAGTGTACAGGAGGGTAACTGGAAGGTTACGGGAAGGCTACCGGAGAGTACCAGAGGGTTACCGGAGCTTACAGGAGGGCTACCGGAACGTTACAGGAGGGTGACCGGGAGGGCTACTTACTGTTGGGCTATAATAATAGAGTATGTGTAATTTATCTCCACTAATATAATTAAACATACTACATTAATATATTTTAGGGGACCGCCCAACACATGGCCCACCAACATGACACACATGCAAAAATTTCAGCCCCAAGCTGAAAAACGATACTGTGGACCATATCACCAAGGTAGAAGAAAAATTAATTATTTAATTGAAACTAAGCTGAAATGAAAACTATTGTAAAATAGTTTCATTTCAATAGCTCACCGTAAATATTTACATGCCTCTGCTGATTGTTGTTGGCACCACGGCGGTGCAAGGCGAAATGCCAAACTCAGTCTGTGGACTGAGTTTCAGCTGTTCCCATGCCTGGCCTGAAGTATAATAATTGAAAATTAGATGTAGTAAAAACAAGAGTACAAATAATAATTTTCAATGCAACTCACCTCTCTTACTATACCCGTCGCTGCCAATTGACATTGGCAACATGGCGGTCCAAGGCAGAATGCCAAACTCAGTCTGTGGACTGCGTTTCGGGGATTTTACGAGTAGGCCTGTAACTTTTTAATTGAAAAAAAGACTTGTGGTGAGTATAATAGTGCGAAACAAGACAAGTTCATAATAACTTACCCCCAAAATATACCCGCCGCTGCCAATTGTTGTTGGCAACACGGCGATTCAAGGCGGAATGCCAAACTCAGTCTGTGGACTGAGTTTTGGCTATTTCACCTGTAGGCCTGTAACTATTTAATTGAAAAAAATGGACATGTGGTGAGTATTATAGTGTGAAACAAGACAAGTTCGCGACAACTCACCCCCAAATATACCGGCCGCTGCCAATTGTTGTTGTCAACACGGCGGTTCAAGGTGGAATGCCAAACTCAGTCTGTGGACTGAGTTTGGGCTATTTCGCCCGTAGGCCTGTAACTATTTGATTGAAAAAAATGGACGTCTGGTGAGTATAATAGTGTGAAACAAGACAAGTTCATAATAACTTACCCCCCAAATATACCCGCCGCTGCCAATTGTTGTTGGCAACATGGCGGTTCAAGGCGGAATGCCTAACTCAGTCTGTGGACTGAGTTTTGAAGATTTCGCTGGTAGGCCTGCAAATATTTAATTGAAAAAAAAGGCCGTGTGGTGAGTATAATAGTGTAGAAGATGATGAGTTTTTGATAACTCACCTAATCCGTCGCTGCCAATTGTTGTTGGCAACACGGCGGTGCAAGGCGGGAGGGATAATTCAGTCTGTGGACTGAGTTTCGGCGATTTTGCTGGTAGGCCTGCAACTATTTTATTGGAAAAAATTGATGTGTGGTGAGTATAATAGTGTAGAAGATGGTGAGTTCATGATAACTCACCCCCAAAATATACCCGCCGCTGCCAATTGTTGTTGGCAACATGGCGGTGCAAGGCGGGAGGGATAATTCAGTCTGTGGACTGAGTTTTGGCCATTCACGTGATGGGCCGGTGGGGTATCAGTGATGTAATTGAAAAAAGTACATATGTGTGATGTGAAAGCAGTGAGAGGGCACACTGCTACAGTTGCTTCTGGGTCAAGCACCGGTGTTGTAGTATGGTACCATACGTACTAAAAAGGTATTATCATACGAATATGCCACCCAAGAATAAGGTGAAGTGATACAAAGGAATAAGTAACAAACACGTAGGCACACTACTCCAATTTTCAGCCCCACTTATTATTCTTGTGTGTTCTCATTTTTGGCGCAGTCACTTCTGATAGTACCATATTTTGAAAATATGAATAGGCCCAATACGCACTCACCAAATGAAATCAGAGATCAAGCCTAGAATTGAAACCAAAAGTAGACCCAACAGGTGATCTTGCTGTTTACAGCTCGTGATTTGCTAAATGTGAGTCATGAAACAAACAACCACTCCAAAGATTATTTTGCTTCAAAGCTTAGCGTGATAAACGAAAATGCGGGTTAAGTAATGTATAAAAAACCGGTAACCCACCCGTACACTCTTGAAATTCCGGCAACCTCCCCCTACACTCTGACGTTTTGCGAGTGTACGGGGAGGTTGCTGGTGTTTTTTGTTTGCAGTGGAAAACTTGGAGTTATCCTGGATCAAATCACCCCCATTTAGATTGTAAGTCTGGAGTACCTTTGGGTATCTTATTGATCAATGTCCATATCATGGATTTTTGATGGCCAATGTGTTTGATTATTCTCAGAATTATGTGATGATTACACATCCATTTTGGATGTGTCTTATAATCTTATTATATTTCAAATTATGGAATCACTATCTACTATTGCATTATTGAATGAGATGTGGTCATTTTAAGCCGATGCATTTCACACCCAAGTTTTCAACATAGTTTATAATTGGCTGGCTGATCAAGGGAAGGGTGCCCTATTTGTGATGAATTTCATTTTTCGGTTGCATTTTAAATTAGTTTGATAATCTTATTTTGCCTGTAGCAATACAGGTTTCCCAATTCAAATGGGAATCTTTATCTGCAAATTATGCTGTAACAGCTTAGATTCACATGTCTTGGACATGTCCTTGGCTATGTCCTATGTCCTTAATTTCTCTTGGACATGGTTTTGTGGACACACAGACTACATCAGTGTTGTGTCTCATGTCTGTCTTGTGTCCTCCAAGGTTTTGAGCCATAAACATTACATGACAGTACTATTTACATACCTAGGTATCTTAAGTATTTTTGTACAAAAAGCTTTACGGATTGCATAAAAATGAAAGTAACATACACGCAACAGTCACCATGTGTTTCAACTAAAAGTATCAAAAAGGAGCCCTGAACAAAGTAAACACTCCATGTCATCTTGTTTCCTTTCATGTCCTCTGTGTTTCCTCATTTCAAAACACCAAAAACACAAGATATCCAGGACATGTCCCGGAAATGTCCAGGACATGTCTAGGACATGCCCTGGATGGTGTGTTTTTCAACAATTTTTGGCCGTAGATGCAGTGGACCTGTAAAACAAAGTGTAACAGCATGCATGATTTGTCATGCCAGGTAAAACAGTTGTAGCCAATTGGTTCAAATAATGTCTCATTCTATCGGTTAGGTCATTCAAACAATAGAAGCACTTGACACCTTTCAAGGTATAAATGTGTCATGCAATCCAGTTTGTATCAGGGTGTGGGCCTTTCAAGACCTCCCATATATCACAGATTGCATAGTTGTCATTGGAGAAGCGAAATTCTGAAATTAAACTCAAATATTAAACATCAAGACATTTTTCAAATTCGTATTCCAATTATTTGAACCAACTCATTTTTAAGCTAAATTGAACAAGGACAGTGGTGTGCAAAACTTTCTCCACAAGCTGGGTTTGTAAAAAGAGATTTTGTGTAGTCAACAGAATCATGATCATCCTTCTCAATCGCAAAAAATCCTACATATAGTGCATCAAAATTTACAAGATCTTGTACTGTCTTTTGTACCTCTTTGTGCCTTAGTCCACCCATCGTCCACCTTTGCCTGCTGTATAATCCCATACTTCTTCATCAAACGCTTCCCTCAAAGATGATGCAATATATGGAGGTCATGGGAACCAAATAATGTTATTACAGTGTCCATGTTCTTGATATTGTTTGGTAGTTGTTGGAGTAGAGAAAACAAACGAATTTCAACATCACAACTGTAGTGTCCACATAATATAATTATTGGGGAGTCAACACAGTTCAAGAGGATGATCAAGAACTAAGGGCACATTGGAATTTTTATAGAACTGACATATGGACTTACCACATTCATAGTAATGATGTAAAATTTACACTGATTTTGATGATAATTTGAGATTATTCCAGTCTAAATCTAAATAGAAATTGGATGTCATTTGGGAAGCATGTTGCAAGGGAGTATTATAGATTTTGATGACTATTTTGCCTCTACTTTTATATGAACTTTGTAAGATTTAAGGAAATCATTCCTACAATACATCCAAATTTTCAAGTTCTGAGAATATTTTTTCCTTGCTCTCACCAAGAGGGCAGAGAAAAGGTCACATCTTTAACTTCATGCCTCTTAATTCAGTGCGACAACATATTCTAATCCAATATAAGTAGTGTAAATTAACATTCCTTTGTTTCTGTTCTTCCTCGATGTTACTTGGGCAGGATAATCTCTTTGCTCAACCTTTCATCTCCAGCACTGTCTTCAAAAGCCAACTAGATATCATGGGTTTTGATAATTTTCAATGGACCCATAAAAAATTCTGCTCCAACCTTTCCTTCAATAAATGAACTGGTGGCATCATTCAAATTCCCAGCAAAAATGAACGTCCACAGTTCTGCTCCAACCTTTCCTTCAATAAATGAACTGGTCGCATCATTCAAGTTCTCAGCAAAAATGAACGTCCACAGTCAACCTAATTTTGTATATTCTAGATTGAACCTAGACTTGTGCAATTTGCAAGAATAATACTGCTCAATGTCTTTTTCAATCAAGGCAGTCCACAGTTGGTGAACGGGAAAAGAGCTTAATAGAGCTTGTGTGATCTTCCACAATTGATTAGTATCACACAATTAACCATTGCATGTGACCAATATCACTACATCAACAGCATTACCTTTTCATCAACCCATAAGGAAACGTGATGCCAGACAAATCCCATCTGTATCCTTGATCTCTGGAGACTCAACAGTGACATCATGAATCTGGACACATGAGGTATTGCACAAGGTTTCTCTCCTAGGATGATGAGCTTGTCAACTGTGTCAAAGCTCTACCACCTCTTGGTTGCCACCCTTGCCTCTTTTCTACTACAAACATCTCTACAAACAACAAAAGAATCCCATAATATTCTCCAACTCTTCCAATATTGAGATAAACCTAGACAGTATTATTGGACTTTATTAGGAAGTGTGCAATCAACATACCATGTAAGAAAGAAGGTGGGATGCTGTCCTCACTACTCTAAATATAATTTACTTCTGGCAAGTGGTTGTTGTTGCATAACATTTTTTTGAATCCATACATCCAAAAGTAGTGTTTCTGATTATTCACAATTATGGTTGAGTTACAAAAACAGCTTTTCGACAAATACCAAGGATATTGCTGATGCCTTCCAGATGGTGTTTGGCTACTGCAGCAACTTCCTGGAAAACCTGTTTGTTGGCAATAAAATGTATCCAAGTAACTCCAAGTGGTCTTTTTTTCTCGGAACGGAGAAAAAATACTCCGTCCGACAGGCAGAGAAGACTCTGAGAATCCACGACTACCTGGCTTCGGTGAAACCGAGTGAAACCAAGTGAAACCGAGTGATGCCAAAGTGAAACCGAGTGACACCAAGTGAAACCGAGTGACACCAAGTGAAACCGAGCGACACCAAGTGACACCAAGTGAAACCGGGTGAAACCGAGTGACGTAACACCAAGTCCAAGTGACACCAAGTGACACCAAGTGACACCAAGTGAAACCGAGTGACACCAAGTGAAACCGAGTGACACCAATGTCAAAGCGATTCAAAGTTGACTTTACGGGGCAATGAAATGACCTCAAAGTTGACTTTGAAGGACAAGATGGTTTGAGTCAGACCATTAAGTTCTTGACTAAAAAAAGATATGTCACGCTTGCACATCATCTCTCTGTCAGCTCTCGCTCGCACACAACATGACAAAACAAAGAACAAAAGCTATCGCGACCATGTCCAAATATCTCCATTGGCCGTCTGCTCTCCTGCAGCCCCCCCAATAGATATAACACTCTCCCACCGCAAAACCTTCCTGATGTTAGTGGGACTTTCTCCCACAGTATTGCGATTTTTTAAACAGGAAATCGCGATTGGAGACTGCAGCAGAATCGCCAGCAGCACTTTTGTAAGTGCGTAATATTTTGAAATCACCCCCCAGATTGAATCTGGGATCGCTGCCCCTGCCCTGCTGCTTCAACAAAGGAATACTCACGGTGGGGCTGAGAGAAAGGTAAGGAAACATATTTTCCCCTTTGCTTACTTGATTTATTTTTTCAATAAAATATTTCATCACGACCCACTACCCCTCTACCAGCAATTGCTAGTATCCTAGCCCACAGATTGAATCCAAGACTTTTGCTACTGCTGGTCCATTGCAAACAATGAAAAGAACAGGGACCATGAGTGAAAGGTGAAAATTATTTATCCATTTTTATTTTGTTATGATTTCTTCACTTTTATGGGAATACTCATCACTAAAACAATTGTTCACATTATAACAGTCCCCAGACTGAATTGGACTCGTCACATTCTCCCTCCCATAAAGGCACTAATAGAAAGTTTCTCCTTGAGGAAAAGGTGAATATGAATCCTTCATATTTGTTCTTTTTCTAAGCCCCCCATTTATGTTTCTCAGCCGTTGGCTTCCTCATCAATCCAACAGTGATGACCCAACCCCCAGAATGTTCTGGAAATGCACCCCTCGCCTTTTCTCCTTTTCTAAACACGAATATAGAAAACAGGGGCTGGTGGAAGAGGTGAGATAATGCTCATTTCTATTTTTCCATTGGTTTTTAGAAGCTTGCTAAATAATTCTTTGAATCAAGTCTCCCCCCTCTCCTTGTCACGTACCTCATCTTTGTGTGCTTGGTTTGATGTTGCCAAACATGGGATTTGAATTGAATCAGAAGGGCTAGGCACAAAAGGAGAAACAGGTGGAGAATGAGGAGGATGTTAGCTCACTGCTTCTTAACTTTTCTTGATAAGTAAATATAAAACCCAAAATAAAAATGTCTTTGCGAAAATTTTCTGTCTCTCATCTAATTTCTACTGTTTGTTAGACCTTTTGGCATCAAAGGCATTTATAGTATTTATCTTAGAAGGTTTTTACACATAGGAGGTATTTCACGGTGGTACACAGAAATTATGTATTATGGTAAAAAGACTTGAAATAAGAACAGTGTAATGGTTATCTAAATAAGTCAAATTTAGACGAACCGTGTGACACCAAGTGACACCGAGTGACACCAAGTGACACCAAGTGAAACCGAGTGACACCAAGTGAAACCAAGTGACACCAAGTGAAACCGAGTGACACCGAGTGACGTGACACCGAGTCCAAGTGACACCAAGTGAAACCGAGTGACACCAAGTGAAACCGAGTGACACCAAGTGAAACCGAGTGAAACCAAGTGCACTCGGTTACTCGAACAAGTAAGGCCAAGTCGGGGAAACGGACTAATTTTGAAATTTTCCATATCCCTAGGTACCCAAGCGTGACTCTGGGTCACACCGAGTCCGTGGTTTTCCAGGAAGTTGCAGAGAGCACAGAGTTGCTGTAATCATGAGAACTAAGAACTGTGAATCAATATAAGATATTTTGACATCAGACAGGCAAAAAATTCCAGTGTAGGATGATGCAGTAACTTCCTAGAAAACCTGTTTTTGGCAAAAAATGGATCCAAGTATAACCTGGCTGACTTTTTATTTCTCAGACTGGACACAAAATACACAATACAACATGCTAAGCATATCCAAGTGAATTGGAGTTATGGAGAAATGAACATGAGTGCACCAGGTTACTTGAGTGCACTCAAGTGCCCCAAAGTACACCAGATTCCACTGAATGACACCTGGAAATTTAGTTTAGCATACTTTCCTGGCACTAGGAATAAAACGTGTCTCCCTGACTAATGTTACATGGAAAAAGTCTAAAGCACTGTTGAATTGATTCAAAGAAAGTTAGTATTAGTCGACCATTGAAAGACAAATACAATAAAAGAAAAGAGGCACCAACATTTCCCCCAACCTGGGTGTATAAAAGCAAACTCGAGGGTGTAAAAGTGAACACAGATGTGCTAAGTTCTAAATCAAACCCAGGTGCACAGAAGCAAACTAGGGTGTGCAACAGAATGTGATCAATTGTACCCATGTGCACCGGGTGCACATACCCATGTGCACCCGAGTCATGCCAATGCAAACCTGGGCAAGCTTGAGTCAGAAAATAGGACTAATTTAAAATTATCATTATCCCAAAATCCTGTGAGTGACTCCATGTAAATCCTCTTCATTCATTTTTCCAGCACATTGCAGCTCACTATCAACCATGATGCTCACAAAACGTTGGGTTGAATTGCAGGCTGTTGATAAAGCTGTCTTTGAAAATTGGAGTCATGAGCACTGTATTGACAATGATGCAATCATTTATATGTGGCAGCTGTAGGCATGTGATTAGAAAATTTGTGTCATTGTCAAAAAAGTTGATCAAAAATTGTTTATGGGTTTGCCATCAGATGATGTAGACTATCTGTCTATTTTGAGTTCACCTCATATTGTATAATGTGGCAGCCATACAAATGCAAGCCCCAACTGCAACATACATTCAGCACAAGCACTACATCCACAACAAATATTCTTGATAATTCATCATGCTCAACACCTCAACCTTCACTAGAACACACAATTTATAGCAAGGCTCAAAAACATCATGTCCTGCTACTCCCTTCAAGTAAAAAGAATAACTCCAATCATCAATCTGATGCACTTGCTTAAGGCCAAAAAAGAGGGCAACTTCTTCAGCCAAGAAGACTTTCAAGTCATAATAAAGTTTTCTTGGTCCATAAATTTTCGACGAGGTCATCAATCATCTCAAACATTCCAGGAATTCCTATAAATCCATTTTGGGGCAATTACTGCGTCATACCAAGCAATGAACTCTGCAACCAAGCCAACAGCAATGCCTGCCAAATCATTTGACATCTCAAATTCCAAATCACATACAGCAACCCCCACAGTCACTGGTGGTTTGGATGAATTGCTGAATTATCCTTAATAATTCTTTCCGAAACACATCACCTTCAATGGAGTGGAACTGCTCAAATTAATTTGGATGCACTATCTATTGTCACTGCCATTTACTTATATCATGCAGTACATGGGAGTTCTTCTGGTGTGATTTGTTGTGACTCAACAACATTGTTGTGGCAAAAAAGTTCAACATACAGCATCAATTAATGTTGTGAATACATTGAATGAAATTTTGACATAACCAAGGAAGAATGAGAGGATGCAAAACTGCACCAAGTGGTGCCAGGGGAGGCTATTTTTATCAACTTCGTGCATGCCTCCTGTGCAGTTTGTTAATGAAAAATCTAATGTGACATCTCATCTCATAGCTGCATCTAGGGACAAGTTAAGGTGTATAATCTGATCGTTACAAACTTTCATGTTTCATTCTATTTGAAAAGAATTTTGATAATTTCAATGCAATATCTGGGACGGGTCTAAGTCTCCAAGCTGTCAGTATACTATGACTATAAACTAAATCAACAAGATTCAAGACTGTAATGAATGAAGACTAAAACAAGACCCGAAGAACTGAACACATATCAACCCAAATACTTTAGACTGTAACTATGAATCATGACTTTCAACATCAATTGCATATCAAATATTCACATCAATCTTACTTTTAATCCTTAGATCTATGGCTTCATCTTGAATGCCATTGCTTGACCGCCAACTATACCAACCAATCAGCATTTATCTGCTCAGACACATCTACAAACTTGAATCCCTTCTAATCAGTCTTCAGGGCAACTTGTCCCTAATTCTTGGACTGTCTGCCTTGCATGCATTCTTCTTTGCCTTCAAACATGAACAGCTTCAAATTATACACCATTTCTTTGTAATGGCACCACCTCAATGTGCAATCTGACCTTGAAGAGTTCTGTTGACATGGCTCAAAACCTTGATGTGATCCCATGTCTTGATGGGCTTCCCAATTTATACAAACCCACTTCTTTTCTCCCTTGGCGTTAAGCTACCTGAGGATCTTGGGGTACTCCCATGCAGTCTTGAACTCCTCTGTAACCCAATCATCACTCATTCCCTCACCAACAACCTGCTCATTATTCTTGTTATCTCCGTTCACATTATCAAAGGCAAGAACCTCTTCATCAGACATGGCAAAAGATAGCTCATAGATGATAACAGCTGTGTACGACATTGTGGAAATTTAATGACATTAGGATTTAAAACAGAATTGTCCAAAAAATATAAAACAAATATCGTACGTTCTCCTTTGCCAAGGGGAATAGGAAGCAAGACCACAATTTGTCTGCAGGAGAAGGAGCAACCATCAACATTTCAGGGATTTAGGCATTTATCTTAAGATTGGAAATGTTGAAAAAATATAAGGAAGCACAATGAAATCTCACTGTCTCATTTGCATTGCCACTTGTTTATGCTATTAGTGAAAGTGGGTGGTGCTGGTGGGACTTCAAGTGGTCTGGGAAAGGAAACTGACAATACCCAATCTATGTGTGATTAACTTTAAATTAGATGCACAAGAAGGAAAGTCTCAAGAATAAAAAAGCACACTCTAACAAAGACTTTTAATGTACCAAGCATGTCTTAACATGCCTTGCTAGGTAAGGTACTCATTTATACATTTATGTACCTTATTTCTTTGCGACTCATGCACACACATATATCTACTTAGTTACTTAATGGTATCATGGTCATACCTTAAGATGTCACATCACAATGAGATCATTTTTGTAACCCAACACACAAAAATGACTACCTTCAGCGCAGCAACACATTTGCCCCCCAAAAGGCTGAACAAGCAACTGTGATGCGCAAAAGGGTTTGCATATACTATTCACACCATATGTATGTACTTATATGACTCACTCTTGTTGGCACAAATGCATGCACCTACTAGGTCTTTAAACTATACAATGCATGCTGCTGCAGGCAGTAGGGAGTAATAGAGCATGCATGCTTGTGTGTGTGTGGACACACTAATTTTTGCAAACTTCATATTGCCAGAAGACAGTGGTCAATAATAGTCAGATTGACATCCCATGATAAAATAATATCATCAATCAACAACCATTGTGGAATGACATGTATGTTATCTTATGCATTTTTGTGCATACAATGAAGATTTTTATTCATGTTATACAAAGTGTACCAATCATGACCAAATTCATGTAATTTATTGTTGTGGCAGCCTGTCATGGCATGTGTGTTATCTTGTGCATTTTGTGCATACAATGCAGAGTGTGTCAAAGCTCATGGGACACTGATAACGATATTCATGTGATACATATCATAGCAATCATGACCATATTTTAATGACTATACATTTGAGGGGGTATGGTATGGTGGCCCACAGTAGAACATGCAGTGCAGCGGAGCCCTTTGCTGTCATATTGTCTTCTTTTTCATTGTCAAGCCACTGCTGCACACATGTTACATGCCATAGTGTAGTCACATGGTACATACCTTTGTAAGGTACTAGTTATGTTCTAAGATGAAGATGGGGGTAGGTGCAGTAATTCCAATAGAATACATTATCGCCACGAAATATGTAAGCCTGTACAGCCTAAGAACGGGAGTTATGAATTTTCACCATGGTGGATACAATATCTATCCAGTTGATTCAACCTGGACTTTGTTCAAACTCTGTGGCGGGATGTAATACTAGGTGCATACACATTGCAACACAAATCTACCTCTTGGCCCCAACCCAACCCTACTACTTCATTCAAGAAATTACGTACTGTTACAAAGTGTGTTATTCAACCCTACTTCTTGCTATAGCAAAAGTGCAACTACCTTCACCTTCTATGCATTATTCCCTTGGCCCCTTATCAATCTTTCTATCCCACACCATTACTATGATGATTTCAGGCTGTTCTGTGGGCATTTGAATGTCTTGTCTGGATGCGTTGGTTGTAAATAGCAGCCTACCAGGATGCTAGGTCACATGTCAAACATAATGGGTATGAGGAGTTCATACATTTTTCATATCACTAATATCCACCGGCAGGGATATCTTTTTTAGACTAACAAACTGCAATACTCATCAAAATTACCCTCAATCTTGAAAGAAAGAAGTATAACATTATACTTCTACATATTAAATCAGTTGACACTGTCTAAGATTTCTAAGGAAACAAAATTTTGAGCACCAACTGTATGATCCCAAAACCCAACCTAGTCAAGTTAGGTCCCCAAACAAACTTATCTTGGATAGCCAATCCATATGCACTCCACAAAGCAGTATTTGTAACTTGAGCCAAGGTCCATGGAGTCAAAATAGAATTTGAATTCTTTGACTGCCACTTAAATAATGACCAGAAAGGATGCATACAGTCCCAGCGCAGCTTACTTTGGACATGGCTTTGTTAGATAACAATAACCATGTCCACAAACTTATTGTCACCACTGACAGCGCAACTACTGTTGTCTGAGTCTCCTTGGGAATTGCAAAATTTTTAGCAATTGCCATTTTACTTCCCAGGGAATTCATATTTTGACAACTTTTTGCACTTTTATTGGGAATACTTAGAACAATTCTATGGGAATGGCCATATTAGACTTGAAATGCAAAAAACCTGCTGTGTTGGTAGCATATTTTTACGAATTTGGCTGTAAAACGCATCCAACTGTCAAAGGACAGCATAGGTACTAATCCGACACCAAAGAAGAATTCAAAGAATAATAAGTCCTAGGAGAACAACAACGTCGACAATTCCAGTACGGACAAGGCACCCAAAAAGAAGGCAAAGAAGACAAAATCATCAGCAATCAATAGGGAGGATGCTTCGAACAATTCATCTGTGTCTCCTTCTGACCACAATGAGAGCTCCTCTCTAGAGCCTGGTACAAGGGCTCCCAAAACAAGAATAGCAAAGAAGACTCCAAGGAAGAAGGCCAAGAAGAAGACAACATCTACGAGCTTGAACACTGGCAAAGGGAAGAAGGTCAGCTCGACAACTTTCACACCCAATCAGCTCCTATTGCTCTCAAAAGCGCACATGAAGGTCAGCTGCAACCCCAAGCATGGGACTGATAAAAAAGCTGACAAGTTTTGGAACAACATTGCCCTGCACTACATCAAGCTTGTTGGGAAATGCAAAAGCATCAACAAGGACAACAACGTTTACTTCACAATCGATATGCACCAAAATGCCAAGTAACTTCGGAACAGTTGGCAGCGTCGACTCTTGTTGGCACAAATGCATGCACCTACTAGGTCTTTAAACTATACAAGCTTGTTGGGAAATGCAACAGCATCAACAAGGACAACATCATTTACTTCACAATCGATATGCACCAAAATGCCAAGTCACTTCGGAACAGTTGGCAGCTTCGACTCCAGCCAGCAGTTCAAAAGTTCTGTGTTGTTGTATCAACAAATCTACTGCAGTCATGTGAAACAAAGGATGACCAGATCATGGATAGGTACTACACAAGGATGCACAAGATTTTAGCAGATTGATCTCACACTGTCATGAGAGATGTACCACAAGATTTCTCGAAGTGCACAAAAGCACATCTCTTTTTGTGCATTCACCCTAAATTTGAAATCAAGATCCCAATGAATCCATCTACAAAGCATCCATCCAAAAATCCAAACTTCATCCAAGCAGAGGACGGAGGGTATGAATCAAGTGGTAATAATGGGACATTCGGCAACAGCTTCATCATCCAACCTGAAAACAAGAGTAGCCCTGTTGGCCGAGAAGCCTCCAAGCAAGCCAATGCGGTCAATTTCATCATAGATGAGTTACAAAAAGGAGACTACTGATGCTCAGAAGCAGCTTTCACATGGCTGTGACCTGATCATCAGTGTCATCGAGAAGACTATGCTGGAATCCAACAGGCATATGAAGATTATTGCTAGACAGCAGGCAACCATGGCAAACCACCAAGTGATGATGAGTGCACCTCCAGAGTGCAAAATGTATACTTCGACAAAGTTTACAAAACTACAAACTTCGAGACTACCAATTGGAGGATGGAGGAAGAGGTCAAAAAATGGAGTTGTTTGTTAGAAAGAAAGAAAGTTGGAGAAGGTGACGGCTTTCGACAACAAGGATGTGGTTCATGAGGCTGATGGAAAAGATAAAAATGATACACACAATGAAGACAGACTGAAAGACAACGACAAAGATGGACAGCAAGACACCACAACAAACTCAGTCAACTTCACTGAACAATCTCACTGGGTTCAACTTGTGGTTGGAAGGCAACCTATCAAGGCTGCGGATCTTGCTGCTAGCTCTAAGGGTTCTGAATTTGTCTGTGTACACAACAGGGATAGCAAGAACTTTATGAACCTTGACACGTTCAAAAGATTCATCTTTAAGAAAACCAACAATAAAAATCCACCTCATTGGGATCTCCTCAATGAAACTGCTAGAAAGGTAATCGATATCATCATAGAACACAAAGACCAGGGTCCTAGTAAGGAATGGGGACCGTATGAATGGTACCGTTATCCATCTGAGAAACAAATCAAGAAGGTTTGCTGTGGTAATAGTATTCACTCAGCTGTCTGAATATTTTCTTTGTCTAGGAAATAGCGTTATTGTGATAATGGCCTTATTTAATTAAGAAATGGGAGAATCAAACTCTATGATTATATGACACTTTATAAAAAAGTTTCATCATGATATAGACATCAACTTTAAATGGAGAGAGGGTTACACTTTACTTTAAAAGGAAGGGGGGTTATAACCATCACAGAACTCTCCAGCAGACACCCATGCTTCATCACCATGCTTACGTTCATGCAACTGCTTGACCTAAGCCGTTTGGAGATAAAAAATACTAAATACCTATTATGTAGATAAAGGTGATATAGAATTGTTGATGAAAGTAAATTGTGAGCTTATTGTTTATGAATTACAATGAACAAATGTGGATGGAAGGGCAATGCAATCCCTTTCATCCTAAAACGAAACAATGTGATTTTGTGTAGGTTTCTACACCAATCTGGTATGTTTCTACCCTTCTCTTTGAGGGTGTTCTGACAGGGGGCAGTGCCATCCAAAGATATGGATCTTTGGGCAGTGTTGCTCTGAAGATCCAAAGATATGGATCTTTGTTCCTTTGTTCAAAATTAATCCCTATCTGGGTATTTTTGAATTAGTCCATATTGGTACTAATAAGGGTACCAATGAGGGTACTAATTGAGGTAGGTTCTTGGCCTATGTCACTGCTTCATCATGGCTGTCTTCAACTTCAACACACTGTCTTGGTCATAAAGGGAGGCCCACCGTTTCATGGCCATCTTGTATTTAAAATGACGTTCCAATTGATTGTCCTGTGCCTCCATCAATAATGTCTCCATCCCCGCAGTGTCATCAATGATGTCACCGGAACTCTCAGCCTCTGTTGCCAACAATGTATTCTTCAGATTTGCACTCTTGACCTCGTTATTTTCCACTCTTGACTCAACCATCATGTTATGCATCAAATCACTGCAAGAGTAGATGTCGTCTTTGTAGTGTAGGTTGATTGGATGCATCAAGGATAAAAGCCTTAGCTTCAGTACACCGAATCCTCGCTCAAAGTCTTTCCTGTAACTTTCTTGGTTTTGGGCAAAGCTCAAGGCAATTTTGGTATGAAGATCAGACTCTGACAAGAGGAAATGAGTAAGTTGAGGGTAAATACCATCTACAAGGTAAAATTAAGTGTTGAATACTAAACCATCAACCAAAAATTGTAATCCAATTCATCGTGCCTTCTATCGAACCTAGACTCGTACAACGACACGCATTCCCAAATAGTGATGTCATTCAGCATCCCTGGAAAACCAAATGCAGCATGCCAGAACCAAAGGTTATTGTCCACAACGGCTTCCAGACCAATGCTTGAAAATTTATCCCAACCCTGAAATTGTCCCTTCCATGCATTCGGTCATCTCTTCCAGTGGACCTTTGTTATATCCAAGGAATCCATCATCCCTGGGATCTTGTGCACTCGTTGGTGCAAAGCAATGATTTTCCTAGCATCTTTCCTTGACGGTCTTTGCAAATATTTGTCCGTCAATGTGTGAAATTAACAATACGTTTCATGAGAAAAGAGACACATCTTCTTGTGGCTGTCTACCCCATCTGAAAGTAATCCATGAAGGCATTACCGGAAACACTGTAGCAAATCATCTTCATGGCAATCAGAAACTTGACGTATTGACAGATGGTTGGCTTTCCTGCACGGCATACTGTTTGTTGCCAAAAGAAGTGTCTCTTTGCCAAGTGTTTCACAAGTATGTCAACCATCGTTCTGGTAATTCAAAATGTGTGCTTGAATGATTTATCTTGGAAACTAGGGACGGGGCCAATCCAGTCATCATGGATGCACTTACGAGCCCTCTCGTGGTCATGTCAAGATTTGATGTTATTCTTCCGAATCACACAAAGAACCATATCCTGGGTGATATCTCTTGGGATGTCAAACTTGTCCGGGGTGGTGATAGTAAGCAAGACAGCAGCTGCCACAACAACATGGATAAATGTTGAAAACACAACCCAGAGATATGGTGAATCGATGGTCTTGTTGGACACCGTAGGGAATCCTCAACAAAGAGGCACGAATCACTGCAGTGAAGTGAAATTGAAGGTGCCTGGAATGAATGGGGTGTCAGAATATTTTCATCGGATGTGACGACAAACCGAGCGGGCTATGTTGAATAAGCATACACACAGACACACAATGAGAAGGGCTACCGAAAAGGTTAGCACATAACACTTAGCATGATCGACAACAAAAATCATTATGGGCTAAAAAATTGATTCGCATGGCTTGGAATAGGGCTAGTGAAGAAAATGAACCCAGGAAGTAAGTCCACTCGATGGGGAATGGCCTAAACTGATGGGAAGAAACACCCAAATTGTTTGAGTTTTTTTAAATTGTTGAGACATATTTAAAAATTATTCTGAAACTTTGTTGTGCGCATCTGTTGTGTGCTTGGAGAGTGAGGTTGTCATGACAGATACAATTCAATAAAAATTGAATGGAATATTATTTGTCCACTGGTGTCCACTGGTGTCTACAGGTTTGACATCTTGAGAAGGCCAATGTCCATGTTGCTTCATAAAGTTCCAGCAATTGTTACCTGTTTGATGAAACTCCATAATTTTTATATACCAATAATAACGAGGGCAAACATTGCATAAGAGCGATTCTTGAAGATGAAAGACAATTCACAGGATGGCTGGTTTAGACATGAATGACATTACACATTGCTAGAATGAACAGTAATGGTTCTCCAATGGCTTTGATGGCATCTAAAGATCATTTTCATGATTTTCCAATCAAATTTAGGACACTTGTGCAGTTGAAGTTTAATCCTTCTCCTACAAGAAATATGATGAGACACTGCAAGGAGGACTAAGACTTAACCTTAACAAGACCCCCTTTTTAGGTTTCACTAATATTGAAGATCAAATTGATTGCCACATAGAAACCACTTAATACATTATACTATTCTTTGGAAGATAGCTCCAACTCTTCACATTGGTAAGATGAGTTCAGGTCATTATTAGAGATCAAACTACTACATTCATCCTTGTTGATATTTGTACGAGTATCATTGCCAGTTGTCCTATTTTGATTGACATGCAGGCATAAGAACTGGAACTTTTGAAGTCCATGAAATTCTGCATAAGATGCCACATGTATACAAAATAAAACTCATCCTATAAAGTGATAGCTAAGCCAATGAATAGAAGAATAATGTGTTGTTCCTTTTTAAAATTGTCTGCTGGTTTTATTCCTCTTTACTAGATTCCGCAGCGGAAGCCTCCATTCCACTCACTGCCTCCGTTGGTTCACTCTCTTTGTCGTCACCGTCAACAGCTTCATCATTTGTAAAAGGTACTGCCAAATCTTCGACAATCTCACCGTTCCTCTCCACTGCCATATTTGGTTCTTCAAGAAACTGTGCTAAATCCGACGTAATATTCTTCCCTAGATACAGCTGATCAATAAAACTATACCCCATGATGGCGTTTGCAGCCAACCAAGCACCGGCAATGGAGCCAGAGAAGGAATCACCAACTGTAAGATCAGCACCACCAATGAAAAGACCGGGGTAAGGAGTCTTGGGACGGTTCCCTTTGATGGCAAATTTGGGAGGGTCGTGTGTGAGACCTGCTCTGATTGGTCCAACGACAGCTACTCCGTCGATAGTTTTTCCTTCAACAGTTATCCAAGAAGAATTTCAACTGTGATGAGCTTACCGAGATCAAAGATTTGTGAACTACGTCTGAAATTGACAATAAATAATCTTACCTTGCAGCTGTGGAAATGCATCCACCAAATCTTTCAACACACGATCTCTCAGCCGCTCCACATCCCCCGTGGACTTCTTCAGTAACGAGTACACCTTCGGTTTAGTATCAAACATTTTCACAAAATCGTCATCTGCCTCCACAGTAACGACACAAGTAGTAATTGCTCCATGACGGTCCTTCCAGCTAGGATCCTTCGCACTGGGGAAGGAGACTTTCATCCACGACACACCCGACGTAAATTTCACTCGAGGCGGGGCTTTGGTGGTGGTACCTGCTGAAGACGAGTTTTTGCTTCGTTTGCCTCTCTTACCCCCCAAAGCAGTAACAGCAGTCTCATCGTCCGCTTCGTTCTCTTCCACCAATGCCTCGATCGTCACTGCCTCATCGCTGTCATCACTGCCATCATCAACGCCAATGGTGCCAAACTCGACTTGGCCATTGGCATCCAACTCATCACGGGGTACTGTTGCATTGGGCAATCGATACCAATCCGCACCTGTCAAGTTCAAATCTTCTTTGGTGCCCTTGATACCCACCAGAACTTTCATGAGAGGACGACGTTCAGAGAGAGCGGGTAGGCCTATTGGAACTCCATCGGACGTTCGCACCTCTGGCGTGAGCAAGTGTAAAAAGGTGGGGATGAATCCAAGAAACGAAATGACGGATCCATCGGATGTGGTGTTCACCTCCATTCCATTTTCAAGTCGAATTCCTCTACACCTAGGGACAACCTTTTTATCATTCTTGGCTTTCTCTGCCTCCACCTCCCTCTCCTTTTCCGGCGTAGTTGTGTCAAAAAGCAACTCTTGCAAATTCACACCCGTCACAACCCTCCCCCCACACTGTTCAATCACACTCGACAACGCATGACACAATGCCCTTGGTCCACCAATGGGATAACTAAGGCCCTCCTCACTCGTCATGGCACACACATTGCTCACATGCGCGGCCATACATGTTTTATCCGGACGTATATTCTCATTCATCATCCCGATTGCCCCCATAAGAGACCGCACGTGCGGATGGAGGGGTAGACACTTGTTGAGAAATTGAGAGGCCGATCGCAGAGTAGATTCACGGTAGGCATCGAATTCAGGCGATTTGAAGGCCGCTTCCGAGGAGGAATTGGGCGGGTAGAGTCTAGACAGATAGTAGGCCCCCGCTCCGGCATTGATTTGAGTGCATGCCTTGAGATAACTCAACGAAGTGGAACTCCCATCGTCATTCCCCTCCACGTCAAGAATATTGGGATATCCATCTCCCAAGACATCGTAGCAATACTCGGCAAACGCACGTCCTCCCTGGGCGTTCAAAACTACCGGTTCAATATCCTCGTATTTGAGCGAGTTGGTTCCCAATCCAGGAACGGACAGGATGGAATGAGCATACCCATCGACCTTACTCCCAATACGTGCAAAGCGTATCCCCCCCTGAGTATCCGTGGAGGTACACAAGGCCGGGGCCAACAGCGATTGTTGCTTCGATATATACGCCACATTATGATTCTGTATGTCAAACGGAACATGCGGTCCCCATGTCTTATCACCGTCGCTTTCGATGGATACGCAGCCCGAACCATCGTCCGTGGGACACAAGACGCACACGGCCTTTCCGGAACGAGCGAGCAATGCCGCACAATACAAGACTTCGACTCCAGTACCAAGACAAATGATATCAAATCGTTCGTCTCGCAAGGTCAAATCAGCGGGATTAAACTTTTTCCCCACCGGTCGATTCAAGATCGAATACTTGTACCGACGGAGCAGTCCTTCTTCATCTTCTTCTTCTTCCTCCACATCGTCCTTCCCTCCCTCTCCCCGCACCTCCACATGATGGACATGATAATACCCCTCCACCACCATCAATCGACCATTCTTCTTCTTCTTCTTCCCCATCCCCCCCACCATCCTCCTCCTCCGTCCTTCCACACCATACCGTCCCACACAAACCAACATCACAAGAGCCCAAGGCTGCAATCCCACCACAGTAAACAATCCCACCAACATGACCACCAACCAGGGACATTGATTCCGATGCAACATGAACAAGAGCATCACACTCGAACTGAGACCCATGGGTCGTTCCTTCCGCAAAGGGGAAAAGTCACCCAGGACGTATCGTCGTTGAAGTCGTTTGAGTATGGTTTCGATTTGGGGATAGGATTCGACAAAGGGACGCAAGCGGCCGTATTTTTCATTGAGGAGACGTTCGAATTTGGCCGCGTTGGCATGGATTTTCCAGGGGGTGGATGTGAAATGGGTGGAGGTATCGTGGAGGAGGGTGGTTAGGGTGTCGAGGGTGGATTGGGTAGAGAAGAGAGGTGGTGGTGGCGGCGGCGGTGGGATGTGTTGGTTTTGGTGGGAGGCGTGGGCGTTGGGGATGTCATCGTGGACGAGGGTGCCATCGGGATTGACTTCCACTTGTTGTACTTCTTCGCCATCGCCATTTTGATCCGTCGGGACTTCGGCGCCGTCATTATGGATGGTGGGACTTTGTGAAATGACACTGCTCCAATGGAGCATTTCGTTGGCATAATTCTCTACGCTTTTCGTGGCCAAGTCCACCAATAGTGGGCCGTACAGTGTTTCGATGACGTTGGACGAGATTTGACCCACTGCCAAAGTACGGGTGTGGGCAGCGTCTCCATTGTTGGCCTTGGGTTTGGTCCGACGCTTTTTGGGGTTTCTTCCCATGCGCATGGTGGGAACGAATTGTTGATTATTGGATGGGTTGAAGGATCATGCAATTGCTGCGTTCTCTTGGGATGATATTACATGTGTCATGTCGGGATGGACTCGTGGATGTTGAGGAAATCATGTTTCGTGATGATCTAGTATGCATCCAGCATCGCACGTAAACATCATAGTCTCCACGTGGAGATGTCAAATGATCACCCCGAATCTCTCTAGATATCCCAGCTATAGTATTGTACCGTATATGCCGGATTATAAGTACCACAAATGTCAAAAGATACATTTGGATTGTACATATAATAAATCGTATTGGTATCTTGAAAGTTACCTTTCTAGAGGTAGGCCTATTGTACCATATTGTACCCCTCCCGCCCTTGCTCCTGCGTGCTGTCCACCCCTCCACCATGTGCGCGAGATGTGTAGTGACTTCCGACGGCATCGGATGTTTCTCGGCAACCATCGGGAGTCACCGTTGCTGGCATCAAGGAGAAACTAACTGGGTGATTTCCAATGGATTTAGAATGGGAAAACCACTAGAAAAACACAAATGTCAAGGGATTTTGCCCGTTGGGACTTAAAATCCAGCAGTACTTATAATCCGGCATATACGGTATACAAAATAACTGATGTATCTGGATCATCCACCTTGAATTCCAACAGTCATGTTCAAGATATATAATGTAACACAATCATCATAGTGAGATATTTGTTCTTGTCCTTTCATCTATTCATATTTGATGCACTGCAGGATGGAGTGTGGATTATTGTTAAGTTCGATTCATTTTGAACAAAACCATACGTCATTATCAGTAGTCAAAGCAAACAGTTGATCATTCCTTTTACAAAAGTATACAATTCGTGTGACCACATGATGATTGTTGTTGGTAAAGAGAGGATGTATTTTATAAAAAAGTAAACTTTGTTATGTTATGTGTGGTGTTTCAAGGATTCATCCAGCAAACAAATGACTAGAACACCTGTCTTTGCATATATTTATGATCATGACCCCTTCACATAATATGTTTTGGTATAAAATAAAAGTTTCATGTTGTGATGCAAAGCAAAGAGATATATTGCACCATCTCCCTGAAACAGATTCATGATTGAACTCTGGAAGCAGCTTTGTCCGTGCTCCATCAGTACAATCAGATGTCAGCTAAATTATAGTGGTGGGTGTGAAGGACTTTTTGATGGAAGGAATGTGAAAGAACAATCGATTGTATTGATGAGACTGTACATGGTATGACAATGGTGGGCAACACACGAATTGCAACTATCAAATAAACTTTACTAGCTCATTCTCATGTAAGTTCATGCAACAACATGTGCCCAATGACACCGGAAGAAGGGCCAAGTCTTTACTTGACTTGAGAAAAATTGAAAATGGATTCTTCGAATCCTGTACATGCACAATGTTGTGATGGAAGAATCTGAAATATTGCGAACCTATTCCTATTGCTCAAAATGGTTCAAATGGCCTGTTAGTGCTGAAAGCATTGTGTTCCTCCTCCATGCTTTCCTATAGTAAGTTTAAGTGCATGGAACATGTGTTGTGTTCTTTAAGAGAGAGTACATCTGTTGAATGTGTTGTATGAAAAATAGGGGTATGTTTTGTGAGTGGTGGTCATGAGAGCCTTTGAAAAGAACCATGGATTGCTTTAATTTGCATGGACACAGTGGTGCAAAGCACTAATTGCAACCAACAAACAAACTTCACCGGTAGGACATTTAGTTGTTGTATGGTAGTCCAAAGGAAATCATTATTTTCGAATATGTAACACCCTACAGAGACCTTTTTATCTCGAGATGTTGAAGGATAAATAATATGACGTTTTTGAGACTTGGGAGGTTCATTTCAAACGCCACTTGTTGAACCGTATCATCCATCGCGGGACAACACAGTATGTATTATGTATAGTACCCTCTCCCCCCCGCCCCTCTTGAGAGGTAAATAATAGTCCCATGGTACAAAACACTACGATTATATCTGAATCGGGCGCTACCCTCAGAACTACCACGATTTACCTACTAAGTGTCGAAAACGTCAATTATAAAAACAAACGAACATTATAAAATTTAAAGGTCTAAGTAAAAATTAAAATGTCTAGAGAGTTGAAAATTTTTCGGCTAAGACATTTTTATCTCTAGATGGCAGCTAGCAACGAATTTAACTACTAGAATG